>JBBPCS010000672.1:7030300-7059676 GCA_037974645.1 Hollardia meadi
GTGTGTGTGTGTGTGTGTGTGTGTGTGTGTGTGTGTGTGTGTGTGTGTGTGTGTGTGTGTGTGTGTGTGTACATGTCTGTGTGTGTTTTAAAATTTGAAACCCCCCAAAGTATTTATGGCCAAACAGAATTTCAGATAATACATTCAGATAAAAACAATGCCTTAAAGGAGAATCCTTTTTCCTTAAGCCCCTTGGAGCCTTCTAGACCTTGTATTGTTCCAGATACACATTGAATATCGACGGTATAGATACAAAAGTAGATATAGGATCTAAAGTTAATATTTAATGATTATTTATAATATGATAAAATGATAATCTTGCCGTATCTACTGACAAAATGTGACAAACAGATTGAATAAAGAGATTGCGCAGTACACTCACACCAGTCTAAAGGTGTTTTCCTCCTTATTACCCTATAAAAAAAACCCATGTCCACCCACTCTAATTACATTGTGTTATTAGAGTGGGTAGAGAATAGAGACTATAGCTGACTTACATCTCAAAGGTATTATTATGGTATATTTTTAACTAAAGTGGGCTGAAACTCCCGGCGTGAAAATCAATACCGCTCTGGCTCTCCATGTCAACCAATACAGCCCAACAAAGTCCAAAGCCTTCAGCATCTCAAGGCAAATCTCATCCACACCCACTGCCTTGCTGTCAAGGAGCTCCTTGACTACATCAATGACCTCTGCCAGGGATATAGGCGAGTCTTCCCCTGTGTCCTCAGACTCTGCCTCCTCCACAGAGGACGTGTTAGTCGGGTTCAGGAGCCCCTCAAAGTGCTCTTTTCACTGCTCGACAAAAACCCCCGTCCGGGTCAGCAGTTCTCCTCCTTGACTGAACACAGCCTGGGCCAAGCCCTGCTTTCCCTTCCTGAGTCGCTGAACAGTTTCCCAGAACCTCCTTGAGGCCAACAGAAAGTCCTTCTCCGTGGCCTCCCCAAACTCCTCCCACACCTGGGTTTTTATTTCAGTGACTGCCGAAGCTGCAGCCCTTCTGGCCTCCTGGGACCTATAACATGTCCCCCCCCCCCCCCACCACCCCCCACCCCCCACCCCATTTTTCCTTGTAAAACTGCCTGAGCTCTGTCAAGTGCCATGAGGATCGTGCCATGTCCCCAACTTCCCCCCAGTCACTTCTCTCTAGGTTTCTCCATCCTTGCCCACGTGAATGTTGAAGTTCCCCAGTAGAACTGTAGAGTCCCTATATGGTACCCTTTCCAAGATGCCACCCAACAACTCTGAGCTGCTGTTCGGTACATAAGCACACAACAGTCAGAGCCTTCCTTCTATGCAGTCGCATAGTGGTGACCCTCACGTTCTCTGGGAAGAACTCCAACAGAGCAGTGCTCAGACGGGGACATGTGAGTATCCCCACACCTACCCGGCTCCTCTCACCCTGGGCAACACCGAAAAAGGAGAGAGTCCAGCTCCTCTCCAGGAGTTTGGTTCTAGAACCAGTGCTATGGGTAGAGATGAGTACATCTAGCTGGTACCGCTCCACCTACCGCAACAGTTCTGGTTCTCTCCCCCCAGAGAGGTGATGTTCCACGTCCCTAAGGCCAGTCTGTGATGCCAGGCTTTGGCATACCCAGGTCCCCGCCTTTGCCTGCCACCCGACATGCACTGCACCCGGCCCCAATGCCCGTCCCTGCAGGTGGTGAGCCCACATGTTGTGGAGTTTGGCCACCAGACACTCGCCGACGAGTTCCCCTCCCAGGTCTGGCTCCAGGAGGAGGCCCCGGTCTCCCTATTCTGGACGTGGTTCTACCGCTCGTTGAATGCAGATTCATTGGGGTCTTCCATTCTGCTTCAGTCTACTGCTAAAGTCTAAGGAGGCTAATATAAGATTTTGGCAGTTGCCTGAAGTCAGAAGTGAATCAGAAGTGAGAGGGGGCTGCTGAAATGAGTTTTCAAGGTTTTCTAGTGTAGCTAACACACAAGGACACCTATGTGTGTGTATGATGCACCACCCACCCACTTTTCCTTTTACACTGACATAACAGAGCAAAGGATTTGCTTCAGGCCAGCCTACAAAATAATCACACACAATTGCAACAGGCTCAGAAAAAAGACAAATCTGTGTGGACAATACTGCAGAAAAGAAAGTAGGATGCAGATCCAGCCAGCAAGTTGGGGCTGCGGGCCAGCGAACTGACAAGTCCAAAGATCCAGCCGAACACCAGCAGGACCAGGCTGAGGGGCAACATGATGACCACCACCTTGTGCAAGCCTGCAAAACACACAAATGCACATACATGGTTATTGTGCTTCAGGTTTGTTACAGTGCCTTCACTACAGGTCAGCTGGATTTAAAATTGCTGCTGAATGCAACCATTTACAAAAGCCATCCAGGGAGCCATTGGTTTTCATTGACAGTAGGGTATAAACATCAACTTGCAGCATGTTGAGACTTGCTTAAACTAGCTTCTGTCACAATTTATTACTGTATTTCACTGTTTCAGAAAACACACTATCCTCTGCAAAATGTTCATATTTGGTTATTGTATGTCTTCTGGATTAGATTTTCTGACAACAAACTGTTGCCTGTAAAAGTAATTTCTTCAGCAGTAAACTTACTACTTTAAAGCTAATTCATTATCACCACCTATTTCAGCAGGCAAACAATGTCACCACTCACCAAGAAGGTGCCTTTCTGCCTCTGACAGGCTGGACATATTTGCTGTGAAAGAAGGGATGACTGAGCTCCTGTTTGCTCCTGAAAATGTCAAGGGAAAAGGTCACACATGACAGGACATGCGGAGAGAACTGTAGGACTATGCCAAAGTGTTGCTTGATGACAAACAGTATCTGTTTATATCCTATAGAGCTGTACAAATAGTGATATTTAGAAATATAACACATTGCACAATAAATTAATCAAATCAATTAAAGACGCCTCTGTATGAAAAATGCTATCTCAGTCATACACGCGTGACAGTTTTGCACCAAGAATTTGTGTCAGTACATGTTCCACTTAAAGTCAGTCAAAGTCATGTCACAGGTGAACCCTCCTTGAAGAGCTTCAAACTATGTTGTGACATATTGGCATGGGTGAACTTTGGTTGCCACCAGCAACAAATTGGCCACCTCTGGGACCCCCAAGCTGTGAGGGCAGCCAAGAAACAGATTATATTGCAACTGTGCCAGGAAAAAAAAATCCTCATCTCTCTGCAGCCTCCTGCTTCTTTGCTTGTAATGTGATGGGTCACAGTTAATAATAAATTGTGATATAAACTGTTATGTGGTTCATTACTCATTGAATGAAAAGCAAAATTTAAAAAAAAAATCTTATTGAGGAGTTAATAATTCAGCACCTAGCCACCATTGTCATTTATTTCCAAGAGCTAAATGCACTGGCATGTCACCTCCTCTGTGTATCAGTGTCCCAAAACTGAGATTCACGGCAAGGAGTTTTTGCACCCGAATTCTCCAGAGGAGTGATGGGGAATAAATCAAAGGCAAATATAGCTTCTGCCATGGAGTCATATTGACAATATACCCGGTAGCAACATCACAGACCCATGATCCATCTTAAATCTCCACAGCATGTAACCTATACTGTAGGCAACGTATATCGATTTTCCTTTTTGTCAACATTAGAGACGATTAGTGCTGGTAGCCTATTATGCACGAGTCAGAACATGCCCGATTCCGGAATTACAAACATTATAATGCAAAAATAATAATAAATCTTATGAATGAACCTTAAATTCTACAATAGGGTTGATTTCACACGAGAAAGGCTTCTCAAAAATTACCCTACGATGAGAAGCAGCGCAAAAGTTATTCTGGGAAAATGAGCGCTGCGTCCGATTTTATAGCTCACACATTATACTTGAATATAAAGACCCTCTGGATAAAAGCTCACACATACTATAATGTGTAGGATTAAGGTGCAGCTGGCATACCTTCATTAATCCTCCACAGTCCAGAATGTGAACTCAGGTCGTCTGGACCTGTGTGGTTGTGTTTATTCACATCGATGATGTACCAGTAATCAGTCCCAATAGCCAAAGCGAGAAGGCTAAAACTGAGCAAACCTGTAAACCCAGCAGTGAGGACCACCAAGCCGTACCTCATTTTATAGGCTAAGAACTCAGTTACTCTAATAGGCTATTCTGTGAAGTTTCTAAAAAAAAACTCTCCAGCTGAATCCATCCCTGTACAGTGCTTTTCCTCATGGCTACCACGGTCCTAAAGTATAGGCGACTTTAGTGTGGAAACTGAGCAAAAAAACACACATCCTTTAACTGTTTCCAGTTTAGTTTAAAAGGGGAAAAAAATAAGAGAAGATAGATGCGTCTTTTCGGCACCAGTTTACAACACACAGTCATGTAATCGTGGCTGGCAGCGGCAGCAGCGCTCCTGGATTGATCCACAGAGTCAAGTTAAAAGGAGTAAAATGCCACACTTCCGCTGGCGAATTCCAAAATAAGAGGATCTTGGGCTGTGATGGTGCTTAAACTTTATTTTTTATGCAAGAAAAGCTCACATCCGGTCATAGTTTATTTATATAATATTGACTTGACTCTTACATGAACTCAACTGAAGCCAATTTCCAACAACAGTGGCTGATAATGTGGCCAGACATAGACATGTACCGATCCCACCATTCTGTTACTCATACAGTAGGATAGCAAATATACCAGATCTACACTCAAAAACATAAATATATAACATAATATAACATGAATAATAAACTCATACGATTGTTAAATTTAGAAGCTTGGTCGGAATGGCATCCAGATTACATCCATCGTTTAAAATACTTACCTGTTGGCTACTTTATGGCCAGGCACTTAGCCACCTGCCATACTGGAAGGGTCCTGTAGGTGGGGCCGTTTTCCCTTACTAGATCCATGGGGGCAGCGTAAATACCGGTAATTGACGTTGTGCGTCCAAATCGAAAAGACACGACGTCATACTACTGTGTTACGTTGGTAGTTAACTGCTTTGTAAACCGACGGGTTAGCTAACTTTGAAACGGTATATGACAAAGCTAAGTTAGCTAGCTTAAGCTTCAGTCTCCGAGGTAGGTGTTTTACAGTTGAATCCCAGTATGTGATTAATATTTTTGTCTTTTTGAGTTCGTGTCAAAATGTAAACAAATCTAGAAAAAAACCCCGCTATTAATTACGCACAACTATAAATTAACACTGGCTAACATTAAGCGTTCACCCCTTTTAAGACAGTAACGTTATATAATAGAGACACTTATGGTAGCCTAGAGTCTGTGTATGTAGGTCTATTAGCCTTGCACATGTGGACAATATGTTCCCCACCATTATTACTTGTAAAACTGCCTGAGCTCTATCAAGTGCCATGGGGGCCATGAGTGAAAAGCAATTTTGAATTCCTGCCACAAATATACTCAACTGGACTGAGGTCATGACTGATTTGGCCATTACTCCAGGATGTTTTGAAGCCGTTCCTGGGTAGCTTTATGGCTATACAGTATGTTAGGTGCTGTCTCGCTGGAAAATAAATCTACTAAACTCACTTGCAGACTGCTTCAGGCCTTCCGGGCTTTCTCTGTATTTACCAGAAAAGCTGCCTGTGAGTGTATTTTTCAACTTTTAATGTAGAAGAGTTGCGTAAAAGAATATAAACACAAAAAGGAGGCGGAGGAGTTCAACAGAAATCCCTTTAATGATCAAGTTCAGTGTGCCACACTCATGGGTGTAATTTTTCCCATTTTGACTACAATTGAAGAAAGCAAGCAGATTTTAAAGTTCCACCGCAGCACACATGGAAAGTCAAATATAACAAAGTACATACAGTATTTATTTCAGAACTGGTAAGAGCAATGGTCATGAAATAAAAAAAACCCTCAGATATTAAGTTGTCATGCGGTTATGCAAGTCATCATAACCAGTGACATACGGTGCTTGCTATGTTTGATTATTGCACTGTGATGCAATGGGAAGAAGATGTATTAAAATCCATATCATTAAAATCCATAGCCAGTATCAAGGCACCCACTATAGCACACATACCTATTGTCTGGACATCACCATTGCACTTGGTTTTCCCAATGTTCCTGTTGTTCATGACAAATCAACTGTACGTGCTACGACTTTGCAGCTTTCACCAAAATGTAGGCCCGATCGAGTCCATCAAGTCCATCACTCTGTTTTTCTCAAAATCTGTAAAACTCTTTAAACCTATCTCCAGACTGTCCTCCACAAACGATCCAGCCAGATTTTTTTGAAATATCACAAATTGAGCCCACAGTGCATCATAATGTTTGTCTGTAAACAGATGCTGCAAATTCTAGCTAAATAAATCTCCATTGTTCTTATAAAATAATTGAAAAATTTTGCTATCATGGTCGATGAAGTGTGGTAAATTTCAGAATTCTATCTCAAAAAATGAATTTTTGACAACATTTTGAATTCTATCCTCATGTACACAATTGAAGTCAATGCAGTTTAGAGCACATTTAGACATCAATTTCTCACATATGGAGCAATCAATCTTTGTAAAAATAAATTACAATCATCTCTATGTTGTATAGATGAAGTACAGAAATTTGTCTTGATGACTGAATTTTTTATACTAGTTTAAAAATGTGCCTTTTCATGCAGTGTGAAGCCAGCTGGTTTCTCACTCTGCAGGTAGATCAGTGAGATCATCACTTGTCCTTGGTGTCGAAGATTGTGAGTTCAAAACCCGGGTGACTCGGTATGAACATTGTGTTCATTGTGCTTGTCATTAAGCCTGATAACGAACCATTCCTTTGAATCAGGTGTGTTGGAGCAGAGAAACATCTAAAACATGCAGGGCAGGGCGTCCCTGGACTAGGACTGAGTTAACTTGTCATTTATTAACTTTTAATTATTATGGTCTGGGCTGTTCTGCTGACAAGCCATCATGTATTTGTCATGTGTGAAGCCACTTCATTCACAGAATCTTAAACATGGAGTTGTATATATGGACCTGGTATGCTGCCAATACATTTCCCATCTTGGGATCAATAAACTTGTCTGAATCTAATTCCTGCCATCTCAGAACACCTCTCTGTGTAGCTCAAAATGATCATGACGTGCCCTTGATGTTTAAGGTCGTGAGTTCAAGACCTGGGTGATACAACATGAAAACCAGGCAATGTGCTGTGTGAATTAGACTTTACTACTTCTGGGATTAGTGATTATTTTATTATTACAGTTCTGCTGATGGATCCTCCTGTATTTGTCTTTATCCTCTTGCTTTTATCATCCTTCCCATCTTCCTGCTCAAAATGCCCGGTCCCGACCCACTGCTGCAGAGCAGCTATAATTTAGCACAATGATTGTAGCCTTTTCCTTCATAGAAGACAAAGGTATAATTACTTGTGACATGGTATACTTGTTGCGTACCGCACTGTGGCCATTTCAATAAAAAAGCGTGATTTTATACATTTACATCAGACATCAAGGAGATAGAAAGATGGATTTATCAAATGTAGGATGGGAAATTCTTTTTGATCACTGCTATTTTCTGTGACATCAAGACTTCAATAGTCTTTTTTTTGTAGTTGTAGCTTTTCACTTCTGTTTGGCCAAACGCATCTCCTGTGGCATGTAGGGAAGTCAGAGCGGTACATTGAAATCAATAAACTGTGTATTGCAATTGAATCGATTTCATTTCTGTGTTAAAATCGGAGCACATAGAAAAAAACTAATCATGTCTTCATGACGGTGACCCCTCTGCAGATTCTATCTTGGGGAGCATCCATCATGATTATTTAGTGCTCTTTTATTAAACTGATATTCGTGTTGTTATTGGATGGATCTTTTAAATGAGATGAGTTTTCTTTTTTACTTAAAAAAAGTTAAAAAGATGCGTGACAGATGAAAAATAAAACCCCTTATTTTGGTTGATATATCCATATACTGTATATCCAACATCCACTTAATTCAAACATAACTCCAGCTTCTTATTATCATTTAAACGAGAGATTAATGTCTCCCAACCTCATACAATGATGGTTTTATATTATTTTCATTTGTATTGTTGCAAAAAATACACACTACACACACGTCTTTGTAAAGTATTCATTATCTCCCAGTCTTTTGCATAATTTAAAAAAAGATGTTTTGATAGGTAGGAAAAGAATTGGCTTTGATTGTAGGCCCAAATAAACAGCAGAAGTAATTAATGATTGAACAGATTTTGTTTGATCCTCAGCATCTGTTAGATACAGAAAATATCTACACTGCACAGATTGTCTTGCATTGAAGACATGGCACTAATAATTAAAATCAAACTATTTTACAGGTGTATCCTGCACCCGTAAACCTGTATTAATCTGCCAATTCTTTTATAGGAATTAATGGAATGCCATCTTAGATGGAAAGCAGCAATGAAATGCCACGATGTGTCAGGGTTGCTGTGGCTCAGTTAATAATTTAATCTTTTGATGTGCTCTTCAGTATTTTCACCAGGAACCGCATTTGATGCAAACACACACAGGTTTCCACTTTGTTTTGTGTGCTTTTGTTAACAAGTTTAAATGTAAAAAGTTTGACATTGCTTCATATCAACTGTATTACAGTAAAATTACAGGTAAAATGCATCATGCTACACTACTGCTGGCTTATGATTATTGTTAGCAAGATGAACAAGAATTGTCTCAAATTTAAAGCAAAAATTTTATTCACATAATTTCCTCAGAGGGATCATCGCATTGGATTTTGCTTTGTGTAAGGCAACACAGTTAGTGGTTCATCTGTGCTCTGTCACAGCTGCTAGTTTGAGCTTTTTGAGAGCTTTTTGAAATTTTTGCACCATCCGTCTACAATCTGTGTTATCCATCAGCACATAGGCGTCATACACATATTGCACATGCACATACAGGGTTTACAGTATGGTTGAACTAGTGGACGTGTTTGAGGTTTGTCTTGCTGGTATTATTCAGTTTGACGCTGTGCTGCAACAGTGGCCTTTTTTTACCCCACAGCTAACTTTGGATCAGTGAAGCATTGCTAACATGACACAACAGATTCCCAAGCAAATTATGTTCGGAGGCAGTTTGTAGATCACTTGATGTATTCTCCTTTTGCAGATACATTAGAAGAATACAGAAGAAATGGACTAAGCCACTTTACATCCAAACTGTGGACAATGGTACGAAGATGTTTGAGCAGCATGATGAAACAACTGAGCGTCAGAAGGAAGAAGGTAGGAAAAGAAGTCAGAAGTTAAGTTCTCCTTGGTTCTGATAACAGAGCCAGTGCTTTCTCCTGTTCCCCTCTTTACACAGAAAACTGATGTGTCACTTTAAGACTGTTTTGTCTGTACCTTTTCCTTTTGTCAGAGCTAACTCTGGGTTACCAGGTCTGTGTCCACCAGTCAGTGGCCAGGTTGTGGTCATTCATGCCTTTCTGTGCTGAGGATGTGCACTGTAGATGAGCTGAGCCTCATGACCAGCTTACTGAAAGGACTCAATTTTCTTTTGTGTGTGGCTGTGTAATGGTAGAAATGGGTTCACTGGCTTTAAGGTGTTTGTTGAATTGTATTGCTTTTCCTTGGATCCTAATTAAAAGTGGATATTGGTCTCTTTCAGGGCTGCATAGATTGTGTGTTGAGTTGCTGTTTCTGCTGTCTGTTTTTACGAGGCAGTTTGCAAGATTTCAGTTGGTTGTTAATCTAATTTTCAGTAGCCTTGTTTTGTCAGGATATCCCCACACATTACTACTACTGTATATATTAAAATTGGCTCATTTATGGATTTGAATATTTGTAGCCAAGTTCAGGTACTCTAGGTGCTGAGATTGTTTTATGGCATAGAAAGTCCACTAAAGTCGCCAAAGCCAGTCAAAATGAAATGACCCATAGATGTAATTTGTGTTTCTTAATATTCGTACTATAATAAAACCTCATCATTTATTTATCTGAATCTGCAAAGTAAGTTTTAACAAGTTATCAGTGAAATGAAGTTTAATAATGAATACAAAATTTGCCTCTAAAATGTAGTAAGTATAAAGTAGCAGAAAATGAAATTACTCAAGTAAAGTGCAAGTTCCTCAATATTGTGCTTAAGTACATTACTGATGTTTGTCTGTGGCAGACAATACGATACCGGACAACACGATAAGAATGGAGCTAATTTAACGTTATTTAACGTGAAAGGTTGCAGTTTGGTTGGTTTAGGAACAAAAAAATACTTGGTTAGGTTTAGGGAAATATTACATTGGTTAGGTTTAGGCACAAAAGATACGTTTACGTTTCAAGTAAAAATAAGTATAATTTTGTTGTTGCAACCATAAATGGCATTACTTAAAGTAGTAAGTAGTAAATGTACTTAGTCACTTTCCACCACGTTGCTCAAGATATCTGGGATATACCAAACAAGTAAGATTAAAGAGAGACTCCACCAGTTTATACATCAAAGTCTGTTGTGGGGAAGTAATACTGCATATGTAAAAAAGGTTATATAAAGCCTTTTGTTTGACAAAAGGTTTGACAATGAAAAAAATCTGAGGGCGTGGAGTTAGAAAGTTTATTTTACCAGACTTCTGAAACTTGCTCCTCATCTCTGCTTGAAGCTAGCGGCTTGAGGCTACATTAGCTGCTACTAGCATAACACTCCCAAATATCCGACTGAACTGTTTGCGGTGAGTAATGCAGGTGCAAGGTCAGTTTTGATGTGTTTGAACAGCCCATCATGAGTCTGACACTGTTAGGAATGCAATGCTAAATCGTTGAAGTGTTCTACACTTTTAAGATTAAATAAATTCTGCGTTGTGTTGTTGAAAGTGTTTTATACACACCATCAAAACTGTTGGCTTTCCTAGTTTTAGCATCTGGATTTTGGTTACTACTCTTTGACTCTTTCTCTCTTCCTCTGACAAGATTTCTTAGTCAAAGACATAAAAAGGAAATAAATGTCCTTTTCCAACTCATTGAATATTCACACACATAACCCATAATTGCTGTATCCACTCAGTAATTTTATGTAGTGTGTGTATTTGTTTGCTGTGTGTGTTTCACTGGAATGTCGGGGCTGATCCAAGGAGTTATCTAAACTTAATTTAAACATGATTTGCATAAACGCTTAGAGTATCTAGCCACCGGTTTAAAACAACCACTTCCCTTCAATCCAAAATATATCAGAATTGGATCTCTGTCTAATGTTTATATTATAAAGATCATCTCCTCAAGGAGCAACTAATGAAAAAATCTCAATCTCAAATCTCTAACAACCTAGCAAAATAACCCAATTTTAATACTGTTTGTCCAGAGCCACACTGGCTGCAGGCAAATCTAGTCAGTGCTGCAGTAAAGCACACAGAATCTGAAAACAGTACCAGTAAAACATATTGACCTCTGGCCATCCATTGTCACCAGATAGCTTTCTGGTTCAAACACAAACAGACAGAAGCAGAAACTAAGGTCAGAAAGGTTGTTTATTTGAAATGAAAACATTTAATTTAGTTCCACAGTTCATTGTTTGCAAATGGTAAAATCGGCACTCTCATTTGCATGGCAGATATTTCACAGTTAACATGTTTTGCCAAAAGCAGTGTCTATGTGACGTTAAAGACAAGTTAATCCATTAAAATATATCCAGTTCAGTGAGTAGTAGACGTGTAATTATTAGGGCCAGTGAGCAGGGCATTTATGCGCTGTGATTGTCAAACATTTGTCAGTGCTAATTATAGAATTAAGCAAGAGGACGCAAAGTGTCAAAGTAAAATATGTTGGGTTTGAGAAAAATGTAGTGTGTGTATGCGAGAGTGTGTTTGTGTGTTCTCAAGAGAAACAACTGAAATTCTTAGAAAAAATTACTATAATGCGGTTTAGGTAAGTAATTTGAAACACTGGAGAGGGGGATGGCTTGGAAAGACTTCCTTCACATAGTGTGAAATCATGTCTTGTTTTCTTGAGGGCATTCAAATTTTGTAATGCCAGTTCCAGTTTAAAACATGAACTTGAAAGTGTGAACAAATGGTAGGAGGTTAATTGCAGTGTGGTGGATGGCTAACAGGAGTTTGTGCTTGTTGTGATTGCAGCAGGGTACACTAGTACTTTCACAGCAGGTTGCTGACTGTAACAGACAATGTACTGAGAGAGGTACACACTGCCACCTAGTGTAGCTAATGGAAAAATCATCATAGTAATACCACACCAATCAGATAGTCCTCTCTGCCTTTTATTTATGAGGGAATGCTGACAAGGTTGAACTGTGTTCTGTGTGAGGACATAAAAATTCCCCAGCCAAATAGCTGCCAAGAGTACATTTGAGCATTTTGGTTACTAATGTTTTGAATTAGGCCATATACTGAGGCTCATCTGCTGTTTTCTACAGTCACTGTGACTCATTATAGCAGTAACATTATTTTGGTGAAACTGGATCATATTTTATGAAGAATATTTCCTGGTTTTCCCTCTGATATCCTTGGGCTACTCTGCCAAAACTCTCCGTAATTTATGGAGTTTCCTAATGAACAGATGGCTTTACTTGTTGCTGAAGTAACCGCTAACTGCTGCTAACTGTACCAGACTCAGGAGCCAGTGAATGCAGCTGGATGGAGATCGAACCCAGCCTCCGAGATGAACTGAGGCCACTTATGACGACATTGAATCCAGTACAGAGGTGTTATATGCAGTTTTCTGAACAGATAGCTTTATTGTTAGTTGATGTTGCTGCTGAAAAATTCCGCTAGCTGGGTTTGTCTATGCAGGTAACGTTAGGGGTCCTATCAGCTGACTCAGCCCTGGGGTGCCAGGAGCCAAACCAGGCAAGAAAACCACGTTGGTACCGTATTCCCTGTTGTCAGACTGGCCTCTGTCGGGTGTCGGTATATCGTTGGATGCTGTGTCCCGCTCAGGCCATATTTTGCAAGCCTTTTAATATTTAATTGGCCCTGTTTACTGAGACGCTATTGGCTACTATATACGCCAATCAATATCCACAAGTCCCTCCCTACAGTTTTTACAGGACACATGTAAATATATGGAAGCAAATAGCCCTCCTCCTTCTGTTTTAAGTAGACTTTAATTGATTTGATAGATTTGTGGTTAAACGTTATTTTTCAGAACTGATTGTTAGACTATTGAATCTGGATTTGTAAAAATCAACAAATCATTGGTTTAATACAATTTTACAATAGCTTGACTTTATTCTGGTGGCTTTCTGCAGGTTCAAATAATATTCACCAAAAATAAATACTCCAGAGGTCAACAAAAAATACCACTCTTCAGGGATTCAACAATAAAAAACAAAAAAATTGAAATTAAGTTTGTTTGTTTTTTACAAAGTTCTGTCCCAAGTAATCCCTCTTTCCACACGAATTTATAAAGGATCTCTGGCAATGTTATCATTTATGTTCAGTTCAGTTACTCCCCCACGAGTAAACCACTTCTCAATGAATAAATAAATAATCTCTGAAAAAGAAAATAAACTCAGCATCTATGACGCTGTCAGTTACATCCGGTACCAGTCAGTTTATTGTCTTTGTGCACATAGGATAAGTGTCTGGAAGTGCGGCTGCAGGCTACTGGGAGTGGACAGAAAGAAAATACTGTGAGAATAGTAGATCCTGCTTTTAATATCGATGATCGAAATTGAAAGCTCATTTTGATCAATTTTTGATTTAGAATGCCACCCCTAGATAATGCTGACATTACATTGCAATAATTTGGCAGACACTTTTGTCCAAACATTTTCACAATACGTAGATTGGCATACAATTCTAGTCCCAAAGTCAACAAAGATATTGTCAAGTTTTTATTGTCATCAACATTTTCAAAAATCATATCAGAAAACAAACATAGCGAAACATCTATTTATATCAAATACATTCTAAATTATGGCTGGAGGCCCTCTATAGAGTTGATACAGGATGCATAGGTGACCAAGCCTTAAATGTTGCTCTATTAATTGCACACATCACAAAACCATTGGTTAGGAAATTACACTTGAACTACTGCTGATTTTATATCTTTCTGCAATATAACTTACCAAAATCTACAAGTTAAATTGTTTACAGGTTCAGGTTTGTCCTCTGTGCTGAACACCATCATCTGGGCCAATAAAGTCTCGACAACTTGTGCCCTTAGTGATTTGATTGGTGTCAGGAGTCTGTAATCAACACAAAGTTCCCCCTTAAAAGGGCTTTACTGCCCAAGGGTATACTAAAGGCTTCTGATCATATTTTACAAAAGCAGTGTGGGATACTTTATGTAAAGGAACACTCCAGCATCTTGTGAAATACAGTGGTTTGCTGTCAAATCCAGAGTTAGATGAGAAGATCGATAACAGTTTCAGTGGGATGTTCTTGGCCTGGCGGTGCTCAAAGGCTGGAAGCAGAGGTAGGGCAGATATCCCAGCTCTGTAGTATGTTTAACTCCCAAGCTGTCTGAAGGAAGCTGGGTTTGACCAACAACAACTGGACAAAGGGAGTGCTCATAGCATCACAAATGAAATTCATGGCATCCTCTCATCTGACTGTGGGCAAATACATGGAAAGCAAACACATTTTGTTCTGCATGAAGTTTTATAGGACGTCACATTGAGCACATTGAGTTTACTTGTAATGAAATGTGCTATATAAATAAAATTGCCATTGCCACTGTTGTAGTGGCCTATGAGTTTTCTTTTTCCAACTTATAAGTATGCCAGTAAGTTATGTGATAAAATATATTCTCTAATCTTACCACTGAACTCTGAACATGAGAACAGGGTATAAAGAGATATAGAATGCAGTATGGTTTAAGGCCCCTAGGCAGAACACCAGACAAGCACTTTCTGAGTTCACACCTGGTACATTAAAAATAATGTATAATCCATCAAACGCTTTAAAGGTGCTCCCCCTTTGTTTTATTATGTGTTCCTGATATGGATATATTACATTTCTCCTGACATTCTTTTTTCCTGGACATGTCTGTAATTCTATATGTGTTACACAGCTATATCAGAAAAATGTATTTCAGGGTTTGCAGTGATGCTGAATTCCATCCTCTTTGGATACAGTTTTCTCAGCATTGCAGAGTTTCCTGAGACAGCACAGTCTATTAGCTCCAGTCCCCTTCATTTGCTTTATATTTGCTTTTATGGAAGCTGTAAATGGTCTATTGAGATAAATGAAAACACCACGTGCACCAGCCATTCAGGCCTTTGAAGACAGTGGTGCATTACCTTGGTGCTTAGAGTGACATTATTGACTGTTCTCTTAGAACACGTCGAAGTATTGACATCATTTACAGGTTGTAAACAAACATGGTAGGATCGTTGACAGGGGTTACAGAAGTAAGATCCAGATAAACATACTTGACTAAGGTCCAGCCACCTAAACCAAATGCTGTTAATTTTATGTCTATAAATTAAAGCATGCAGCAACATGGATTTATCATTGTCTATGTTTTTCATTGATTTGGAGTTTGATTATGTGAATGTTGTTCAGGACTAATGTGTCAGATTTACTGTATATCTGTTTTGTTAAAAGGACAAACTGGCAGACATCTTTTCAGCTTTTGGGGATATTTAGTCTATGTGGCCAGATAAAGATGTAGCTCTATATGGCCCTCAAGAAATAATGTTAATTTTGTTGCCATTCGTGACCATGCTTTCTGAATAGGCTGAACAGAAATGTGTCAAAGGCAACAAAACTTTTGTTAAATTTTTCTGTTCAGCGACTGATCTGTGTGGCTGCCCTGAAACATATTTGTTACTGAACCTATATTGAACAAAGTTTGTCTGAAAGAATTGGGACAGCTACTGTGAAATTACACATTGTCACACAGTATGTGTTGTTTTATGTTGGCATTGTCATTTGAAAGACAAAACATTTAACATTTACAACAAAAAACACATATCTTCCTAAAGTGTTGACTTCTTCCGACTTAAAAAAAAAAAACACAACAAAAAAACATGGTAATGGGCACCTGGCAGCTAGTATAAAAACAGGCAGGAAAATGTTACCCGGTCAGTCAGGGTTCATTTCATTTGAGCTGAAGGAAGTGGGTCCTGTACACTGACTTCTTGCTCCCTCTTTGAGGACCCTGATTGAAAAAAATCAGTACTCCCAAAGAGAAGATGCATCAAGAGTTGTACCATCCCCCATAAGCGTACCTCCCTGGTCTCCTCGAAGGTACTTGCCATTGGAGCCCTTGATGGCGATGCGTCCATGTTCCACAAACTCAAGGAAAAAGTCCTCTGGCTTTTCTCCATCAGAGCACACTAGACCACTGCTAGAGACGTACCAGAAATTTCCATTCACGCCTGCAGAAGGATATCAGTGGATTATAATTTAGCCATCTGTTTAAGTTAACAACCATTGCTATTAAAACAGCATACAGATGTATTCATTTTCATGCAGAAATTTACTATGTTGTGCATACATGAAAACACTGACTTTTTATATTGTAGGCGCCATCATTGAAGATCAATGAGAAAATGTCATAGACAGATCGATTTGCGTCCAGAGTGTTGGAGTTCTTGTGGTGACACACGAAGCCATTCTCTCCACTAAGGATCAGCATAGGGCGGTTGATGAGTTTCATCAGGAATAATTCATCATCACCTGCAATGAAGCATAAATGTTCATCTGTTGTACACAGGGGCAACAAAGCTGTACCTATGCCGACATTTTCAAACAAGCATTGAATCTTAAGTGGCTTGTCTAAGAGCACTTACCCACTGAATCACTAACTGCTGAGAGCTGTCCATTCTTTTTTGTACACACATACTTTCCATTACTTGCTTTGAGGGCCACTCTCTGTCCTTGCCACTCAATGTCAAACATTGTGTTGACCTCTCTGATGAAGAAGGACACAGATGGGCAGATGGAGAAGTTCAGGTGAGAGGTATATAAAAACATGGAAGAAAGCTCCTCTTTTAAAGCTATAAAAAGGGATGCACAATATATATTGAGTCAATAAATTATTGCCCAATTAATGGGAAATTTATATTGTTATGTTTTATTCCAATATTGAAACCATAGCTGATAAAATGAGGTGATAATATGAAGCCAGATTGCTTTCATTGACTTAATAAGTGCAGCATTTACACACTCCGTACAGTAATTGACTAAACAGCAATAGGCTTTTGGTTCTATGAAAGCCTTTACTTTTGTATTGAGTGTTTAACACATTAATATGTCTCATTTGTCAGATTATGTCAAAGCACTTGATTTGAATTCTTGAAAATGCTCTACAAAAGTACACTTGTAAATTTTTTTGATGCACTTATAATATAAATGAACATTTAAAGAGTTAGAACCGTTGTTTGTTTTTCTTGTGATAGTGATGTCAGTTAGTGATGTTTGGTTAGGTCAGAGCTATGGATATAAAATTATCTATCATCCACCTTCTCTTAAATACAAATATGTGAAATTATCAGCTATTTTATCAGAATCGGCCACGAGAACCAGGTAATTATTGGTTAGCATGTTGGCTGAAAAATCCATATTGTGCATCCCAAGCTGTAGGAGCTACTTACACTTCTGTGGCAGTGGACTGGATCTCTCCGTGAGTCACGAGAGTCCAGTAGGATCCACCATTGGTTCTGAACATGGACTTTTTGCTCTCCTTATCAATCTCCATCTGAAAGGTCTCCATGTCTGTCTCCACATCTTGATTGGCTGAAATACTCACTCCTGGTAACAAGGGAAGAGAAGACGGCCTTGATAATTGTGTCTTTGTTCAATAGAATTATGGTTTACAATGTTGCATTATTTTGAATGTCATTTACTGTACCTCGCCAAGGAGACTTGCATGCATAATACAATACTAGTAATCCAAACAAATGTAAACGTTTAATTTCAACCATGCTGTTGTTGTCTGTTGTTGCACAACATAATACATTGTCTGGGTTTTTCCTGGCTCAGAATGCCCTTTGGGTGGTGATGCCGCACAACAGTAAGTATGATTGGTCTGACCTATAGGTGAAAAAATTATCAGGAAAATTTTTAATTTTCTGCTTGTTTAACAATTGCTTGATAAATTGCTATTAAACACATTCAGAGAGGATTTGAATTACTATCTTTATTCTCAGTTATCATTCATTGTTTTGGTCCTGATATGTTTCGTTTGGGGGGGCACCAAAAATTTCTCTATGCAGGAAAGTCCCTGATTGTGCTGCTATAATAACTCATCAAAGGCTTATATCTCCTCATATAGGCAGTAAGGGTCAAACTCTGTGCGGATTCCCAACTGAAACTGTATGCACAAAGACAAAAGTAAATGTATGCTTTTTTTCACATATTGTGTAACATCTGATATGTTCTTCAACAGCAGAACAGTTGTTCCTAAGCATGACTGTGCCTAGAAACGATTAGCCAGCTCATCATGAACATAGTGAATGGAGATATGCTCACGTAAAGCTTTGAGGAAGGAAGAGGCTTTGGTAAGCTGTTGCTGTTTGTTGAACCGGAGTGCAAGCTACCATCACAGCAAAAACAAATACCAGAGTGGAGAAGATGTAACGTTATGAGGGTTCATGTGAGGGATCATGTAATCAACTTGTGTGACCTTTTACTGCACTGTCAAAATCAAGTTTATTGGGTGTATAGAGTGTTTCATAATCAGAAAATAAATTTTGGCCAGAGGATAACTTTAAACATTTAACCTGCTTGGTTTCCATCTGTGAGCTGTGGATGTTTCCATGCCTTGCTTTGTGAATCTTTGCTCTCAAGCAAATTTCATGTAATCAACTTGTGTGATCTGTTTTTCATAGAGAAGCACTTGTGGAAGTACAGCTAAAACCAACAGTGAATAATACACCAAATTTGCTTCAAATTGTGCCCATCTTTGCGGTTAGTCAGTTAGTGCCCTCTTCTATAAAACTGAGTGCTGCACTTTCAGCCAATGTAGTGTTAATCCACATGTATTAACTCTGTCTGGTGGGGAGTGTCCGGTGGTGGAGAATACACAGACATGTATAAGTTAACTGTGTCTGCTGTAGTTCAAATTAGATGCCACAGAAATATCCTTCAACCTTTCTCTTAAGCCTGTTACAACCTTAATCCCCCACAGTCACCCCTCCACCCTCCTCGTTCATTCGCTTGCTGTAATTCCCTGAGTGGTGAAAAGCAAATCTGCACTGCAGGGCCTACTAAGCAGCTTTCAGTGCCTTGTTCTTTAAAAAACGTGGAACTGCCACAAGGCCAAAGACTAAAGTTAAATTCTTTGCCCTGTACTATGATGATGGAGTGCCAGGTCGTTGAACCAATGCCCCGATAGTGGCCTTTTTTAATGCAGAATTTTATTTATGCATAAGCAAAATAATGACTGTACTCTAAAGTTAGTCTGACCTCACTCCTCAGATTATAGTATTATAGTATTGCTTGTGCATTGTGTAGATAGTTTACAACTTGTATGAACTGTTTTTTTAAAAAAATTGACTATTAAAGGTTTAAAAGCTGCAACAAATTGCCCTCCCATCCTCCCACTTGTTTTGCTTGAATAATTATATAGGGCAGAGCAGAGAGACCTTGTAACTGATCTGTCTGGTAAGGCCCGACCATAGCTCCTTTTTATGGAAGACTCATGGCCAGCTATGGATCCACATATTTTGGAAATGAACACATGATGGATGATGATGAAGAGCGAGTGCCTGCAAGGCATAAAGTCCATTGATGGTAATTGACACCCATGGGGCACAGATTTGCCCTAGAGTCATTTGCACGCTGCTTAATCTTCTATGGACACACAGTGGAAATGACAAAGCCCATTACCACAATTACCTCCACAAGATAGCTGTCAACCATTCTGGATCCAGCATGTAGACAGGAAAAGCAGCACTTTCTTTCATTAGCTGATAAATTTCATGAATTAGCTTTTTCGATTTTTTAAATGAATTCACTTTGTCCACAACACCCAGCAGTGGGTGTACTGTATTCTTAGTTTTCAGAGGGCACGTCACGTACTCTTCTGTGCTATGTTGTTTAGATATTTTGCAGCTAAGGATAGACTCTTAGCAAACTTTAAAACCTGAAAAATGGTGTACACTCCATTTAAAAAAATATAGTGTCTTACCTTGTCTCACATGCATACACTGCGGTAAAGTGCACAAATACTTACAGCAGCTGCATAGTGATTGCAAAATCATAGCGGAGGAAATTACTGTAATTTTGTAAAAAGTGATGCATTAACCATGATGTTATAATTTCTTCTTCCCCTAAGTGTGAACTCAACATTGGCCCTCTGAGAGTAGTTATAACTGCCCCATTTGTTACCATGAAAACACTTTTACCATGCCTAATTTTGTATAGTTTCAAGGTTCTTTAAAATGTGTTTGCAAACAATCAAATCTCATTGTTTTACCTCTATGACTTTCAACAATGAAAGTTATTTCTACTTTAAAGTTCTTCAATGCTTAATACAGGATTGTTCATAGTGAAAGTGCATCATTTCAACTTATTTTCTTGTATGAAACTATTCAATTTCTTTAATGTAAATCTCTCACCTGTTTGCATTACATAAGGAAGAGATGCGATTACACAGAAAAATAGGCTTTTTTCTCAAGACGGCATCACAGGCTGATTACCTTGCTTGACCGAGACAAATCTTTTATTGGCGGCTTGAAAAACTACTTGTGGATGACTCTCCTCAAGATCAAACAGCTCATCTTTTCCAGGCTTGGAGCATCGGCCAGATCGCAGCGTTCCTGTAGGACCCACTGGGGTCAAATATTTCCCATCACAGTCCTTAAAGGCCAGCTTGCCAGATTTCAGCTCTAGTGTGAAGCTAGTAGTATTGGTGTTCTCCTTCACCAGTTTGCCATCATTGCTTAGGAAACGGCTGTCACAGGTCTTCAGGCTGTACTTGCCATCCAGATAAACCAAGGTGACCAGGGAGTCCACTCCCCAGGGAATGTTGCTGTCCACTGAGATCTCTCCATCTGAGGCAGACAGGTGGGCATAGCGCTTACGTGCCACACTGAGCAGGCTGGCCTGTGGGTGTAATGCCAAATGGACGGCCCACAGCTCTTGCTCCCCAATGACTTGGGCAAAGCAGGACAGGTAGTCAGCCGAGCCTCCAAAGTAACGAAGGTAAGGCTCTGATTGCAGTGCCCAGCGACCATCAGATTGGGGCACAATAAGGAAACGGCATTCGCGGTCAGGCTTCTCTGCCCCACATATGATCTTCCCATCTTTGTCAGAAGCCAGATAGCGTCCCAGGTGGCTGCGGAGGAACACTACTTGGCCGTCTTGTTCGTCGTGCTCTAAGGTCCAAATCTGTTTCTTCTTCATGCTAATACCTGAGGCGTTCACCTTGAAGCCAAATGCCTCAGCCGTCAGGTAGCGGTTCTCATAGTTAATGAGGCCAAACTGCAGCTTTAGGGCCTGGTTAACTCCGTTTGGGGGCATGCTTGAACAGGCCACACGTAAAGATCGCAAGAGGTTTAGGACGAACAAGGGAAATGGTAAAAAAGGAAGGCAGGCATGAGACTGAAAAGCAAAATGAAAATACTCAGTTTCCCCCTTCTTCTGTCTCTCAAGCTGTAAATTAGCTCCACGGATTTCCCTTGATAGGTTGTGTAGTGTTCCTTCTTCTTCTGTCACTTTCTCTCTTTCCCCAGAGGGTTTGCACAGGCACTTGCTCTCTGTTCCTTAATGAGTTAGGATTAAAATCAGCCGGACACAACACCTCAATCCAACAAGCCGCTGACGTCACATACCAGTGCACCAACCGTGAACCTCCCCTCCTCCTTGTCCTTCCCGATACAGACTCAGCACAGATTCATTCTGTCTCTTCCATATGTTCTTCTTACTCTCTCCCTTTTCTCTGCCACCCTTGTCTTCCTTCCTTGTAACTCACACTGACACAATCACAATTTGTCAACCTGACTTTCTATTGGTTTTTACATATTTAGGTCCATATACTAGTAGCCACACCATCCAGCCCTAGGATTATCCTAGCTTTGATCCGCTGGCGAGCCACAGCCTATTTGGACAATGTCCAGAGTAAAGGTGCTTTTGTTTGCCCCCCACTGCTTTTCCTTCTCTTTTAAGTCCCTTTTCAAACAGATTTTGTCTAAATTTGAGTTTTTCATGATTCAGTTTGTGTAAATACAAAAGCACATTGTGAATAGCATTTCCTACCCAAAGGCTTGATGTAAAGATTTGACTTGTATTCACAAAGAGCCTCTTTCACATTGCATTGGACCAGGGTTAATGTGCATGGTTGACTGATTTAGAAGCATAGTCTTAAATCCCAAAGTACTGCAGTACAAAGGTTTCTTTATTACCCTAGTTTACCACATGCAGGATCTCTATAGCAACATTTTGTTTGCTTTAAGTCTTCAGAGATATTTAAATTTGTGAAGTCTATGACCTTAGTCAAGAGGAATTTGAATAACACACATTTGAATGTACAAGCATTGCCCATTTGCCTTTCCTCCACTTTCTTAACCTTATTGGTACACGCTCTGATCTGCCTTTGTTATTCCATTTCAACTGATAATAGAAGATGCTACTCCATGTCACATGACCTTTGTCACAGTGCACGCCAAGATCAATCTTGTAAGAGCATTACTACCTTCTTTCACTCAGGTCCCTGGGGATGTTGAGGGTAAGGCCAAGAGGAACATACTGTAAAAACCAAAACCATAAAAGTGTGTGATTTAAACTATAACACAAAGTAAAATCCTTAGGATGTTATTTCTGCTTGATAATCTTTAAAGGCAAATGCTCTCTTCTATTAGCCTTGACAGTTTGTGATTAGCATAGTGATCCCAGACCACTATAGTGGGTTAATGCGCTAATGGTAAAAAGGAGAGAGGAAGAAGCTGTTTGTGGAGCACAAACACATGTAGGACATTGATGTAGCTGAAGTACAGTATCCCTTTTGCAGTGGTTAGATTGTCAGCGTTTAAATCACTTGGATCTCAAATGTATCCTCAATGCGTCTTGGAGGAATTCACGCTTGTACTTAGAGCTGTCTACTTGTGATCGAATCACTCAGGATGAATGTTAATACCAGGTCTGAACGTGGCATCAGAGCCCTCCCTTTGGTGGCTGACTTTTGGGACCCAGGCTTTTGGAACAAATCGAATTATGCTCCAAAACAAACTAGTTTGTATGACATTGTTTAACCAGGTCTGATGGCAGACTTTAGCTGTTCCAAAAGGCCACATATTCAATGAAAATGATGGGTGGGATGGTGTGATGAAAAGCCTGACATTTTAGACCTCTATAATGGAAGACTT
Organism: Hollardia meadi; assembly: GCA_037974645.1. NCBI lineage: Eukaryota > Metazoa > Chordata > Actinopteri > Tetraodontiformes > Triacanthodidae > Hollardia > Hollardia meadi. The sequence continues at coordinate 7,053,444 of JBBPCS010000672.1, forward strand.
TCGATCCCGCCCCCCTTGAGTGTGATGAGACACAGTCATTCAAATATGAGGATATGAAGAGTCTTTCCTCAGTGACATTCATAGTTTTGCATTTGTTTGTACTGACAACAAGATACTGTTATTGTGTGAAGAATCGCAAAAGAGAGCTTCTTTAAATTGTGCCAACTTTCTTGCCTCTGCACCCCTGTGCAATGGCTATGTGAGATGTGGGCTTGATTGTTGGATTATCAGTTTTAGTAAGTCACAAAAATTGTGGGATGCACAAAATTCTCAATTTTGAGAAGCCTTGTAGACCATAGCAAGACTTGAAATAGCCTATGAATTTCTCTAATTGCACACTTAAAATACAATATTGCATTAAAGATAGTTCCTTTTTGGCACATGGATCTGCCAATCCAATAGTTTTCACTCACATTGCAATATTTTCAATACACCAGCCAAGGAAGAACCACGAGAAGTAATTCATTAAATCACCATCAGCCATTTAGTTGGCTACATCAATCTACTGGTATAGCCGGATCTGCTAGTCAATGAGGTCATGTTTGGAAACAGAAGTAAGTTGTCATTAAATAGTGCAATCTCTTTAATTCATGTCAAAAGTAGATTGTTGACGCTTTCAAGATTGATCATAACTTGATGTAGTTCTGAAACTTACATAAACATACAGTTCTTCCCAAGTAGAAGAGTTTAAATAGAGATCACAGCCTGGCTTTCGTTAACATAATCTTGACATACAGTACTAATTCAAGTTGTAAATATATGCATACAAGCAACTTTACAGTCTACTGTGACTGTGTGTTGCATTTGCTCATATTTCCTTTCAACTAGCAGTGTGGGCACTGTTGGACTTTAAATCAGTGAAAGTGGCAAACTCGTAATGTGGTAACATGATCTTTTTGCCTAACTAAAACATTTATTAATGTTTTAATACATTTAAATTTTGTCAGTCAAAAGTAATTATTTAAAGGTTTATGAGAAGGTCCAAGGGGATGTGGGGAGTAACAATAAATTAACCCAGGGAAAAGGGAAGCAGGGGAAACAGAAAATAATAAGCTATTTAACAGCAAATGAAAACACACAGGACTATACTGCACAAATGGCCCACTGACTAATCCTGAACTAACAAAAATCATCAAACATGAATGTGTTATGTGTTTTCACCCTGTGCTCACTGGGTGGCAGCATTGCCTTGTACCAGTACACAATAGCCATTCCCTTTTTCAGGTAGATAGAATGTTACCATTAATAGAGATCTAAATGATTGTAATAAAATGTCATCTTAATTCTAGTTTAAATCTAAATCTTTTACAAGTCCCCTAACTTTGTGGGAATGCTAAATTTACAGAGTACCCAATTTAATACAATTTATTAACGAAATTACAATCAATATTGTAATTAATTAGTACAGACAAATTCTAAGTTCCTATGTGAATAATATTTGTTTTTGAATGCCCAATATAATGCCCAATTATCTATTTTGGGACATGGCCCAGCTTTAAATTAACTTGCGGTTCTGTGCATATGTTCACTAGTGCTATGGTTGGTACAATTTATTTATTTTATTTATGTCCAGTAGATGGCAGTATTGACTAGAAAATGTAGCCAGTTTGATTTCTCTCATCAATATGGATTTCCATGTTTATTGGGTTATGTTATGAAATGAGAAACATTTCATTGAAAGAATGTCATTGTCTCAATCTTCCCCAATAGAGGAGTTGAATTAATTCATGACACAGTAGAGCTAATTGATTTCTGAGGGTGTATATGAGATAATCTTGTCATTTTTTCCCTTTCTTCTCCTGGATAGGAAGTTTGGACCCCAAATAGAATGATACAAATGCAAAGTGTTACGCGAACCACAAGAAAAATACAAAAGCATTTGTGTGATGCAGATGTGCTGGCGTAGTTTTTCTGAAGTCAGTTGATCATTCCTGATTTTTCCTGAAAACACAAAACAAAAAGGAACCAAGAACTTGTTGTGAGGACGTGCTTGTGCTGTCACAAGACTCTGATGATGGAGAATAATATTTTAAAAAGGATGGTCCGTCCAGGAACCTCATGAGAAATAACTATGTCTTTTAAACTGTGGTTGTCCAGTGGCCATGCCAAATTGCATATTGTGACTTAAATGTCTGTAATTTCTCCCCTTCTCTGTATTCCTTGGTTTTATGCCTGTCTTTGTATCTTTATCTCTCCTTTTGCACTATTTCTCAGTTCTCACTCCTCCCCCTCTTTCCCTGTGCCTCTCCCCTGCTGGAATTCCTGGTTAAAAGCAAGTCCGAAAGAATAATAAAACCTTTGCTGTTAGCTTATAGAACAAAATGATTGACGGAGGGAAAAAGAAAAAAATTAGTGAAATTGTCTGGTTATTTGCAAATACAAAGACACATGCATTTGCACACACGCACGTAAGCATAGTACACACAGTACATGCACTCACACACAGATCAGATGGTGAGCTGAGGTCTCCCCCTAGGGCATGCACATGGATTAATGTGGCGAGGGCGATTATTTCATTTATAACTGTCCTGGACCTTTTCAGATAAAACCATTTTTCAGATTGCCATCCACTAGCACCTTTAGACTGCATCTATTAGCCTGCCAAGCACTCAGAGCTCCATTTAAAGGGCCAGCAACCCCCCCATTTGTTAGCATGCCTTGTAATACACTTTCAGAAAAGAGTCATGGTTGTCAATGGTAAATTGAGCCCAACTATCTCCCAAATGGATAAGATGCAAATGTTTTAAGTAATCCAAAAAAAATTATACTTTGCTTACCTCCCCAAAAAATCTACTATAGCTAAGAAGACAGTACATTGACAATGAAATATAATCAGAAACCGATTACAAATTCCACCATTTCTATAATGTACATCAGCATAAACCTATGGCAGTTTCTCTTATTGTGTTTTGTCCTTGAAATGGTTGAGGGTTCATAAAATCATAACTGTATAACTAGTAAACCTCAGTGCTCATGTCCCATATCCAGTACACGGGTCCAAAAAATGTCCTTTCTTTGCTCTCTTGTGCTCCTGGTGGGACCCTCCTGCTGCCCCCTCTAAAACCAGCAGAGGAAAACAGTCGATGAGACATGCAGTAAAAGTAAAATGTACAATGACTGCCTTGGCTGGGATTCTCCTTCCTCAGCAGCTTGGTGCTCACTGACCCCATTAATTCAGGTGTTCATTCATCTACAGGACGATCCTCCCACAGGCCGTTAACGGCTCACCCCACTGTGTTTGCCCATCCCCAACCCATCCTAGGCCTGGTCTTCTCACTCCTGCTCTACCCAGTGTAATGGGGGCTGCCAATGAGCTAAGTATGGACAGCCATATAAATGAGCCTTGGTAAATGTCAAGCTTTTTAATACTCAGTTGTAATGCCACATTTGTTTTGTAGGCTGTCATTTGTTTTTAGAGAAAGTCAAACTTATTAAACCACCCCCTCCCCCACGAATTGAATGAAGACAGAAAACTGGTCGTGCAGAGAGAGAATGTGCTATAACTTAATTGAATTGATCGCTGTCAGCGCAATACATTATTGACAAAGATACCTCAACTCTTAAGGAAAGCAGCCTTTAAATAGGTAACCAATAATAGTTTCTCATTCATTAAACTGCAGACTGTTGGACACTGCGAACGGTGCACAGACTGGGCTCTTGTTTCAATGCAGACAGGGTGAGCTTTAAGGGACAGGAGTGCTCATGTTAATGTCATCCTTTGCTCACTGGCTCTGACAGCAGGGCTAATATGAGGCCTCAACTTCTGCCATTCTGACAATTCCCTGTCTCTTTCATAAAAAGAGAATGATCATGTGAATTACAATGACAGGTATGTGTCTGTCTGTAAAACTGTGCTTGTTTGCATGTGTGAGCTAATGTCTACGTGGATGTGAATTTGCATGCGTAGCTAAGACTCACAATCCTTGTGTGTGTTTTTTGATTGTGCCTGTGCGTGCATGTGCATGCATACATGGTAATTTATGTGCAAACACACGTTTCAGTGTCTCTACACGTTGGTCTGTTCACTCAGAGGTTCCACTCTGCAAGAGCCAGACAGACGTCGCACTGCATTTCTACTCCCTCACTTTTACTGCATTCCCACACGCCGAGACTGTAAAAGAGAGTGATTTACACACAAGTGCATAAATACGGTGAGCTGACGATACAGTCTATGCCCCTCCCGTGCTGATTCAAAAGCCTCAGTTAGTCTCCTTCCTTTAAGAGGGTCAGAAGAGGACGTTTGTTTAGCATCCCAATAGGGTTGGGTGATGCATACCGAATTGGCTTATCGCTGTGATATTGCTGTGGGAGGGGGTATTTTATATACAGATATTTTATACTTTGTATGTATGTTTGATATTAATAACTATTTCTATTTTTCTATTAGTACATTTGAGCCCATTCATATCCTATCCTCCGACTCACCCTGTCTTTCCTTACTTTTCTTCCATACAGCCCATCGTTAAGATTAGTGTGGCTCCTTTAAGGAATAGGGCATTGCGTACGTAGTGTGTATGCTTAGCGAGTGTGTGTAGTTGAGAGAGTGAGAGAGAGTGACTGTCTACCCTCCAAGCAGACAGTTAATGGCGATTGGAGCAGAGAGAAAGGTTACCGGTAGAGGTCTTCACGGGTCAAAAAATATATGCCTGAACCCAAAAAGACCCGGAAATGTACAACCCGGAACTGAAACGACCCCGTCTATTACTTGAAAGTTGGGACCTGGACCCATACAGAACTGAGAAATGCCGGAACTGAAATCGAACTGGGCTCGTCTTTTGTTTGAAAGCTGGGACCGAGCCCATGCAGAAATGTTGGACCTGAATCTGGCCAGGAGACACATACCACATTTGCACTGATTTCACAGCTGATTGAAACCTTTGTGTCTTACCTTTTGTAACATTAGCAGTCTTCTCCCGTGCCTGGCCGTGATACATATCCATCTTCCTGGCCAAGAAAGGTGGTAAAATACTTCCAGGTTTCCTGTTACTCCTCTCTAGCTGATTAAAACAGCATGGCTAATCTACTTGTTATTTCAGCTTAAAAGTTCACTTGCTGTCAGGATGACAAACACAACTCGTTTACAAGCAGCTTTGCAGTTTAGTTGCATTAGCATGATAAAGATAACTGACTGTTTGTGCTTTTGAACTATAATAACGACCATTACGGCTGTTATTGTTAGCATTGCTAATTTGCATCATCTGTGCTTTCCACCTCAGCTCTTTGACCCTTGATCTCCTGGGCAGCAACACTTGCTCAGGATCATTTGGCCCCACCTTGTGGCCACAGATGCACTTTGTAGTTTGCTTGTAGTTGCTGTAACACTACATGACCAGTGCTGTCTGGTTACAGCAGATAGTTAGCAGAGAAGTTGACCAGGGGGACCAAATGTACAGTGTAGGTTACAGTTTTCCCATGAATAAATTCTGCAGCTCCTCAATATCCAAGAAGTTCCCGTGTCTTGCTTCTAAGGCACTGGGTAAGAATGAAGGGGCTTAACCCCTGTAGTCTTCAGCCCTGAAGGAAAACAAAGCCTCCTCTGTGGTTCCCGACTACCTCATTAAGCAGATTATCTAATTCTAAAAAAATATTTTAAATACTATTCATAGTGATAAATTGTCTTTTTACTTGCAAAGGTTAATTGCACTTTGAGTAACGAGATTCTACTCCCGCATGGCGCTTGATGGGTGTTAATTTTAGACCCTCTCTGGGTGTTGAAATCAGCCAAACCCTATGTCCCAGCAAAATCTGTTAGCAGGATTGTTAGTACAGTAGCCATGGGTTAAGAGAAGAGGAATTATCCAAAAAGTGTGCAAGTTCAAAACCTTAAGGATCATCACTGGAATGCAAGTAAAACAATTTTTTTCACCTGTTTGTAATGTTAAGACAGTTACACAAGTCAATGCTATGATGCTATTCTTGGCATAATGTGAGGTCAATATTGGCACTATTAGCTAACGAACCTGGCTAGAAGACAGCAGTTTAGACCAGCAGTTGGAATAGAGGGGACAATGTGTGGGAGGAGAAATGAAGAAAGGAGAGGAAGCCCTTATTATGTAGTATGAACTCAGCCAAGCTGTAGTATATCCAAAGTCTGTCTCCATAAGCCCTGAGCACTTGCTATGTGTTCATCTGCACAGAGAGATGCAATTTGTCCTAGCACGCACGCACGCACGCACACACACACACACACACACACACACACACACACACACACACACACACACACACACACA
>JBBPCS010000672.1:7059776-7075001 GCA_037974645.1 Hollardia meadi
ACACACACACACACACACACACACACACACACACACACACACACACACACACACACACACACACACACACCCCTCAAACAGACTATGGTAGCTTGTCTGACAAATTGAGCACATTTGTTCACTGGAGAAATTTTCATTGAGCAACTGGGTCTTCTCTGCATCTCCTGTTGTTTCTCATTCAAAGGTTCCCTCCCCTCTTTCTCTGTCTGTGGGTAGATAGTTTATAGCAGGAAGTGCCTGGCATCCTTTAACTTGGCACTGGGAGACAGTGACTTGGCTGGTGCTGGTAGCCCAACATCATTCACAGCCCCAGTGCCTGCTTCAATGTAATTCATGGGCTTTTGGGAGACATCCTCACTGGAATAGAGAGCATTTTTGTTGATTATTCTGTCTGTTTTTGATTACATCCTGGCTAGCCTCGGAGAGCAAGCAGACTATTTAGTTATGATTCCTAGATGGGTTGATGGGGCCCAGGCTGAAGGTTAATATTGGGGTTCAAAACAGTAGGTTGAGATTTTCAGTTGTTACATAAATGATTACTGCATACAAATGCTTGTGTGGTATTGCTCTTCCATGTATGGAGCACCTAGCACCTAGAGGTTAACACTTGTGGTTTAAAGTAAAACTGGATGGATTGCCATGAAATTTGGTTCGCACATTTGGTGATCCTCTTATTATCCTCTAGTGCCATCATAAGGTCAAAGTTTCAATTTGCCCAATTTTTGAGGAAATGTCTGCAAAACTAATCACATGTCCATCAGATGTGATTGTGCTTTGTGTTTAGTGTGAATCAGCAAATGTTAGCACACTAAATGCTAAATGATAAAACACAATGGTAATCAGAGTGAACATTACACCTGCATAGCGTGTAAGTTTTGTCACTGTAATCATGTTAGTATGCTGGTATTTGCATTTAGCTCCTGCTCTGGCACTGTAAACGCACTACTGTGCCTAAATGCATTCTCACAGAGCCTCTGGCAAGGCTGTAGACTAGTCTTGTTTAGACAAAGCTGTAAGTCATCAGATGTTTAATCCATCTCATGACTGTTTGGCCTGGCCAGTCCCTGTTGTTTGCCCAGCTGTGATGTCAGACAGACTGTAAAAGAAAGCATATTGGTGTCTTCAAGGTGCAAACACAATTTGTGCCCTTTGACCCTTGAGATGGATGTTGCATGGTCTGAATAGTGCTAGCTTCTGCATAAGTACTCCAATTGCTCTCTGCTGAAGTGCTAAGCCTACTGGGGCTGTTTGTGCTGGGTAAGCTTGTATTTCCTTGAGCATGCACCACCTGTCAACAAGCAACACAACTATGTGAGGATGTGTGTTTGTGCGTGTGTTTATGTGTTCATGCATGGACCTTACAAGCGTGTCACAAGCTATGACTAGTGGCACAAGTTAAACCCATATGTTTTCTTTCTACTGTATAACAGTAAGAGCACGTTCTTATTAAGGTGCTTTTAGACAGTGTAATTGTATTCCAAAGGCGTTTGTGCTAGTATATGCTTATGTTAGTGCATGAACATACATGCAACTTTCCCAGGGGACTACCTGATCCCATTACATTATCCAATGCACATCAAAGGGTTAAGAGCTGTCTGCCTCTAGTCATTAAGCCCTCTCTTAGCCACAGTAAACCAACGCTGTGCCGACAACAGCTGCTCTGATCACTTATTAAAACTTCCATAATATGCCGTGTGTACAGAGTGGTGCCTGTAAGATGATACTGGCCAATAGACCTCAGATAAAGGCCATCTTGAGCCTCTGATCTGCTTCCTATGGTCAGGATAGCATGGGAAGTGGAGCCGAGTGGGGAGAGATGACAGAGAAGCCTTGCCTCAGGGCTTGAAACCATGCAGGATACAAAACAGATATGCACTATACTGTAGATGTATTTATATCTTAAGGCACCAGACTATAAGATCTTATCAAGCTTTTAGCCTAGTCGGTTGAAGTCTTTAAAACTTGATATATTCAAAGCTGGAGATTTTCCAGGCAAATGCCTGGTAGCAGCTGAAGAAATTCTTTTATCTGATTTGATGGGAGCTAAACATTAGAATTGAGTAAAAGAATGTATCATGCACATGTGAAATGTCTATTAAAATACTAAAATTATGTTTGTTAATTTGTCTAGAAATTAATCATTGATGAGAGTGTACAGGAGCTTTATTCAGTTATCCACACCAGTTTGGACTTGACCACAGGCTAGCTTTTTTTTCACTGATCTGTCAGGAAAATTGTGTGTAAATCCATAGCAGGGCTCGCTAGCTGGACTATTGTCAGTTTGTACAGAAGCGCACACTCAGGGGGCCCATCTCCACCGAGACACAAACAGGGTAGAAGCCTGCCCTCAGGTGAATTCTCTGTGTGGCTTCACCAGCGGAATTGGTCCATTTATGTTTCATTTTCTTTCTTGTCTACATCTTTCTGTTTTCTTTTTCTTTCACTTTCACCCCCCACTGTTCTGCAGCTGGCCCTGAGCCTGACTTTTCTACCTCTTTCTTTCATTCATTCACTTTCTGTCCTACTGACAGGTAGCGGGGCTAAAATGCAAGAGAAGATGAGATGAAATTGGGTCTGTGTGTATGAAAACTGTCACGGATTTGCTTCTGCCAAGGTTGCAGAGATGTTTGCCACTTGATCTCATGGCGTGGCCCATGCATGCTGTGGTCTTCCCTCTCCTCTCTCTGACAGAATTTCCCTTCACTTTTTTTTTGTCCTGACCTCTCTGACATACTGTATATATAGATTTTTGTTTTCCTCGCTCACGCATGCAGTTTTTTTTTTTCAGCTGCTCGCCACTTTATTAAACAGTCCGTATATGGCTGTGCCTCTGTTTCCTGCATCACAAGGTAGCTACATTTAGTGCTTTGAGTTGTTTCGAATCTAGCACACCAACCCCGATGGATTTGTTTGAAGAAAATAAGAGATGTCTCCAAAATTTCTGATCAAAGCCTGGCTTAGTTGCCCAGGGGCTTCAACTCATGTTGATAAGATGTCCAAGTGCCAGTCATGGAGCTTATGACTGCGTAGTATCTAAGCAGATTGTATATTTTTAAAGTGCTAGATATATTCGAGTAGGAGAGGAGAGCAGAGCCATCCAGTGAAGGACATGGATGTGTTTAAGGGCTCAGGAAACCAGTGCTGGGGGCCTGGCAGCTGGGCGGAATTCTTTTATATCCTGCTATGACTGGCACTTTTATACACACACACAGGCATGCATGTATGAGTTCATGCTCTGTCTCTCTCTCTCTCTCTCTCTCTCTCTCTCTCTCTCTCTCTCTCTCTCTCTCTCTCTCTCTCTCTCTCTCTCTCTCTGTATGTCTCTCTCTTTAATACGCTCACTCACCACTTGTGCATTATACACGCTGCTATCCCTATTCATCGAGGGTGAGGCTACTACAGAGCTAGGCCGGATTTCTGTGTGTCTGTGGGTGACAGTTTTAACTGCTGCACACATGTTAGCGCTGCAAGATATTGGAAAAAACTTGACACTGCAATATTTTTCTTTACTGCGATATATATTGCGATATGAAAAAATAAAGGCGTTTTGATCAGACGTATATTTCAGTCTTGGACGTCTGGATCTTATCAGAGAAACTAGTTGAGCTAACATTAGCGACAGCTCGGCTCGCAGCCTCTCCTGATGCCCTCTGTTTTTAATGTGAAACTGCTCAAGTCTCGACATTAATGCTTGCCCAGGTCAAGTACTGCATCTGCATCTCAAAATAAAATACATTCCTGTGTCGCTGCAGTGGAGCTTTTCCACCTGAGCTGCGTGCGCAAGTCTGTCATACCACCAAATGTTAAACAGGATTGATGAAAATACAGGAGTTATATAACAGTGAATTGGTTGTAGTGTGTTGCTTGGTGGCCTTACTCCATGGTTTCCTGTCTCCTGACTCAGCACCAGCTGTGCACACCAGCAGGAAAAAGAACATGCAAAGGGTAAAAATAATTCACTGGAGAGTCATAGTATAGTATGACCCCAAGGCAGTCAGTTAGACAATAGTCTTTCTTTTTCCTCACAGCAAGCCAGGCAAAGCGTTTTGTAAGGAAGGATTGTCATGCTCTGTGGGATAATGGCCCCTATGGATGATGTCATGTACAAGTAGGATATATAAGGTACTTACAGAAAATATTCTAAAATGATTAAAATAAGTATGTATTGTAATGACATACTATAAAAGCCTTGTTTCATTGTAAATATGTTTCTGCCAGTTTATTCTACATCATCTGGATATGATTGCTGCTTGTTTAAATCACCACAAAACTGCATCCCATACGGAGACGCTTAATCAAAAGCTGAACTTGGCAAATTTGTCTTGCGGTTTGAAGACAATCTCTGACAGTTGCCCTGGCTCACTCTATGCCCAGAAGCCACTCTGGCATTGAAGGAGACTGAGCTTTATGGCAACAATGAAAGGCGTGCTAGTGAAGCCAGGCAGTCATGATGATTGCGACCATGGTGGTCTGTCAGAGAGAGCTGTGTGGCAGCACTGCACAGTCAAAGCGCCTGCTCTCTCCATAATGGAACAGCTGTTTGGAGCGCGGTGTGCCAGGGCGCTGGAGCACAGAGTAAATAGAGGAGAAGAGCAATGTAAACAGAGATGGGACGATGGGAGCTGCTTCCCTGCTACCGTGAAAGGGGGTAAACACCCCAGAGAACTAGACAGAGGGGTTGTCGACACAGGAATGCACAAACACCAGTACACACCAAGGTGTGGAAAGAAAGGGGGCTGTATTGTGAAACAGTAATGCTGTACTCCAGCCTCAGGTTCCCAAACAATACCTGACCTCTGTGCTTTTATTTTGATGGAATGAATAATTCTAAGAATTGAGACAGGAATCATACCTGCTACCCTTTGGGTGGATTTTTGGTTTTCTTTATTGTTTATGAGATATAGAGAGTTTCCAACTGTCCAGCATCTACAAATGGGATTGTACGAGAAGGTGTCTGCCCCCTTTTATGACAGGCTGTAACTTTTCCTACTTTTGTTGTGTCAGTAGAGTACTGGACATTGAGAGGACAACTGTGGCTGTTGGAACAGTTTCATTTTGTAATATGACATAAGGGACACAGGAAGACTTTCATGCATGTTAAACCAAACCTATATTCATGTAGGTGTTGTAATTTAGGAGCCTCAAGTGACAACCTACCCCTCTGACTGTGCAGACGGGTTCGGCTGACAACTGCTGACCTGCTTTCGTCTTTGTACTTTTTTCCACAACTAGGTTGTGTGCACAAAATTAAGTTTGGAAAAATCTGATCTTTTGGATTCAGACCCATTTACAAACAACATCCATCTTCTCATTATGCAGTATTCTGTGATTTATCCCAACCTAGATAAATACATTTTGAGTTAGCAGTTTAGGCCAGATACATATCTGAAATATTTTAAGATCATGTGGCTATTAAATCCTCTTTTTATCTAAACCTAAACTGTTGTGGGGAAATTAGCCCTGAGTGGAGCACCCTCCTTAAATTGTAAACTCATATGAACATGCTGATTTCTCTTATGATTTTCCCCATTCATGGAAACACAACTGTTGTATCACAAAACAGAAGGGAGGACATGGAAAAGTGTTAGAGGGATAACTTTTGGATAAAGAGGATGTGACACAATCTTAACCCACAAACAAAAAGAGGGAAGACTGATAATGAGTCATGCATTTGTTATTTTGTCAGTGCCAGGGTGGCGATAGAGTTTGTGAGCAACATATGTAGCGAGAAGCAACAGTAATCCCATGTAATACTGTGAAAAGCTCTTTTAGCATAGCTGATACAGAATCTTTACAAGCCACTAATAATGAGCAACAGAGAAATGGATTAGGGGTGGCATGGCTGGATCTGGGCCATGGGAAGCAACACACAGCACGGTTACTGAATTGACTGTGTGTTGGCATGTGTCTGTGCAACACAGGAGTATGCATTAGTCCAGCACATCCTTACGAGGAAGTGTAGGTATTTGCAAACAGCAGGTGGTTCAGCATTCAGTTCACCTCTGAAAGTCTTTCATAATGCATGCTGTAAACACTTTTAGCTAGTGGAGGTTTCATGCACTTCAAGATATTATATGTAGCGTTTTCTGCATTAAAATATCTAAAAACCTTTGTTATGTTTTTGGTTGAGTTGTGTGCGTATACAGTACATTTTCCCAAATATTTCCAACAATGTTCAAACCAAGAGAAATCAGTAATTTTATTCAAGGCAACGGTACGTTCATTTGGTCGCCCGGCGCTGTAACTTCCGGGGCAGAGAATGAGGAAGGAAGTCTGCAAACGTGACTAAACATAATGTGAATAAAAGTTTAAAGCATTACATCATCTGTGAACATTTCTGCCACATCAGATAGATTTTCATCGTCAACCTCTCCCATGATCCCACGCTACTTGTGTCTTTGTTTTGCCTTTATTGAGAGACCCCTAGTGTCAGAAACTACATACTGTGCGTTTGAAGTTTTTATAGACTCAGTTGTGTATCATCACTAAACAACATTATATTGTTTACTGTAAGATCCACTGACAGAATCTCAAACTTGCCTGTGATTTTTCTTTTTGCATTTACACTTTTTTATATACACTACACTAACATATTCCCCTCATTTGCAGGTATTACTCTGCTCTTCAGTATTTGCATGAATCCAAATGCAGACATCAAAGACATTCTATGTTTTTCACGCTGAGGCTGCACTTTTGCTCCACTCCAGAGAGGAATTACTTGAAGGCACTTGTGTTACTTCTGCATACAGTGTGGCTGAGGATTTTCTACAGTTTCTGTAGCTGTTCCATAATTGATATGCTCTAAACAAATGATCAGGGCTTCAATGCCCTTTAAGAAGAAGCAGTTAGCGTCTGAGTGATCTTTTTGTCCTGCTCTCTTCTCCCAGCAGCTTGTTAAGACTGAAGACCTCACCTCAACCCTACTGCTACACACACACACACACACACACAAACACACAGTCCGTCTGTCCCCTGTTCAACCACCTCACAGTCAGAGGCCAGACAGGGTCAAGCAGAGGGCGAGACATTTATGAGGTGTAGATATTTGTGGAGAAAAGCATTCCTTCTGTTGACACTGAGCAACACTGTCTGGATCCTGAGCAAGCTGAACCAGACTGGCACTGAAAAGTAAGGCTAGCAGACCAGTCTGTCGAGTGATAGGTAAATATAATACATCATACAGGTTATAGACTTAAAAATGTGGGAAGCAATAGACAACCTTGGTGCATTTTTTCAGTGACCTTATATTTTCCACATATACGGCATGTTTGATTGCCTTAATTTACAGTGCATAATTAGATCCCTGATGAGTCAAATGTTAACTGTGTCTAAGCAGAGAGGAGTAATGAAGCAAAACCCTTTCAAAACATAATAATAACCTAAACACCCCCACACACCCACTCTTAACCCAATGTTCAGCTCCTGTGGTGGTGAGGAGAGTCCCTCACCCATACTGCTGATGCAGGAAGGGCCATGGCTCAGACACGGGGCAGTGGCCATAGTCAACACTAAAGGTTGTGGTAGTAAACAGAGCTGTTTGTGTTCACTGGGCCGCTGTTGGAGATGACTGATGTGCCCATTAGCCCCTGTCTGGGCATTAGGGGGAGGGGTGGCAGCGCTCAGGCTCCATGCAGGACAAAAAGACCCCTGGGCCTGCAGAGAAAGGTCACTGACCCATATTGTGTCTCCTTCAGGCCTAGCCAGTAGTTATTTCACTGATTCAGGTTACAGAGGTTGGCTTTTGTCAAGCCAATGAGCATGTATGCACTTGGTCAGATACTGTAGGTCATGAATGGTGTGGTGGGATAGAGGAATATACCTGCTGCTTCAGGCACTGAATTGAGAAGGGTTCATGTTACTGCTGGCATTTTGTGCACTATTGTGTGTACACTGCAAATTCATAATACTACACATTGTCTTTGATTAAAAAATTTAAAACAAAAAGGATGTTTTCAGTCTGCAAATTTATTGTGTGTGGTGTAGTGTGGTTTGTGTTCCACTAGAGAGCACCTTCCTTTACATCTATCCTTCATTTAAAGATGTGAAAAAAAGCCTATATAAATCCTTTTGTTTTGATCAGAAACAACCATTCAATTAGAATAAAATGTTACATTTTTTGTTATGGTATTTATTCATTTATATTAAAAAAATCTTGATCCTGTACCACAAAAAACTGCAGCACAAATACAGAAATTACACATGTACAAATCTTGAAAAATAACACACTGAATACTGACAGACTTGTTCAAGGACTTGGGACAAAATCGTAATTTTAGTTAGCTTTTGGGCCCATCTCCTGGTTTTCTACCACCACGCAGATACAACAACAAAGAACCAATTCATTTTAAAAGATAGTAGTCAAATATTTTTTTTATCATGAATCACAAAAATTCACATCTATCTTTGAATCAGTCAACATTATATTTATGGAGCTTGGCAGCTAAACCCAGTAGGCTTTTGTTGATGCTGTGACAGATCTGTCTCTATTTACTAAAGAACTCAAAGCTCACATAAACTTAGTTCAGCCAGAGACACTTACATCAAAGGATTTATCGCAACAAATAAAAGAATTTGGCAGAAAAGGGGCCTTGTGCTTGCTGGTGCTTTACAAAGGAATCCAAGTAGCCTCAAAATTCTATGGGGAGCACATTAAAATTCTTTATATAAGGAACAGAGCCCAGTTCACAAATATAAATGAGATATGTGATATACATAATGTACAACAAGGCAAGAGCTGCCATCACTGCCTCTAGTAATAAGAAACTAGAACAGGTGGAGGCTGGGGGATGGTTAAGGAAAAATAAGCTGTGTGATATCTAGAATAAACAGTGTAACCAGCAAAGGCTGTGCAAATGATCAAAAGAATGAGTGCAATTTTTTTTACAAAGAGTACTTATTTACTTGTCGGCCTTCTTGGTGATTGTTACAGTTAAATTATACTTATTAACTGATGACCCACACAACATAAGTGCTCTGCCTACACTACCTTTTGTACTAATGGGTAAACTTTTTGCACTTCCGGATTTTTCTTTCCTTCTTTTTAAACACTAACAAATCTACCTTCGACATTTGTGGAAAGGGTACCATTGCACATGAACTGGGTTAGTCTGTTCTTAAAACATTCTCTCTTTGGTATCAATTTTGTGTCGGTTTGGCCTACTTTAATGACAAAATTCAATGTATTCTTTCTTTCAAAGGCAATATCATTGTCACATGACAAAACTTTATTCAGTTTATCTGTTCTCTCTGAAATGTTTCTGTCACCCATAGTAAGGACTGGCTTTCTAAATGTACTCCAGCACATTCAAATCACACACATACAAATACAAACACAATAATTGGTGAATGTTTTAACATTTTTACTGCTCTAAGGATTTTGATATTTCTCTGTTAGCAGAGCAAGTTTTACAATTTGGTAAAACATGGTTCTTGAAAACAGTAGTAGGTGCAAAAATGTTTAATATGAATGTGCTAATGGGAAATGGCAGGTGCAGTAAGATGAGGGGGACACAGCCAGAATAACTGAATTAATTCACAGAGGTTTGTGGATGAGAAGAATCCAGTGTTGCTTTATTTCTTTTCACTAGATGGCCTCTACAAGACCAGTTTTATTTAAGAAATGCAAATGCGACATCACACCAAGAAAAACAATGTCACATTCTCATAAAGCGCTCTTGGCATGAACAAACAGCAACATTGACAATAAATAAAATGTTGGCGAACAAAATAAAACTTTGAACAAAGAATACGCAGGATTGCCTATCAAACAAGACTCAAATGACAAAATGTACTTGGCACAAATTAAATAAACTTAAGTAATTTTCAGATTGAGTAAACCTATGCTATGTCCATTGCTTTGTGAATCTGATTGTCCTTCACAGTTAGCATTGAGTATGTGCATGTACTGTACAAAATAGACACAGATGGTTGATGAAACTAAAATAGACAACTTCCAACTAATTGTCAGTACTCTATATCTTACTTTGTCAGTACCTTGACCTTCATAATCACACTCCCAGGTGGCCTTTTGCTGCATGTTTGCACTAAACAAAACTGCAGGTACATTTGCAAGAAATCATTGTCACAATGCAAAGCCAATATACAGGTATATGCACATAGTGGAGGACAAGTATTCTATCAGCTACCAGTAATTTCTGATTTGAATTCAGTACAGGTGCTTGACATATGTTATATTTAAATAAAGGAAATAAAGATATTAAAGACACTTTGGTATTTTGTAGGTCTTAATGTGCTGAACTATGCATTCATGAGTGCAATGCACGTTTAACACATTTTCATTAAGAGACCCAGTCTTGTTCTAAATTGATTTGTGTGGACATGATTATAGTGATGCCAGGACACTCATCACACACAAATATTGTGTCAAAATGGTGTACTCATATCATTAATCTTTAATCATTTTTGACCCGTGATTGCAGTCCAGTGGGATCTGCCTTCTGATGATGACCAACTGAAAAGTACATAAATAAAAAGGTGTTTTAAACATAGGATAACAAAAATGCGAAGTAACAGAACACACACAAAAAGCCACTTGACCTATTTTTTAAACAGGATGACCCCTCTCTCTTAGAAAGTGAGTCTTGTCCTGTTATAGACTAACTTTGTGCTCTGTCCATTTCTGTCTGTCTCAGCAGGGCATATGCAGTGCAACACTAACACCTCCAATCTTGACTTCCGAAAGCAAATGAAAAACAATGTAATGTATTCTACATCCATATAAAAATAAATCAATCGCAAACATGGAAAGATACATCTCATATATACAATAAACTCCTATATAAAATAGCTTTTATGTACATATAGACAACAGACAACAATACAATAATTGAACTGTACAATATACACCTGAACAGTTAAGACAGGCAAGAGGTACTGAAGTGTATGGCTTGAGTAGGAAAAATTCAAAATATTTACATCAAGTTTACATGTTTTTAACTTCCCTGGAATGAGAGGTCGAGGGAGAGCCCCATGCCTCGCTTTCTTTTCCATTCCCTTAGGTAAGGCTACCTTGAAAGAATTGGTCCACAGAGACTGTTCAGCCTCATTGTACTTTGCACAGTCAAATGCACTCTCAGCTCTCATTTGGTGACATATGATGGGAGTCTTAAAACCAGTTATGAAACTGTCAATCACATGGATTCATTAAAAAAAGATTAGTTAGACGACTGAAACGCCACTTACTAAATTTGCCCAGGAAGACCCAGACTTACTACTATTCTTCTTGAAAGGATCAACCGGTTATGCACATAACCTTCACTTCCATGAAGGTTAGACACCAACAGACTCCAGTGTGCAACCTTAGACAGTCCTGCTTTGGTGCTGACATTTAGTCCATAGGTCCTTGAGGCATACCCAAAGAACACCTATTGTCCTCCAAGGCTGGGGGATCTTGTAGTTAAGTCATTGATTTTTATCCTTTCAACAAAGGAGTCCTTCAGTAGTGTCCTCATGAAGGTTCAGCACAGGATGGAAACCCCTTCAGCAGAGACCAACTGACCAGTGGCAGGGTCATATGTCCCAGCCAGGTAGTAGAGGTCTGGGGGAGTACTGTTCGGCTTCTGATTGCGAGTCAGACACTCATACTCCTCCCTGCTTACCACCTGGCACTTATGGGAGATTGTCTGGACGTCATTCTCATCCTCATGACATGACTGGTACAGGGCATGCTGAAAAGGAAAAAAAAAGCTTAATTGCATCATTATATGTACGAAACAAAAAAGAAAGAATAATGTCATGTGAAAGTTCTGTATGTTCTAAATGACAATCTTCATAAAATTGTAACCCTCATCATGGCTCACCTTGCCATCTCGATGCCTCTTGCCTAGTTTGGTTTCTTCAGGGTGGTAGAACCATTTGACTTTGACCACCATGCTGGAGGTCCAGGATTCCCAGAAGTTCTCAATTCGTCCTACGTATGGGAGGTTAGGGCGTCCAGCTGAGAGGAACACAGCACAATCTCCAACTCTCACTGTGTCTCTGCCTCGCACGATTGCCTTATAGAAAAGCTTCCTGGCCTTGCCCTTTAGACCTCGCCGCTGTGGAAAACCAGACACTTTGACCAATCTTCTATGATGACTATTAATATTATCTCTCTTAACCACTAGTGATTTAGTATTCTAAGCTAACTGAACCAATGCTATTAAAGAAAAAATGGACAACTGTTTGCTACAATGATGGTAGGCAGTAGAAACATTACTATTCTCACCTGTGTTGGGTTTCCTGACCACCTCCACATTTGTCGTCCTGCAAGGAATGCAGAAGTCTTGGGCCTTGGAATAAATGAAGTGTCATCTGGAAGCATCCTAGGTTTCTTCACAAAATCCTTAGATGGTTTAGAGGTAGAGCTGGTGCATTCTTTCCTCTTCAAGGACTTGCTGTTCGAGACCTGGTCACTGGGGCCTCCTTTGGCATTGGAAACAGCCACAGCTTTGGCCACAAAGGACTGCTGGTGCGACCTTGAAGAAGTAGAAGGTTCAGAGGGTTGCAGGAGCCCCCGGTGGGAGGACAGACAACTTTGAAGCATCAGTGTAGAACTGTCCTCATCCTCTGAGCTGTAGGAAGAATCATTGTCAGAGGAACAGAGGCTGGAACTGGAGAGAGATCCTGAAGAGGAGGAGCTTGAAGAACCAGAAGAGGAGGAAGAGACAGAGAAACGAGACAGGAAGCGGCCAGCCGTCCTTAATCCTCCGGAGGCTGCAGCCAGTGCAGCCCTCCTCCTTTCTTCCTCTTCTTCATCCAGATCAGAGTAGGAGCTGTGACACTCTCTGTGGTAGCTGAAGCCCAAATTGCCATATTCACCCAGACGCAGAGAATGGGAGGGCTTTCTTTGAGGTGTGGTTCCTTTTACGAGAAGTTCTACCCTGGAGGCACCACCCTTTTTGTTGTCTTTAACCAGAAGGACTGGGTGAGCATAAGCATCTGTCCTAGGCATACCACTCACACTGGCAGATCCACCTCGTAACAGTAGAGCCTTGCTGTTCTTTGTCTTGGGGGAAGTTACTCCTTCATGATCTAACTTGACCAGGAACTCTTGTCCAGACTTCCTGACCTTTGGCATAACAAGCTCATCTTGCCTGCGCCTTTGGCCATACAGCCCACTTCTGGGGCCCATAGATAAACCTGTACTCGGCCCTGTAGATTGAGTACAGAAGGAGGAGTAGCCATTTGCAATGCTGCTGAAGGAGTCAACCTCAAAGGAGCTGCTGCTGAAAAGGCCTTTGGCTGGGGTGGGTGCCAGTGACTGAGTCTGAGGCAAGGGGAACAGGTCATCCTCTTTCCCTCTAAAGGCCTTCCTGGGTGCCCCATTAAGCTGAAATAGGTTGTCAGACGTCCTTTTCTTGGTGTTGGCCAATGAAGACCAACCCAAGAAAGGTGAAGGATTTATACTGGCTTTCTCAGCCTGATGCTGCTGCTTTTGTTTTTTCCCAGAACCCTTTGGTCTCCCTAGAATGAAGAAAAGTTGTGGTTTAACAATACATTGTAAATGATGAAACATGACTGTGTTTCATTTGTACATGCTACATTGGCCAGTTTGTTTGGTATAAATGTCCAATACAATAGCCCCACAATAAATCTTGTTGTAAAGCATCTGCTGCTCAACATGAGCAATGAAGTATGAATTGTGAATAAAGAGTGTGAACAAAAGCTGAGCATTGTAAACTTTACAAAGATAAGATGTTGTTGCATTTTTCGTAAATTATGTTATACTTAGTTTTTATTATTTTGTTATTTGTTTTTGTTTTTAAGAGAGGGGATGTTCATCATATAAGCCTGTGGCTTCTTGACGTCTCCTGACAAATTCCTCACCTATCACTATTTTGGATTTTATTGCAAACTTGTGATGTGTTCAAATAAAGAAGAAAGAATAAAAATTTTGCAAGGCTTTTGTGTTGGATTGCATAGCTGAGTGATGTACAAACCCACAGAAATGTATTTTGAATTCTAGACAAGAAACCATCAAAGATTACTGAATGTCAGGTTGAATCAACTCAACTTATTTCTTAAAGCAAGCAAATAAATGTGTGATGCTATTAAACAGAAAAAAATGTTTTTTGTTTTTTTAACTTAAAACATCTTTAACTTTACAGCATCAAGGTGAGACTAAGAGTTTCCAGAGTTAAGTCTTACCTGGTCTTCTTTTCTGAACAGTTAGAGTTTGGCTGTTGGTTATGGTATTGAGACTGTTGAGTCTGTCAGATGGTCTGTCACTGATGGGGGCCTGCTCCAGACTAGAACTTCTCTTGTCTGTTATCCCACTGGATGCCAGCAGGGCAGGTGATGACTCCCCACCTATTGCACCAGGGATAGAAAATTATTAGAATTTATTTACAGGTAAACAATACATGGCAAAATAAAAGGGAAAATTCCCAGTTTCACAGAGAGGTGACACCCACATTGAATCTGGTATCCTGGAGGCAGGAAGCGGATGTTGGGGAGAGAAATCTTCCCTCTGTCTCCATCATCAAACTCTACCATCACTCCTCCTTGCTTCCCTTCATCAGAAGAACCACCTGTAAGCAAAAAATGCACTTCCTCAGTTGAACAGGAAAATGGACAAATGGTATTAAGTGATTTTATGCACATACAATAAAATGCATTGTTGAAGATACATAGCATACACAGGAAAGCAAGCTGATGTCTCACCTCTACGAACATAGCCCGGGTATAAGCAGCGTGAGCGTTCACTCCAGTAAGCACACACCCTGGTTCCTTCACTGAGCATAGTCTCTGACTCTGGACGTACATCCAGGACCTGTTGGCCAGACCAAAACATAATTAAGATTCATTACAGGCTACACTCACAGTGACATAAATGTGCACACACACTTATACACACAAACAGTATAAGAGCCATGGAGCATTGTGCATGGGCAGCCACTGTGCCACGTTTCCAAGCGGCACTTATCTCATGCCAATGTGCCAGTCAGGGCTGAAAAGAACGGAAGCCATGATGCAGTAAATCCTGACTTGCTGAGTAATACTAAAGAGGACCTGAATAGAGGGTTTGTGATTGCAGGTTGCCAGATCCTCCCTCCAACAATGCAGGCACCCCCAGCATCCGCCACTCACTGGGGGCTCTTTCAGGTTGCTTTCATTTACTGTTGCCATGGCAAGGGACCCTTTGACTGATGAGGTGTGTGTGTGTGTGTGTGTGTGTGTGTGTGTGTGTGTGTGTGTGTGTGTGTGTGTGTGTGTGTGTGTGTG
>JBBPCS010000672.1:7075101-7091728 GCA_037974645.1 Hollardia meadi
GTGTGTGTGTGTGTGTGTGTGTGTGTGTGTGTGTGTGTGTGTGTGTGTGTGTGTGTGTGTGTGTGTGTGTGGGAAGGGAAATGAAGCATGGTGGTGAAAATCGGGGTATTGGTATCAGCATCAAATAAATGGCTTTTGGACTAAGTTTAAGACACGAAAGTGGATGTATGGCATAATTGGAACCAGCTGCTATCCGATGTGTGTTTAGATAAGAGTAAAGTTGCCAGAAGTGATTACCATAGAACTGCCAGGAGAATTTGAAAATGGCACTGTGAGAAGGCTTTATGGGAAAACTAACATTGGAAGGAGACAGTTGGTCAGATAAGCTAGTAAACAGACTAATGCGGTGGTTTTCAAAGTGGAGCCCGAGGGGTCCTTGAGAGGGTTCCAGGGAGTCCCCAGCAAAATGGGAATAATCTTCTTCTTCTTCTCCTATTTTGTGTGCAGATAGTTCTGATGGTGGCGCTACAGCAAACGTCTAAAGTTTAAAACTTTGAAAATTCATAATAAATCAACTGTACGTGCTACGACTTTGCAACTTTCACCAAAATGTAGGCCCAATTGAGCAAAATTGTCATACATGTTGACCTGGCCGGAATTCTGAAGTCCATCGCTATGTTTTTCTCAAAAACTGTAAAACTCTTTATACCTATCTCCTCCTACATTTTTTTAATCAATTGACGTGAAACTTGCGACACAGCATCTTTAGACTGTCCTCCACAAACGATCCAGCCATATTTTTGAAATATCCTCAAAATCTAATCTAATAAATAGCCCACACTGCATCAAAATGTTTGACTGTAAACAGTACCATAAAAAGATACTGCAAATTCTAGCTAAATACATCTACAATTTTCATGAAAAATAATTTTAAACATTTGCTATCATGGTCGATGAAGTGTGGTAAATTTCAGAATTTTATCTGAAAAAATAAATTTTTGACATTTTGAATTCTACCCTCATGTAAACAATTGCAGTCAATGGCAATTAGAGCATTTTAAAAAAATAATCAATCAATCAATCTTTTAAAAAAAACAAACGAATAGATGAAGTACACAAATTCTCAGGATTTTGTCTTGATTACTGAATTTTTTATACTAGTTTAAAATTTGCCTTTACATGCAGCCCTGCTGATTGTCTAAGTCAGAGTGTGAAGCCAGCTGGTTTCTCACTCTGCAGGTAGCTCAGTTAGATCATCACTTGTCCTCTGTGTCTACGATGGTGAGTTCAAAACCCAAGTGACTCAGTATGAACATCTTGTTCATTGTGCTGGGGACCCCCTGCCCTGCATGCTTTAGATGTTTCTCTGCTCCAACACATCTGATTCAAATGATCAGCTGGTCATCAATTCTGATATTGACCCATTCCTTTGAATCAGGTGTGTTGGAGCAGAGAAACATCTAAAACATGGCAGGGCGTCCCCAGGACTGAGAAACAATGGATTAGAGACTCATGATTTCAAAGAACTTTGTCATTTATTAAGTTTTCAATTATTATGGTCTGGGCTGTTCTGCTGACAAGCCATCATGTATTTGTCATGTGTGAAGCCACTTCATAATTCTCATTCTCATAATCTTATACATGGAGTTTTATATATGGACCGGGTAAGCTGCAAATGCATTTCCCTTCCTGGAATCAATAAACTTGTCTGAATCTAATTCCTGCCATCTCAGAGGGCATCTCTGTGTAGCTCAACATGTTCACAATGTGCCCTTGGGGTCTACGGCCATGAGTTCAAGACCCAGGTGATGCAGAATGAAAATCAGTCATTGTGCTGAGTTAGACTTGGCTACATGACTTCAGGGTTTAGTGATTACTTTGGTCCAGACAGTTCTGCTGATGGATCCTCCTGTATTTCTCATTTGTCTTTATCCTCTTCCTTTTATCATCATTCCCATCTTCCTCCTCAAAATGACCGGTCCCGACTCACTGCTGCAGAGCAGCTATAATTTGGTAATGGGTTTAATACAATTTCTTATGTTAAACATCTAAAAGCAAAAATTCTTATAAGACGGAAGACACTGGGACAAAATATTATCAAATATATGTGGCCTAATTTGTGTCGGTTTAGGGGTCCTTGACATGAAAAGGTTTGGAATCACACGTACTGTAGGCTTTCAAGTTTCCTCACAATATTTACTGAATATGTTATCCTGCTTTAATTGAAAACATGAAGGTCATGTCTAGTAATTCCTCATGACTTTAAGTGAAAATGTATGCCAGCTAATGTTTTTGCAAAGAAAATCAAATAGCTCACTCAAGCAACAGGAAATTCAATTACTATACGTTTAGTCTAAAATTTGTGTCAAGTTTTATATATTACTACTTTAACATTCATAACTTTAAATGAAATATGATTACAAAACTATTTTAGATGAGGCCCCAGCACAGTTATCGAGCCATCTTGGCAGCTTCTCTTTCCCCCTAGAATTGCAGCAATAGTCATTAATCCAAGTCACAATAATGCCAGTTAAACTCTGCTTTACTCTTCCAGGGTCATCACCTCTGGACACTTCATATTGTTCAAACACAACGTCCTGTGCTCTGTTTGGCAATAGTGGAGACTTATTTCCACAGTTGGAGAAGATGTGGGTTTGACGACTTTGCTTTAAGTGACCCAGCTGTTATTAGTTCATATAGACCAGCATCCTCTCGGTGAAAAACATGGGACAAAGGTCATTTGCTGTAGTAAACACTAAGGCTTCATTCTGGAGGAAAAGCACACCAGGAAGCACATGTTACCTAAATACAAATAAATACCAGCTAAGAATATACTGTGGTTTCTACAATGTATAATTATGTCTCATTACATGGATGACTTAGTTTCATGTCAAGATACTATTATAGTTTACCTGAGTGAGAATTACAAATGTGGTGGTCTAAATAAATAAAAATCAATCACCCTGATTTTATTGTGAAATAGATACATGTCTTTTAGCTGAATATCCCATCACTCCAGCTAGCTTCTCTTCATACACTGTTGTCTTTGTCTATATGAGCGTTTAAACAACTCCATTAATTTATAAGAAGGAGTGGTGTAAAGTCCATATTTTCTCCCATTTAAACTCCAACACATCAGTGCGTCCAGGTGTTTGTGGGATTATCCCACCCACACACAGATGGGCTTAACAGACATTCATGGAGACTCACAGACATAAATCTAAAGATCCTGCTTCCCATATGTTTATATTTATTTAAGAGGTTTAGACGGCTCTCATTGGCCATGATAGACAGTCAAGGGAGGCTGGAAGAGAGAAAACTAAGGGACTGGCAGAGCTACAGAAAGGCTGGAAGGCAATGGAGAAATGCGAAGAGGGTGAGAAGAAGTTTAAGAGAAAGAGAAGTGTTGAGGGACCCAGAAGACCAAATAAGTGATGGTTTTTCTTGTAACAAAGAATGGTTTTGTGGAGCAGGGTGAACTTACAGCTTCCTGTAGCAGTTGCTCCAATGAATAGATTCTTGGGCGGTTTCCTCTTTCACCGTCAATAACAATGCTAAAGCTAGAGAAAAAATATAGCAGAGAGAGAAAGATGAGGGCATTTTCAGATGCTTGTATTATGCTTGCCTGGCTCCCATGTCATATGTTACTCCCACTCTACTGTTGTTACAGCATCATTTTGCTGCCTGAGCCAGAGGAGCCGTGTTGATATTAAGCTAGGGATGGGACCGTGTGGGTTTGTAATGTAAGAAAGACAGACATGAAGTGAGATAAAAGAGAGATATAAAAAGAGGCATTTGGTACTGGTGATAACTTCTAGTCCTCCCTTTTGTGATTGTTAAGATGCCTACCCTGATAAACGTTTGCATGATTTCTTCAGAGATGGGTGGATGTCTGGAAGGATGTGTTAGCCTCCAGGATAATCTATTGATTTCTAGCGATGTCTCAGCCTTTTATATAGAAATGCCTCTTTGCGCAAGGTTTACTTCATTTAAGCACATACATACAGAGTGAACACATGAAAAAGGTGTAAACATGCCACTGTAATTTGAAAATCTAAAGCGGGACGCATCTGGGCACTGGACAGCTAAACGCTCCCTGGCTGACTGAGTTGGGCGGTGCATGGTTTTGGCTCCTCTGTGGCTTCAAGCAGGAAAAAATGGCAGCCTTGATGCAAATTTCCTCATATTAAAGCTAAACGGAACATTTGAGGTGAGAAATAGGCAATGCAGTAACAGGGTCTCGATTCATATTTGATTAGCGCTGACAGTTTGATCTGAGTTTCGTGAATCTGGTGCAATGCGGACTCGTTTGCATATAAAGTTGAGGTAGAGTCATGTTCGTAAGGAGTCAGAACATCCATCGACTTGACATACGAAATCACATCCAGTCTACACGCTTCTTAAATTGTATTAGTATTACTTTGATTTCAACCTTAATAATTTAATCAGATTTAGATGACATCTGCAAAAAATTAGAACTGCCTTCTCTATATGTGCATTCATTAAACACCCTGACTGCTTACATGTCTGGGAGCTCTAGAGTGTGGACCCTGGCAGCATATAGAAGCTCATCCTCCTTGGAGACCAGCACCTTCAGTCCATCAGTTAGGAGTTCTTTGGTCAGGACACAGTTGGGAACTGCACAAGGAGAAGCAAACATTAAAATTAATATTTCAACATCACTGGAACTATCTGCTGCTTTAAACACTGTTGCAAAGTACCCAGTGGTATCTCTTACGTTGAGGGCTTTTGTGGTAGTATGAATGACTGCTGTCTTCCTCTTCTTCTGAGAAGCTGCTGCCATCCATCTGAAAGCCCTCATCAGCCGCAAAGCTCTCCAGCAGCCGACTCACTGCTCGTCCCTTTGGCTGTAGAATATAACAGAAGGGATGGCCAGAAGAATAAATGGATGCAGGTATGTATAAAAAAAGTAAGCTTGGAGATAGAAAGTGTGATAGAAGAAGGAAGAAATTGTTTAGCATGCTACTCAAAGTAGCAAATAACCGCAGGGAACTTCACAGTGCCTGTACAATCTCCTAACATTTTTTCACTCTGACAGCAGAAGGTGTGAGCCACCCCCCTTCCCACATCTTGTCTCCCATCCTCTTCTCCCTTAAGATTGCACAGCAGGAGGTTGGGCTATGTGCAATGTGCTAAGTACTTTTAATAGTTCTACAGTAACAGTCCTCAGGGTGAGAAATCTAGGACAGTAAGACATCACCAGAATTGTTAATAGAACGTATGAAGGCTGGCATTTTTGTAGAATTGGATTCTGTTTGGCGGTTTGCATGTGCCTTGTTTCGTCTGTGAGGATTGAGAACTTTTTGAATTCACTGTGACTGGTACCTGCTGGTCCTTGCTCCTTCGTCCCCTGCTGCCCTCCTCACTCTGTGAAGATGGCACCCCAACTGACCAGCAACTTCTTCTCTGTTTAAGTGACATGAGAATAGACAGGATGAGTGGTGAGAGTGTGACATATTTCCACAGGCACACTTGTTATGGTCCTAGAAAGTGCATGTTGAAGCAGAAATAAGTGCAAAGTTTGAGCACATAAATTCGAAAACAAACAAACAAAAAATAATAATTCATGTGCAAAATTATTCCTGCAGTTTAAGTCATTTGAGGGTACGAATCATTAATTTGAGAAAACATTTCTAATTTGTGAGCACATTTAATTCAAGTTTTCATTTAACATGCACAAATTAAACTGAGGGTATTAATTAAAATTTCTTTGCTACTGTGCAACTAAACACAATTCACCTAATACTTCTATAATACCCATCTATTCTCTACATTGTGCATTTCTGTGATGACAAATTGACCAAACTGCATAATATATATTTGGCACTAAATGGTAATTTCATTTTCATTTCAAATGTTCATTTGACATTTCAGTGAGGCTTAGATGGCCCAAAACCACTAGTGAAATGCATATGATGAGATGGAGTCTTTTCTTGGTCATATCATGTCGAGACTATTCCATTTATTTTAATACTTTTTTTCATAGCTATTTGTTGCATAATTTCCTCATCCTATAAAATCTAAGCAATATTAGAGTATTCAGTTTTTCTATTTCAGTATATCAAAATTTCTACTAACCTTATTGATTGCTCCTCTCAACATGGTGCTCTTGCGGGTTGCCCTCTTTAGCCTCTCACTGGTGGTTGGAAAGGTGGCAAGTCCCATGCTCCTCCGGTAACGGTTGCCTCTGGTCCCAAGACTGCCCCACCGAGGCTCTTTAAGCCTGGATACACATGGCCTTCTAACCCCTTCAGGTCGTAGATCTTCGTGGTGGTTTTTGACTGCAGTGGCCAGGCCCAGCCTACAGGGGGGCTTCTTCCTCACTTTGACCTCCCCTTCGGCTCCAGACAGACTCTGGGAGCCTGTGCAATTCAATTAGAGAAACAGATTTAGACCAAACTAACAAGCCAGGAGGCGAAACATAAAACAGATGCTTCCCATGAAGATTTGGGGCAGCTTTGTTGATCGTGAATCAGTTTCAGAGGACAATCTTACCGTAAAGCTCCTGTCTCTGTTTCTTGTTCCTGGCTTTCTGATTGGCCTCCAGTTTTACAACAGATGAGGGACTTGGACCCGTCACAGAGGAGCAACAAGTGATGTCTCTGGAGGGTTGTGCTCTGTAGTCTTGACCTTCATCGGTATCATAACTGCCTTCCTCTTCTTCGTCTTCTAATGGAGATAGAAAATAATACAGCATAGAGATGCTACTATTAGGTAGGTTTTATGAACCTGTGTATCTTATCAAATCCATCTTTTCAAGTCATTACCAAGCAGTGTCAATAGTTTAACTCTTCATAGAAATGATGTACGTATGTAGTGCTTTGCCACATATGCTACAGAGCTAGGGAGTGTAGGATCGAGTTTGTCTCTGTGTGTGTATATTTATCACTGCACTTTCTCAGGCAGCTCTTTCACCCAGTTTGCTTGTCTCCAGGGCTGTCAAAGCCTCTCACAGGCAAGTTTCCACAGCTGCGGCTGTGGCTGCACTTGTAGCCCAGGCCAGCCAACAGGGCCAATCACTGAGGTGTTGAATGTACATGCACACCCCCGTCTGTTACAAGACATTCATCAACACCTATTTACTTACCTCTGGTTACTTTTAAAGTGATTTACAAATTAACAAAAGGCACACTGGACTTAAATTGGCAAAGCACATCGTAAAAGGATACCTGATTCAATGTGTTAGTGATACTCTGGCAGGCATTTATATCATTTTAGTTTTTTCTTTCCCTTTATTTTTAACTATGAACGGGTCAATTGTGCTACATGCACTGTAGTTCATTTGTTTTCTCTATCATTTTATTTATGTGTGGGTGAATGTTTAGTTGTTTTCTTAAAATTCTTCTTTTTTTTTCATCAACAGCAATGCAGTATATGTATACAGTACATTTCTTTCCATCTTTGGATTTTTGGATGCTGTTCTTCTTCTTTGAGTTAGCTGCTAACTGCTGCTAGCTGCTTTTTAAATCCCCTGGTGGTGGGTTGCACACATGACACATCACAACCTTGTCCCATCCTCACTCTTTTGACACAGACGTCGATTTGGCTCTGTTACTACTTTTGCTGCTGGCTCAGTGGCAGAGCAACAATGCCCCTCCATTCTGTCTTTGTACCTTTTATATAGAACAGTAAGGTGGAATAATGGTGCAACTCCCCCCCCCCCCTTGAACAGGCTGTTTAAAAGGGGCTACTGCCTCACCTTGATCAGAGGAGTCACTCTCTGCAGGAGAGCTTTCGCCCTCCTCCATTGCCTCAGACCTCTGGCCACGGAGAACCCTTGCTCTAGGTTGGCTCAGACAGGAAGAACCCTGTTGCTGGGTGGTGTATCCCTTTTTACGCCCACGGCGCACCGGTCCAGTCCAATTATCTTGGGGGCCACTGTCCACACTGGCTGCTGAAAACGTTTGCAAAACCGATCACAGCTCAAATGTAGGTTAAGAATTGTCAGTGGAATTTTAGGGATTCAATAGTGTGAAAAAGAAAACACAGCACTGTGCTTATTAAAACAACACAGCATGAGGCACAATCAGTGCTGTGATTGCCAGTATCTACCTGTGTCACTTTGTCCCCCAGACTCTCGCTTGAACTCAGCTTTGCTTGTGCCCTGGCTTCTGTGTCTATGCTTGGGGTTAGAGTTGCAGGGCGAAACCTCCTTGTCCCTGGAGCCTGTCCCTGAGAGATTCTTTTTACCCTGGGCTTTCTGTTTGAGCTGAGTCACATCAGCGGCCAGCTTGGAGCTGAGCATGCTGTGAAGACTGCTTTTTCTGCAGCCCTGTGCTTTTATCTGCTGCAACAGAGAGAGATGAGAGAGCCAGAGAGAGCCAGTTACAGTCCCGGTCACAGCAGCCGCAAAAGCATCAGAACGTCAGGGGAAGAGGGCTCTCGTTTGCTCACACACAGAGAAGAAAAAGGAACAGTAGAAGCCCCAGTGAAAAAGATATTAATATGGAGAGCCGAGAATTTGACTCCTGAGGCTAGCACCTAATTAGAAATAGTGTGCAACAAAGGGATATATCAAACGCAAAGAAACAAAGAGTGGCCTCTTTCATTTCTAGTTGCATAGAGGACAAAAGGGAGGAGGACAAGGGGACCCTGACCTGTGTGCTGCTGAGTCGCTCAAAGCCTCGACTGGACAGCCTCTTCTTCCTTCTCTGGCTGTCTCCGCCCCCTCCTAGGTCCTCAGGCGACAGGGAAAGCCCCGCCCCCATCGACCTGCCAGTCAAAACAAGGGAGAGGCATTCATTAGAGGAGAATGGCGGCGGTTTGAAAGATAAAGAAGGAGTAGGACATCACAAGGGAAAACAGAGTTGAGTCACCTCTCAGTGGGATCTAATAACTCTCTTTTCTCTGTATGATGAATAGAATGACAAAAAAGGACACGGAGAACCAAGTGTATGAACCACACACTTGAAAAATTGGGATCTAACAAGGAACCTGGGATTGGTTGAGGGCAGCGTGGCATAAGAAGCCTTAACGCTGTATCAAGGGAATGTCTTTGCAGGCTGCGAAGAACTGCATAGCTTTGAAAGATACAGTAAATGGTTGGAAGGCATTGCATTTGTATGCAGCTCTATTGTTCTCAGCGAATATCATAGTTCTCCAGTTGCATTTTCACATCACCGTGGCACACCATTTCCTCTACACTGAGCAGCATCATAGGCCAACCACTCCAAATGCCCTTGAATTTCCCTCTGGAAGCCTGCCCATAGACCACACTGACATGAGCCAGGCCATGCTCAAACAAAAGATTAACTTCCCCTCTCCTGATGTGCGTACAGCCTACGAGTCACATTTACAGAGTAAGCAGGGTTTAAATATGAAGTGGATAAATAAAGTACATTCAACATTTCATGTTACTTCTTTTTTGGCATATTGTGCCACATACAATTCTATAACTGCACATTGTTCAGAATCAAATGTGTGTGTGCTTCTTTGTTTATGTGTAGTCAGCACGGAACACACACATCATGCGAGTACATAGTTTGTATGTAGCCCTTGATTGTGCGTACATTTCATAATCAGCGCGTGTCAGCATGCATCTGTAACAAAACATGAAAAAATGAACACAATTGTCAGGCAGTGGTACTATCTGCCCACTGACTGACAGGAGAGGTGGCAGTGAAGTGTGAGTTTGTCCCTGTGAGGCAGATCCCGCCACCGCTTGCCTTCCGCTGCTGACAAACACAATATGACAGAGTCTCTCCCCTCTGTGGGGGGGCTAGTGGGGCTAAGCGTACAGTGACTAATTAAACAGAATTGATTAGCAGGGTTTGCTGGCGAGTAGTAGTTCTCTCCAGTCTTCCCCCCAATCAAAGCAGCACCACAAAGGACCCCAGTGCTCTACCCACAGGAATATCAGAGGCACGCACAAAAGCAAACAATGCCTGGATAAATGTTCATAATTGCACAGCTACATCCATACTTAATTGCACAGATGCATAGAATGCAGGCAGGGACGCTTAGATTTATCACTCACTCAGCCACTGCCACACACACTGCTTCAATGCTTCAAGCTAAATAAGGTGAGGAAGGTTGGGCTGTTACCCTCTGACCCACTACCCTCCATCATAGCACTCAAGCGTCAGCCGCTTGTAGGTACATGAGTGGCAGGTGCAGTACATGCTTTTACATAAGCCTGCCATGTAACGCAACATGGGGCTAATCAGTCCCCAGTCTGTCTGTTCCTTGTTCCAAAGCGTCACGCCATTCTCTGCTGCATTGTACATGCACATCTGCAGAAACAAAAGTAAGTACCAGAGCTGTGGCTAGCGGTGGCTAAAATTTGAACACAATAGAAAGACAGTTTACTGTACTGTGGCCTGCAGAACACTCCACCACCACCATGTCGGCCTCCACCCTCCCTCCTATGCACTTCGCTGCAGGGCCCTGGCCCGTTACCCTTTCATTTGGGTGTCACTGTCACCCAGCATCAGCATCCCCACTCCGATCAGTGCTGGTCTGGCAAGGGGGCAGGGGTACATGGGTGGAAGGAGAGTGGAGGTGACATCGCAGAGGGGTAGCTGTGGAACGCTGCCCAGAAACCACAGTGAGAAAAGAAGGGAGAAGAGAAGATGGAGGAAGAGTGAACACTGCAAGGTGACATTTAGTGCCTTTGCAAACCCTGATGACAAGGCTAATTGAAGCTTCACAGCAAATTTTTATCCCCAAAAACCTTTTGGTTTATCAGTTCACCCACCACCACCAAACAGAAATGGTACCACTGTTTAGAAAAAGCTGGCCCCTGTTTCTTTTTTAAATGTCATCAATGCATTTTCAGATATCGTCCTTGTTTCCTGAATATCCTCCAATGCCTTCATCTCTGTCTCCCTCATTATTTTTATTCAGCTGTCCTGCTCACTGTATTGCTCTGTTTTTTTCCCCCTCATACACACATGGACAATGTATGAGAGTTCTAAATGTCAGCTTATCATCGAGTGCCTGGACTGTCTGACCATCATGTTATCCTTTGGACCCCTGGTGTCCCCGTGGGGCTATGGCGTGTCACATTCTTGCTGCTGGGACAGATTACAGGAGAATTCACGGTACTCTAATTACATCCTCTGCCTGTCATCCCCCCAGCCAGCAGCCAGCCCCCCCGAACCCAGCCCAGCTAAGCTCAACATGCACTACAGTAATGCCACTGAGGTTTAAAATTAACTGGGTTGAAGCCTAATGAGGCCAATGAGCGGTTTTCTAGGTATGTGGAGTCCATATGTCACGCATGCATTAATATTCCGGACTAGCAGACATACAATCAACTGACACTGGTTATGCTGTTATCCAAATAATGCCAGTGTTGATTAGATTAGAAAGGGCTCCGGTGGACTTCCTTGAATGGTTCAAATGCGTTCTCCCATTTCCTGTTTATGCCAATGAGAGGTAGTCCCTGTATGCCATCAGGAAAGATTGGACTATAGCCAGCCAGCGTAGATAGACTGAGTGATACTCACTTGACTTTTCTTTGGCCCTCAGATGAAGACACTGGACCTGTGACGAGGGTGGGTTTCCGCTTCCTTGGCCGCCCGGGTCCCCTTCGCGCTGGGCTGCGAGGTGTTTCCTCCTTCCTGCTTGCACACGCAGATGTAAACACGCAAGCAGACAGAGAGGAACTCTGAGATACTACATATGTGCAACCTTAAAAGGTTGGAGCAGCAAAAAAAGTACATGAATCATCTGAAAGCTACAAGCAAATGCTTTTAAATTTTTAGTACTTTTGAAATCTCTGAATGAAAAGGGTGGAGATGAGCTTCAGGGGAAAGAGGATAAGGTCATACTCACTGATGATCATGCTTCCTTTGAAGTTTGGCCAGCTCCTTTTGCTTCTCTTTGTAGCGACGCTGTAGCTCAGCTAACTTCACACGCATTGCAAGCTCAGGACCGTCCATTGTTTCCATGGTACCTTTGGCTGGGCACACCTGAGATACACATCATTGGTACTTATTTGTTCCATTAAAAACAACCTTAAAAAGTAAAGCACATTCTCCACAAGGTTATCTGTTCATTTATTTACATGAAAGACATTAAAACCCTATAGGATCTTTGTGTTTTCAAGCATTGACATAAGCACACTGTATTTTCAGTCTTACTGGTTCATTCCGAGGTGTCCAGCTGCATTTCCTACGTAAATTGAGGATCCTGCGGGCTGGGAAATGTCGACCTGAACCTGTACCGCTGCCTTCCTGGGTGCCCATCTCCAGTGCACGTGCTGTGGCCAAGGTAGCAAGACTCTGGAGGTCAAACATCAGCAACTCCTCTTCTGTTACAGATAAAGAGAAAAACATTTGAGTTGGTTTACATTGTGTCCCTTCATGCTTAATTCAGTGACACTACATCTGAACTAAGCTTGTCTCCCCAAACTTTGCCAAAAGAAACTCGAACAAAACAAGATAGATGGGGGGAGTTTGTGCGTGTGAGCGTTACATGTGCACATTCAGCATCAAAACCTCCACATGTGGCTTATTATATCTGGAGTAATCATGTGCTATAGCAAATAAATGATGAGAAAAAGACATTAAGGAAATTGGGCACATTAAACTAGTATGAGGAAGCAGCAGCATGCTGTTTCAGGGGTCATATCAATGTGGACTCACCAGATGCTGCTATGTCTGTGGCCATCTGGGCCAAATTCTTCTTATATATCCCTACCTGCCCATGGCACTGACTGGACTATCTGCCATCAATGTACTGAGCTAGGCATTAATATCAGGGGTTGCAGCCTAGTCACAGAGATGGAGAAACATTGCATTTTGTTTACAAAGTAACACATTGTTTTACATCTTTACATTTATAAATAAAAAATACTGATTCTTCTCAGTTGTTTTAGTACTTGTTTCGGTAAGGACTATTCTGACTCGACATGTGCCACTTCCCTGAGCTGTCAACAGTATCGCATCACAAAGACAACATCACTGACTTTGGAATCAGTTGATGATACCCTTTTTATAGAACCCTCTTTTGGGAGCTGTTAAATGCATTAGGATGCTGTGGTAAACACAAAACATCCTTTTGCATGAATAAAAAAAAAACACATGGCGCTTTGAAAAACAAGGGAGCTTTTAAAGGCATTTTAAAACAATGGGGTCTAATTAGCCAGGCAATGCTCCAGGGTGCTGAAAACATCGACTGCTTTTGTGATTACACACTAACTTTCAGTAATGTGTGTGGGAGAGAGGGAATCCATTTGGTGTGTCTCTTTTTTCTCCTTTTTGTTAAAGTGTGTGCATTTGCAATCGCATGTGTGTTTTTATGTGTGTATGGTTGCGTGTGAATTTGTGCACGTGTGGATCAAACAGAGGCAGGGTGGAGAGACGGAGAGACAGTTCCCTAAGGAAAGCTGGAAGGGAAAGAGAGGAGTGTGAGGGGAGGTGTACACCCCTCTCTAGTAGTTCAGCCCTGTCCTCCTGCTTCTTCTCCTTCTCCTGAGGCCTCTGCATCGTTAGAACAGCCTTTTAGAAAATAAAAGTGCCTTTAACACACCAAAGAAGAGGAACGGCAAGCGGGCATGCAGACAGCTTCTCTGGGGACATGTTAGAATCCACCAGAGGCTCTCGAGACCAGCAGGAAGAGAGGAGTATCTGGGAGGGAAAACAGAGCGACACAGGCTAGGCCTGAGGGGGGAGTGGGAGTTTGTCTCAGTGGACGCAGAGGAAAAAGAGGGTAAACTACGAGAGTGCATTCTGCTCTTATGAGTGTGTGTCTGTGTGCATGTTGATATGGATGAGTAATGGAAGACCCACAAAATCCCTCACCCTGGCTTTTACCACAGGTGCGCTTCTGCTGTTGCAGCTCCAGATCTGCCAGCTCACTCAGAAGCTCCATACCCTGGTGAGGGTTGGGCTGTGACGGGACAACTGATGGGGTGCTAAGAGGGAACAAGGGAAATGGAGGTACATCTGTGCAGAAGGCAGCAGCAATCAGCAGCTCCAGACTCCAGTAGCAGGGCACGAGAGGTGTGTGGGGTATGGCAACAGTTGCCTGGCTTGGGCTACGGGCGGATGTTGAAGCAGGGGAAAGACAGGCAAAATCCACTGAGACGTCAGCAGGGGTCATCTCGTTCTTGTGCTGCTGCTTGCTGTCCTTTGCTTCCTCAAGAGCCAGGGACTGAGGCATAGGGGATGCAGGGTCAAGCTCAATGATAGCAGGCAGCTCTGTATCCTGCTCTCCAGGCATGTTGACCTTTTGAGCATGCTCCACCTGGCTCTCCTCACCCACCGCCTCATCATCCTCTTCCTCTTCCAAGGTGATGACAGCTGCTGGCCTTTCAGGCTCCTCTGTTGAAAGGGGGACTGGACAGGATGCAGCCTCGCACACTGGGCTCTCAGCAGGGGGGCAAACCAGGACCTCTTCCTCAGTGGGCCCCTGCTCCTTCACCTCATTTTCTCCAGGCACATAGTTGGCTGCTGTCGCCGCTGCTACCTCCACATCCTCCCTCGGTTCCAGGACTCTCTCAACCACTCTTTCCTCATCTTCCTGCTCCACTTCCTTAGGTGGGAGAGGCTCTGGGAGGGGCCTGACCATTGCTTGGCAGTCTAGCTCCTCCCCCAGGCTGGAGAGAGACTGGGGAGCATGCTCAGTAGGCTCCACTTGGACTGCTTCCAGGTCAGCTGGCTCAGCCAGTCGAACATCCTGGGGGGAGGGGCCACTCCTGTAGCCCATGGCAATAGCAGGGTAGGTGTATCCAGGAGGCAAGTCTAGAGAGAAAGAAGTATATATAATAGAATTATCAATTGGCAATATTCACAAAATGATTCAGATAAATCCTTTCACAAAAATATTTCATTTTGACGTTATTTTGTAAGTGATATTTCAGCTGAAATACAACAGAAAGCAATTTTTTTCTTAAAGACAGCCTTACATTGAGAGGCGTCATGTAAATCTAAAATCCTTACACATCAGGCCCATTCTAAACTTAACTCCCTTGCTACCTTCAAGGTCACAAGGGGTAAAACTTGATATCCTAGCAGTATGAGTAGAGGACCACATGAAACCTTTTGTGTTATTTGAAGTGGGCCAAGGTTTTTGGTTTATCAGAGCACCTGATAGAATTCCTCAGGCGTGCGGCGGCCGTTAGCCAGACATTAATGATGATGAAGAGAGTGTGGGGCCCGTGGGGGTGGAGGAGAGGCGAGGGCTGCTACAGAGGTCTTTCTCAGTCATTACCGAGGTATTGGAAAGCCCCAGCTCAGCCAGCAGCCATTTTCTACAGCTTTGAGTTGTTCAGTCAATCAGGGGCTTGCCAACAGAGCCACCCACACATAATACGACAACATAGGGCCGGGCGATAAAATAATCTCCATGGGAATCCGATAAAAATTTACATAGATAACAATGATAAGCGTTGGACACTTTTCCTCGATATGGATAGATCTAACAGCCTATCACACAGCAGAAATAAACGAGACAACAGCCAGTTAGTATGCTGCCACACACAGACGGTGGACAGCAGAGTGCACAGTACAGACAATAAAACAGACTTTTGGATTTATTTTACTGGAGTCAAGATGACAATGTTCATTATCTATAAGTGCAACAAAAAAAATATGATTGTATTTTTTTCCCATATTGACTAGCCCTACCAAAACACCAGCAGATCATTAACAACAGTGGCTATTGCTGCTACAATTAGCATCGTTTTTAACGTAGAAGGTGCTGCTATATTCTAAAAGTCACTGTGCCTTTTCTGTTGCTGTGTCAGAGTTATTTGGCGTAACATTTGTCACTAGTAAAATCTTAACTGATTACAAGCAGCATGTTCTTTGAAAGGCTTTCATCTGATGTTATCAATGAAGCTCATGCTTAAGCCATTGCAGAGAGTGCAGTAGGCAGCTGGGAACCTTTGAGGCACTTTTATATATTTTTGTTTGCATATAGATAATTTTGCTTATGCTTACCAGGCTCCAGAGACTCTGGGTAATCCTGTGGGGGCTGTCCCTCTCCTCTCTTGTCCTGGGATTCAGCCCCCTTGGGCATCTGAGGTGGGGCAGGGCTTATGGCAGGGGAGTGAGGGGCTGCTGCGGCAGGGCTTGGAGCAGCAGGACATGGTGTGGAAGGAGTGCTTTTGGGATGTGGTCGTAATGAGGGGGACTGGCAACAAGGGGACAGGTGAGTGGCACATGCCCCAGGGGGAGAGGTGTTCCTCTGAGGTGGGTTGTAAGAGTAGGGCTTGGCAGGTTTAGACATTCTGGGTTCGGAAATGAGTTCCTCTAGTTCAACCGAGGGCTCATTGGGCCTCTTCTGCACCTATGGAATTAAAATTAAGTTATTTTCATTTCTCAAGCAAGTGAATTAGCAATGTAATGACCAATTCCTTGCAGTCTTGTCACTGAACACAAAAAGGTACTTGATCTGCAACATATATTTAGTGGTTAACTCCATCCCTCTGAGAAAATCAGCATATCACTGAAAAAAATATTAGGGGAGTTAAAAATAGAGTCATCTGAGAATTTAAGCTGACTCATGACTGACTTGCTCTGCTTGATTCATGTTCTCTTTTGTATTGATCTATCTTGGATTGATCAATACAATATCTTCATGCATTCACCAAAATGAAGGTTTGTCTCATCACTTCTAAGAGTACTTTGTGCCACCAACATATAGATAGATAGATAGATAGATAGATAGATAGATAGATAGATAGATAGATAGATAGATAGATAGATAGATAGAT
>JBBPCS010000672.1:7091828-7108546 GCA_037974645.1 Hollardia meadi
TAGATAGATAGATAGATAGATAGATAGATAGATAGATAGATAGATAGATAGATAGATAGATAGATAGATAGATCTGTTAAACAAACTCTCTTCACATTCAAATCTTAATGTTTCTTGACTTAATAATCACCTGTGAATTGTGAGTGGCATGATGTTGCATGTCCATGCCATGCGCAGCTCTGTGCTGCTGCTGCTGCTCCTGGGTTTGAGAATGTGGTTGTGGTTGTTGTGACTGGTGGCTCTGGTGCTGATGCTGGAGCTGTTGGTGCTGCTGGAGAGCGTACAGCTCCTGTTGCCGTAGAAACTGGGATCGAGAGTACACAGCAGGATGCTGCATGTGGGAGGGTGGGCCCCGGGTGCCGTACACAGGGGGCCAGAGACCTGGCTGCTCCATCACATCTAATGAGAAAAAGGAGGAGGAATGTGACAAAGCGGGCTACCTTAGAACAAAAAGACACAAATGCACTTATACACATAAACAACCTTTTCTTTTTGGATCCATACACATCCACACTGCGCAAACACACTAAAATACAACATTGTGTTATCCATATCTCTCATTATCCACCTCCCACATATCCATTTCAAAACCGTTAAACCATTATGAATCATTTTAAAAAAATCATTGTATTCACAGTTTATAGCAACGATATAGACAAATCTCTTTAAAAAAAAAAGAAGAGATTTTTGACTGCACAGAACATCTCCCCCAGGCAGCAGCGATCCCACACTCTTCCCCCGCTCTGAACAGAAATCTGTCTCTTAAGAACCGCCTTGAGAATTTGATGGAATGCTGGGGAAAAAAAGTCATGAACAGATGATGATGGTGGATGGATGGATGGTCGAAATACTGGGATGGAAATGCATGTTTGTCTCGCCGGAGCATTCAGCATGGACCAATGTGGCCGAAGAGTCCAACCTGCCCAGCCAAATCACAGAGAAGGGTCTGCAAAAGGGCCCAGAAGGAAGCTTAGTTCCCATGACTGTGGACAGGCTTTCTCATAATGTGAATGTGTCTCATAATGTGAGAACTAGTACAACTTGAGGTGGTCTCTGCTATGACAGAGGTCCCACTTGGGAAGCATTTGGGCCTACATTATAGGAAGCTCAAATCAGTTATTTTTCTGGTCTCTCGCCTTCCACCCCGACTCTCCCCTTCACCCCCTTTTTCCTAGACACACAAAAAATCCTTGCTCAGAGACATACACTTAGATATGCAAATGTTTCCTGTGTTAAAGCTTGTGAATGCACCTCCTTTCTTAACTGAAACTCCTGTGGAGCACAGACGGGAACGAACCTTTGAACCTTATTAAATGTCACAGCCTGTTCACCGATTAAGTCACTACAATGAGTTTTGAAAAATTAGATTTTACTCACTCTTACACTTACTATTCCTCTGGTGTGGTTCTAAGTGTATGCATGTGTATGTGCGTTTGGTGGGGTGGGTGCACATAAAGTATAGCTTTGGATGAGTACCCTGACCCACAGAGAGCCCTGTTCCTGCTGGGCCAAGCAGGTGGTGTGCAGGAAATGCTTGAATTGTGGTGTATGTGCCTGTGAATGGGCCCATTAAAGGGAAGTTCATCAGCAGTCTTCACAGGATCACCACCCACAGGATTCCCAACAGTTCTTTTAATGTTAGCTCCAGATGAACACTGAAATAACATTGTATAAATGACTAGTCAGTGGGAGGCAAAGCTATGGAGTATAGGCTACATTTAGAGGATTTCTAATTCATGGGAATTTACATTTGTGTGGCAGAATATGAGGGTAAACGCATAATGTGTATGTGCGTGGCTGTACATGCATAATGTGTGTGTACTTGGCAGACTTATTTGTTCAATGTGCTTTATAAATACACTTTTACAGAGGAGAAAGCAAGGTTATGGCATACCCAGGTGATGGGTGGCAGGGTGGGCAGGAGGCTCAGTGGGCAGGACCACCAGCTGGGCAGAGGGGTCCTGAGGCAGAGGCAGGACTGGCTGCAGAGGGCCTGGCATGGCTGCAGAAAACCCTGGGGGCAGATTCTGGTGCAGAGCTGTAGGACCTATACCTGCTTTTTATAAAGGATGCCAGTTTAGATGTATAGACCATCACAATGTATGTACTGTATATATCCTACAAAACTACTAATATACTACAATTACAATACATACTTACAAAATCATAAAATCAGTGCTAAACTTGACTGGAAACCAAGGAAAAGAAGCTTAAGTTGAAATGATGTGTTCTCTTTAGTATTATGTTAAATCTTGGCTGCTGAATTCTGCACAAATTTGAAATAATAGAGTTCTGTAGCCACTGAACTCAATATTTTCTGTTGAACAAGATTATGTAAAAGCATGAATGACCTCCAAGCCAGCAGAGCATAAAACACCTTTGTTTTTGACCTATTCCAGAAATGGGAAGAGCAGGACTTTACTACCTTCTTTACATGATCTGTAACACTGTAAAAGATTATCACTACTGAAATTAATGACGTCATGCTGCTGGAATGTGTATATTTTTAGCATCTTAATTTCCAAAACCATTAATATTCTCTTACCATAAGAGTGTCCTGTCATCCAGAGGGATGGGCTTCCAGTTCTTGGCATCCAATGATGGTGAGCAGAATGTGCAGAAGGATCTCCTAATTGGCCTGACTGGAGGGAAGTCCCGCCTGGGACCATAAGATGAGAGGGGAGGTCTCCATGACAGCTGTTGGAGGGATGGATTCTTGCAAACTCCACCCTTTCCTTATTGTCCCTGGCATCAGGATGAGACAAAGAAATACAAATATAGACCACTGTACTGAACGTTTCTATCACTAAAAGATTTTAATCGGGTATTAAGCAATGCCTTTACAGTTGCTTACCTGATATATGCATCTCTCTGTCTGTCCAAGCAAGTCAGACCTATTTGTTCCCCACTCAGCCTTTTTCTCTCCTCTTCAGTGGTGGGATCTGAGGGATATATGGAGCGGGGCGGTCCTGTGAGACAAACATTAGCTTAACCATTAGCGTTCACTGCTGTGTTCCCTGGTGAGGACATATTCCCAAGTCTCTCACCATTTCTCAAAATACTACCATGAGTCACAAGAGACTTGGAGCACTGACGGTGCTTTTTAGTTTTGCTATTATACAGATGTTGTATCATATACATTTTAGAGTCATTTTAAGCATACACTTATGCATTTTTTTTATTCATTATTTTTTTTTATAGTTTTCATGCCTCTATTGCTTCCCCGAAAAATAAAACCAGTCTTCTGTTGCAATGTTTGCTAGGACTTTTATATAAAAAAGATTTTGATGAAACCAGAGCAAAGGGCATCTCATCACTACTGTGCAATATGACGTCATGAGTGGGTGGACAGTGAATACAGATCCAAACAAGGAATGTTAGTGATTGTGTGCTGTTGTTGTTTAAATAATAATGTGACAAAATGAATTTTAATAGGCTGCTAAATTTCACGCAAAGCAAGACTGCTGTATTTGGTCAAAACCAAATAAAGGAGGAATACTGGTGTGGAGCCTAGCTTAGTAATGTTAAGTATGTAAATTGATATTATTCCTAACATAATTTACAAAATTTTTATTAAGGGTAACAGGAAAGATATAAAACACAAAATTCAGTTAAAGTTAGCTAGCCTTGGTTTGGGACTTCCATGGATCAAATTATATTCAAACCAATGAGTAATAAAAGTTAATTAGAATTACATGCCATTACAAGAGTCTTAATGCATTCACCAAAATTAAGGTTTGTCTCATCACTTCATAAAGTACTTCGCGCCACCAATATTTTTCAAGCTTTTTCAGCTTTTTTGTTTCAGTTTTGTTTTCACAGCTAGGTCAATAAGAGGTCATCGATAAGAAAAGTGTCTCTATTCCTTTCAATTCTGTTTATGAGGCAGTGTCTTACACTGCTTACCTTTCACTGAGGGATGTACCCTGCCTTGTCGGCTGTTGGGATGACTGTCTGCTGAACGACAAGGTGGCTCCCTTTGTCTGGCCACAGCCACAGCAATTCCCACTGGCGGCTGACGCACCTCACTTTCCCCATGACCTGCTTCCCCCATATCCCGGCTCCGCCCACTATAATCAGGGCGCTCGTCATTAGCAGGGCCCTTTCTGGAAGGTAGAGTCTGTTTGTTGCCCTGCAGGGCACAGCTCCCCCCAGCAGGACCTGATTTGAGGCTTCCCAGCCCCCCAAAGGGGCTCTTGTGAGAGAGGAGCAGTGGCTGTTGCTGGTTACTGTACTTTAGTAGGCTTTTCATGGCACTGCCCTCCCCCTGAGTTTGGCCCTGGGGCTCAGGTTGCTGCTGTGGCTGCTGCTGTTGTTGACTGAGAGGAGGTGCAGGGGGAGGCTGGGGAGGAGGCAGACCCATTCCCGGCTGCTGCTGCTGCTGCTGCTGCTGGGAGTGTTGCCCCCCAGTATTCCCTAACTCCATATAGGACTTCCTCTGCTCTTCCTCAGGTTGTGACATGTGGTGGGGAGGCCTCATGGCCCAGGGTGGCACTGGGGGGTGCTGGTGGTGGTGCTGCCCACTGCTGTTGCTGTAACCATAAGGAGACATGTCCATCTTTCTTTTAAGCTCCTGACTAGTCCCCTGATTCAACTCAACAGGAGAGGGAGCATCTGGACCAGGTCGGCCATGCTGCTGGTGGCGTATCCTGGCTACCTTTTGGCCATCTCTCTGTAAGGAGCAGCTACCGCCAGGACCAGGGCCATGGGCTGCTCCAGCCCCACCATGTTGACCCATGCTTTTACTTCCAAGTGGGGAGGAGTTGGGTGGGGGTCCTGGATGGGAACAGTCTCTGTAAGGAGAAGTGTTGACTGAATGAGGGACAGAGTGTCTAGCTTTGGGCCCCTGGGGCAGCGAGGGTCTGAATACATCCATGTCCACACCACTGTTGATGCACTCAGCACTACGTGAGCGTACAACCTGGTGCTGCTGTTGGGGATGAGGAGGTTGTTGTAGTTGTGGAGGTGGGGGAAGCTGTGAGGGCTGAAGGTGTTGGTGGTGGGACTGCATCCAGTCTGGAGCCTTCTCTGTCTTTCTGTATGTGTGCTGTTGTTGCTGTTGTTGTTGCTGTTGCTGTTTTCTGTGCCAACTACTATGATGCCCACCGCCTCCATTCTTTTCTATTACCTTGTCCTTGGTATTGCCGCTTCCCCCTCCACCGCCAACACCCTGGCAGTCAGGGTTACCAAGCTGGAATGGTCCACTAGGTTTGTCCCCCAAGTCTGCCACAGATGGCACAAATGTAGGACCTGTGACTTTAGGTTCTCGCTCCACATTGGCTGGTCCCCTCTCATGTGAGGCTGGATTGGCTAGAGGAGCAGGAGGGGGAGAGCAGAAGAAGTCCGGGTGGTGGTGTGTATGGTGGGAATGATGTGGGTGGTGTGGATGACTGGGGTGTAGCTGAAGGCAATGGAAGCCCCCTGGGTGAGGATGTGTATGAGGGTGAGCATGAGGATGTGTATGGGGGTGTGCCCCTCCAGCAGCAGAACCCATGTGTAAGGGTGGGGGTACAGAGTATGACAGAGAGTGGTGGAGTGGTGCCTGACCCCTTTCTAGACAGTCTGAAGGTTGTTCACTGATCCTCATCTCCCCAATTACCCCCTCTTTAGTGCAGCGACTAC
Source organism: Hollardia meadi (assembly GCA_037974645.1). NCBI lineage: Eukaryota > Metazoa > Chordata > Actinopteri > Tetraodontiformes > Triacanthodidae > Hollardia > Hollardia meadi. The sequence continues at coordinate 7,097,451 of JBBPCS010000672.1, forward strand.
TGCTGCTGGACCCCATATGTCTGCCCTGGCTGCTCCCCCCACCCCCCATAGCCCCTAGGGCTGTGCCCTCTCCCCCACAGCTGGACATGGAAGCCTTAGGCCCTGTTCCAGTCCCTGCATCTCCATTTTGCATCTTGCCATTGTGCAAGCAGGCACTGAGGGGCTTGCCCATACTCTGAGGGTGTTCCTTGCTGTACTCCATTGTGAGTGATGCCTTGTGCCTCTCCAGGGCCCGACTGTTGACCTCCTCCAAGGGTAGTGGGTGCTGTGGATAGTGTGGGTGTTGCTGATGGGAGTGGGAATGATGGTGGTGTGTGGGCTGGGGTGGCTGGTGGCTATGGTGCTGTTGGTGCTGCTGCTGCTGCTGCTGTCTCTCCTTTGCTTCCTGTTTGCTATTGGACCTCTCCTTGTCCTTGACAGGTCCCACTCCTCTCTCCACAGAACCCTCTTTAAGACCCTTATGTAGACCTGTCCCTACCCCTGGATCTCTGTCTCTGCTGCAGGACCCCTGAGAGTGTCCTGAACCTGCCCTGGACATTGGTGGCAGACTGTGATTGGCTGAGATGAGTGGTGGCTGCGACGGGAGGCCTCGAAGATAGAAGTTCTCTAATAGAGAAAGGAAGGCAGGCCAGTAAAGACAAATGCATTAGTGAAGAAAGAAAAAGGCAATGACAGAATTAGATTATTCAGCTCTCATGATAGTGTCCCTAGGCATCCTTATATCAATATCCCACATCAAATTACACCCACTATGTTGTATAAATTGGATTTAAATGTCTTATTTTTGTCTGATTAAATTTTAATCATCTCATGCCTCACCTTTTTGGGTATCATAGAAACGGTGCTGCCCGTAGATAACTCCACTGTTGGCATGGTGATCCAAGTGGCTCATGGGAAGGAAAGTGTGGGCCAGACTCCCTGAGAATCGAGGATACCCTGGAGCTGCTGACATGGATAGCAGAGAGAGGGAGAGAATTGATAAGACAGGACAATAACCACCAAGATGCAGTTATCCAGACTAACCCAGAATAATCCTTCAGGTTCAATGCAGCTGGTGGTGTTCCGACGCAAATAAGTACTGGCTCTGTCTGTCATGTTTGCCTTTCCTGCCTGAGTTTAGAATGCAAACAATACAAGACAAGTGTGAGGATTGCTGTAATGTATGAAATTTGTCTATGAAACATATGTCTCTTTCTTTATCTCTATCTCAGAACGGGCAGTGGCAGCTCTATCCATCTGAATGGAACGATAAGGATGGATTTGAAGCTTGCGTTTACAATGAAGAGCGAGCTGAGTGGCTGCCCTTTACTGACCTACATCAGGGGTAAAAGGTCATGTGGATGTTGGGCCTGTAAGCAACACCTGGGCTTATTACATCAAGCCCATCTGGAGGACATTTACAACACAACCAAATACGAAACTAATTTTTCAATGGGACATTCAAAAACACAAAGGACTTTGAAGGTGGAGAAGAGAGAAAACATGGATTGAAATGAAAGCCCATTGCAATATTGGGACAAAGAAACAGCATCGCTAAACAAATCAATGTAAATTGAATTGGCCTGTCTCTACTGCTGTATAATTAGTTATTTCATGTGATTGCAAAAAAAAGATATTTAATAATAAAATGAAAGTACTGTAAATCAGAAAAATAGGGCAGTATGGGTGTATGATGAAAGTGCATATAACGCACAACTACAGTGAATATTCTCTACTGAGCATATTACGTAATGTTACACTCTAAAAAAACAGCCACAGTTAAACCTGTGCCGCCGTTATACTCCATGTTACACACATTAAATAAATAAGGAAAAGAAAACTAACCTATAAACTCTATTACCAGTGAACCATTGTCAGGAAGAAAACACTTTTCTTAGCCATTTGACTACGATCAAGACAAACTGGACATCTACTGTCCACCAGCACCAGCATCTCACCGACTGACTGAGTCATCTATAGAATTCCAGGTGTTTCACGTCCTCTTTTCTTGCCCTTGCACCTGTCTCACCCTCCAGCGTCACTCCCAAACACAGCTCACAGACGGAGTTAAGGAGGGGGATAAAGAGAGGAAAACGTGGCTCTACAAGCTAAATGAAAGACAGAAGTATTTGTGTTGGCAAGCATGCAATCTGATCCTTGAAAGCACAGATGCAGTTCATTTGGCCTGTGTGTGTGTGTGTGTGCGTGCGCGCGCTCGCAGTGCCGTGGTTTTAACAGGAGCTCAGAGTGTTGAATGTCTCACTTTCTGCCGGTGGAACAATGGGGCCGGTGCTGTGAGCCGGCTCTGGGGAGGGAGAAGTGTTGTGGTGGGCTTAATGACCCCGTCTCAGTGCAGCCTCCGTATGCTCCCATCTTAATTAATGAAATGCACATAGAGGGCAAACAGCCCTGCAATAACACAGAAGGTGCTTCTTTCTGAGGAGGGCAATAGGGTGATAATTACATACCCTCACTTTTTCTCTCTTTTTCTTTGTTTCACTAATTTTTCTGCCTATTACTCTATTCGCTCTCTCCCCTTTTGTCTCTGTCTCTTTCTTTGCTGTCATGATTAATAAGCACACATATTTATGCCAATTCATCTACAGTGGGAGGAGGAGGAGGGGGGATCCTTTGTTTAAGCAAGACGTTTTTCTCTGATTTGGGGAGGGAGAAAAGCAGAGAGAGGTTTGGCAGTCTTTTTTTATCCAAGCGGTGAGAATTTATTTTTTTTTTTCTGTGGTAGCATGTTGTTTGTGAGCGTGACGATTGACGGCGTAATCCCTTTTCACAGCGTGGTCTGGCTGTGCCCGATAATGCCAACCCGCTCAGTTTCAGCGTGCCCTCCACTGGGGCGGCAAGAGGGGGACTGCTGGGCACGGTAGAGCCCAATCAGCCATTAATCTGGCCAGGACAAGGGAAGCTGCTGCTGCTGCTGCAGGCGACATGAGCAGGGTCTTAGTGCAGTCTGCTGACTTGCACAGCAGCCTCGCTCTCTTTCTCTCCCTCCACACACTCAGACACATAAACAAGTCCGCGTTGGAAAGTGAATGACAGAGGGGAGTTCGCAGCGCATGCCCTCCTTTTCCACGGGCGGAGCAGGGGCGAGAAGCAGAACAAACAGAGCTGCATCCCAGGGAGGGATTTCCAGAAGTTCTGAAGGTATTTCTCACAGCATGGTGGGTTGAGAGAAGCAGGCCGACAGGGAGGACAAAGAAGGGGGCTGGATATAGAACAGCTCCTAAAGGCAGAGGAGAATTAAGCCTGCTGAATTGGAGGCAGACAACAGAGTGTTTCGTTTCTCTCTAGCACAGCACAACCAACCTCTCTCCATTATTAACCACTTCTCCTTTACCTGCTCTGAAAACACCAGTCAATCAAACTGCTCACGAGGGTTTCTTCACTCTTGCTTAAAGACAAAATAACATAAATGCTGAATTGTATTTTGTCTCCGGAGGAAATGGATATACCATTCCAGGGAGATGCGTAGAAGGAAAGAGAGAGAGAGAGAGAGCATGGCAGAGGAGGACCAAGCAGAGAGGAGGAGCAGGCTTAGCTGCCTGTCAGGTCCGCTAATTGAGAAAAAGTGACAGAACCATCAAGACACAGAAAGGGAGGAGGGGGGTTTGGCGGAGGAGGGGCAGCACTGTGGTGGATCTCTTCAGGTTTGACTAATTGAAAGGAAGGGATGCAGGCTGGCACGAGAGAGAGAGAGAGAGAGAGAGAGAGAGAGAGAATGAAAGAGGCAGGAGCATGGAAGAGAGGAGAGGGGGTGCAGCTTAAATCCCACAAAAGGAAAAAACTGCTAACAGAAGGAAAGATGGACAACTGAAGATAGGCTTGGAGAGGCGTATCAAACAGAAGTGGATTAGACAGGTGTGTGCCGGCAATTGTGTGTGTGTGTGTGCATGCATGTGTGTCTATATGCGTTGACAGAGATATGAGACTGCGATTGTTTTTGGCATAACGTAAGAAGTCATTTGGACCGCAGCCAGCTGGCCTGAAGCCTGTGGGGAGCCCGCAGGTTTTTTGTTTGTTTTTTTGGTCCATTTTCCTTTTTTAATTTTTCCACTCAGTTAATTCAGTGGGGTTTACTCGAACATGAAAATAAATCTTTCAAAACCTCAAAGGGCCTAAATCCATTTTACCAGGTGTTATGAAAAAAACATTTTACATTACATTTATTAGAACGGTCACTACACTGCATCTGTCTCTGTCATATACTGCTGCCTCTCTCTCTCTCTCTCTCTCTCTCTCTCTCTCTCTCTCTCTCTCTCTCTCCCCCTCTGTGTCTGTGTGTGAGTGAGTCCAAGTCCACCCTCAGCAAATGAACAACAGGCAACCCCATGTGTGGTACACACAATGGCTAAATGAAGAGAAAATCTGAAAAAAAAAAAACTTTTAATCTGTGCTACCCTCTGACATCATGAAAGCCACTAATGGTTCGGTTCTTGGCACTGTCACCTTACGCAAATATCGCAGTATTTATAAGGCTGTATACTGTACACACTTTCCTTTTCCCAACACAATAAAAAAAGCAAAAGTCAACACAAGACTTTTCTTTCCCAAATTCACTGATTCCCTTTGCCAAAGGGAATCAGGACCAAAAGGACCAATGTCATGTGGTGATGTTATTTATAGGTTTACTTAACATGTCACTCAGCTAATGGTTTGTCATGCTCCCAATAGAAATGTGGTCTGTGTGCATGACTTGTCTAGCCCTCTCTAAACGTTCTCACACCATGTCCACACTAATGTCTGTGCTACTGCAAATTAAGTTGAAATGCGTCTATTTTTTCTCATGCACTTCTTCATGTATTGGTATAAAAACACATCAGCCTTGTGTATCTTTTGATGTCTATCACTATGTGGATTTTGTTGTAGATCTAGATCCAAATGAAGATTAAACATCTACACCTTGTTTTACTAACATTTAGAGGATTATGCAGACGTGGCAAAGGCACTCCGTAAGTTTGTTTTTAAATGATCTTTTTAGTCTTTTGTTATCTTCACCATAATTCCATTTCAAAATTGTGTAGAAACGGAGAATTTGCTCTTAATCGACTTGCCCAATAAAGGCAAAAAAATGTAATAAAAGTTGTTTATCCACACCATGTGACGCGTCAGCAAGTGACAAATGAGATCATTGTTATCGACTGCTTGATACATGGTAGATTTTAGCTCTTTAATCTGTGAATAGAATTGCTGAAGAATAGCAAAGAAGACAAAGATATTCTGCACCATGACAGAGACTTGGGGATCATACAGTAATCTTTGAATACAAATTTAAGCGGTTATGCTTGGATTTGCATGCAAACAGCCACTTTAAAAACACACTTGCAATAAGAACAAAAAAAAAAAAGTGAGACACTAATGCGCCGACACATGCAAGACCAAGTCAGCGCCTGCTCCACTGCTGGTGGGGTTCTGCTGACACCCGGAGAGAGGAGGCGAGAGTCTGGGTAATTGTGCCGCTCATTTTGATGACTTGCTTTTTATGCAAAACAGGAAAAAGACAATATGCAATTATCCTGAGAAGGGAACAGCTGAATGTGGTTGATGAACAGTCTGGATTCAATCATGCTCTTAGTGCGTTATATGCAATTAAACTGCAATAGAGATAATGGCCTCCATTGCCAACTGAGTAATAATCCCAGTCATAATCACCTCCATTACTTTTATTAGGCTTGGCATTATCATCATCACTCTTATTAATATTATTCTACTTTTCCACAAGAAGAAAATCTTTGACAATGAAACCCGGAAAGTATAAGGTAAAAGAAACACGGATGATTACAAAAGTAGTTTTTGAGGGAAAATGTCCTTCTGACTGCGTTTATTTGAAGAAATTTGGAGTTTAATTTAACCTATTCTCCCCACTGTAGGGGGAGGGAGGGGAGGGGAGGGGAGGAAGTAGCTAGGAGGCATCTATTGGCTTAACACAGTCAAAAAACAGACAGCATCTCAGCTGCACTGCACTCAATCAGCCCCAGCCACACATCAAGCAACTGGGGCGCCGCTGATCAGTGACCACAAATAACAAACACTCCCCACTGGCGTCACCCCCCTGGACTAACAGCTGGGCTATATTTAGAAAATAAACAAACACAACACAGCTGAAATAAGAGTCTGTTAACTTCAAAGACTCTGGTTCACCAGATGACATTAGGCGGCCATTACAACGAGTAATTAGCAAAAGATTACGAACATGTAAATGTAAAAGGGACAGAAGTGAAGTGACAGGAAAGCAGATCTTGGGTTGGCATTGGATAGGTCTTGTGTCATCCTTAGCTTTTCAATTCCTGAAATACCCCCAGCAGATTAATCTCTCTACTTTATCCTTGTCCGACTTCCTGGCTGTATCTAAGCGGAAATATGACGCGTCTGTGTGTTTATATTTTCCTGACTGTGCACATGTGTGGCCGGGCTTTTCTAATGCTGAGCATTGGGTGGGAACCACCCTATTAAACTGTGATGGAGACCTCATCTGAAAGCTCTGCAATCACTGCAACTTTTTATTGGGCCGCATTTGCATGTGCTGCTCCAGGGAGTCTTGAGTGACATTCCTGCTGACATGAAACAAATACCATAAGATTCCTTGGCTGAATTTGTGACCCTGTGTCCCCATACAGAAACCATGGCACAGTGCTCCATCCCAAGCATACTAGGCCTGGGCCTATTTTGGTGCACAAATAAAAGGGCGGGAGCCTGCCTCTTGCAAGATGATTACAAGCCGTGCTTTGGTGGAAACCTAACACAGCCTAAAAATACACAATATCAGTGTAACAATACACCCTGGAAAACTCTGTCCCAAATACTGCCAAGACATGAATATCTCCTCAGACAATGTGGTCAGATGAGAGGGTGAAGCTGTGGGCATGTGTTTGTGTACATGTGAGATTTGAGGTACCTTCATGCGAATGGGGAAACCAGATTTGTGAGGCGCTGGAGTGGGGTCCGCCCCGGAACGAGGGTGAGGAGGGCGAGGAGGGCGGCCGTGAAGGGTGAGACGGGTGGGACGGGGCTGTGCCCAGGCTACTGGCCAGAAAGGTTCCCATGAAGGAGGCGGAGGAATTGCCCATCAATCCACTGCCTGCATTCCCACAGGGACAAAGGTAAGCAGAGAAAACATGGTTAGAATTAGAGGAGTGCACTGCGGCCGTGTGTGTGACCAAAAAGAAGAACAGCATCGGATCTAGATGTAGACGTAAAAGGGATGGACCCACTGGCCCTCTAGGTGGAATCATAATACCAGGTCGAATTGATCGCTACACTGGGGAGAGGGTGAATGAGTGAGAGTGTACATGTGTGTATGTGAGGAGAAGAGTGTGAGACTCTCCTCCCCCTCACTGACAGCGGAGTCCTCTCCCCCTCGTCTTCTCGCCCCTCACACCACAGAGAGAGGTCTCATCTCACAGCTGAGTACACACTTTCTCAGGCTCTCTCCCTCTCGCTCTCACACACTTTTGCTCCTGCTCCCCAGTGTCCCTTTCTCAATTTCTCTCCCTCCCTCCATTATCTTACGCTCGCCATCTCTCACTTTCATGCCCTCAATCTCTCTTATGGCTCTGCTCCATTTCCCCTCCTCTCTGTCCCTCTTTCTTTCATTCTTCCTTTCTCTCTGCATGATTCTGACAGTCCTATACTTTTACCATTTTCTTTGATTCAATTTTGGCATTTTGCTCCTTTTCCTTCCTCCCTCTGCTTTGTCACAGTGGCCCTTTCCTCTCTTTCCCTCCTCTGTCCCACCTCAATGAGCAGAGATAAACTATGTGCATGCCTCTTCCTTCATTGTATTTATTTTCTCTCCCTTATTTCCAGTTTCTTTCTGACACATGGCATTGCTTTGCTTTGTTCTTTACCGTAATGATGGCACCAGCAGAGCAATCTGTCCCTGGCTGGCTGAGCTGTGTGTTTAACAAGACTATGATGAGTAATTGACCATTCGTAGCAACGCCCGTGTGACTAGGGGCTGATTGTCTATTATGCATTGCTAGGCAAGTCGGAGAAAACACACTGATTAAACATTGCTTAAATTACATTCCCATTACGCGCCCGCCAGTGCACTTGAGTGAGTGGTCCGGGTGCCCGGGTCTTTGCACATTCATTTCCCCCAAGTCACACTGCCATGAAGTCTCATGCATATGTATGACGATGCCTGGATGAGAGCACATATGCACAAACACACACATTCGTGGAACATACATTGTGCACACAGGGCAAGCTGTGGAAACGAAGGGGAGAGCAACATGGTAAAAATCCATCATCATGACGAGCTGATCTAACAAGGAACACTGTTTGATTTGATTTTCTTTAAGCATGAACCAGTCCAAACATGAATCGATCCTTTTCTGGGAGTGTGAGAACAATTGTTTGGAAGTCTTAATCAGCCAGGCGGTGAGTGAGCACATCCTCTGAGCAGACAGCAGGGATAAACCCATCAGCCTGCCACTCGTTCCTGCACCTTACAGCCTATGGCTCATGGTTCAGAGCATATTTAGGGGCATTTAACTGTACGCATCCCACAGAGAAATAGGCATGGACATGCCTTCTCTCATACATGCAGATACACCTCTCATATTTTGTACCACAGCCCCTCGACAGGTGGAAAACGTGCCAAAATCCCCAAACTTACAGAGCTCTACCTCGAAAATGACCTTAAAACCAACTGTGTGTGTGTAGATGCTCACACAACGGTCTATAAAATACTTAAGGAAAAACAACAGTCTCTTTTGTGTTAAGCGCATTTGTCACTGCAACACAAAGTAGCCTTCGACATCTGGCCCCAGAAGAAAATCTAGAAGCAAATTGTTTCAGTATTGCTAATTATTGATAGTGTTTTTGTTGTTTGTCTAGTACTAAAGAAATCCTGGTATAGAATGTTTTTTAACTATAAGTCAACCTTTTGAATCAAAGCGGGCCAAATCTAATTAAAGTGAAGGGGTTTTTTACGCAATACGAGGGATCAAATGCGGAACATGCACAAACAAACAATGGGAGAACTTCCACTATACCATTACAAACATTTGCTGGATAAAGCACACAGAAATGATGAGGAAGACTTCTTTAGAAGGAATGGGTGCTACAGTATATCGTAACATTGTGTGCGTGGGTGAAAGGTAGCCTGATGTCTACCACAGTATCCATGTTTTTCCCTTTTCCTGCTTTACCCTCGTTCCTTCTCTGCTGTCACCTCCTATAACCCCTGACCCAGCGGAGCGCTCTTGGCAGAGGTCTGTGGAGTGTGAGGTGAGGGTTGGGGGCAGTGGGGGGTGGACTGTGGCCAGCATGCTTGCTAGGCACACATCCAGTCCCCATCATCCAGACACCTAGGGCTCCTGTGTGGCACCGCCCTCCACGCTGCACACTCCTCGGCCCTCTTTCTTTCTGCCTGTCGCCCCAAGGAACCCCAGCTTTCCTTAGTGCCTCCAGCTCACATAAATCAGATAATCCTCCTGCATTATTAACAGCCTTACCCCAGAGAGAGAGAAAGGGTGAGAGAGACATAGAGAGTGACAGAGAGAGGCCGCGAAGCCCCTCTTCACACACCAAGAGAGGACGGAGCCTCTGCCAGAAAGACAAGGAGAGGAGAGGGACAATACATAAAAAGGGAATGTCTGGATGTCAGGCAAGGGATGTTTGAAGTTTAAGCTGATGTTAGGGGAGGAGGGGGTTGAAGGAAAACCTCAGGGAGGTCTTGGATCAACTCATACATGAAGCCCTTCCCACAACACAACCAGATCAGACCTCTCAGTGATCCAGTTTGGCAATAGGGTCTGTGCTGTGAGAAGGACTGTCCATCGGTCCAACCTGAGCTGTAGATACAGAATAACAATGCAGTGGCCATCACCTCTGTCACACTGGCTCTTGCTGACTGCACAGCCTGACCGTCAGCAAAGGACCCCTATCTCTCTGTTATGTCTGCCATTTGCCTCCTGCTGACACATATACTGTGCACGGCGCTGCACAAATCTGTCTTTCTCTTTCAGTTTGCTCAAACATTACCATACCACTGTTGAATCTCGGGCATCTAATGTAATGCCCTCACTAAACCCATGTAAAGCGTAATGAATCAGAGGTGTCGGTGAGAAAGCACACAGGTTATAAAAGTGGGCTGGTCTGCCTTGGTATTGGGGCAGTTTCAGTTTGGGTGCCAACCAAAGCTGTGGAGAACAAGTGGAGCGGAGGTTCAAGGCATGACAGCACCGGGGCTGGACTCACTGTTACTGTTTGTTTAGCAGCTTATTAAATGGTCAAATGGATCCAGGGAGCCTGCCACTGCTACACCAGCTCCTTGTAAATGTTGTGTTTTTTTCTTTTTTTAAACCCTGTTTGTTTATTTCTTCGGTTCTTAGGTGGTGCCAGCAGTGCACTTGTATGGGCTCTTAAGAAAAGCGGGTCATGTGCATCCTAATCGGTGCCGATCCCTGACAGCAATGGAGATTAATCCTATTAGAGAATTAAAGGAGAGGGGAGCATTGGGATGGGGGAAGCCTACCGCTCTTCCTGACATCTAAACATCCCACCCTGACACACTCACATAAGTTGTGTTCAAATGTACAGGCACACATATCCCAGAACCTCTGGAGGTGGAGGTGCAGTGCCACTCCACCCACGCTCGAGTGTGGGTGGAGTAAGGTGAAGGAGTGCACAAAAAAACAAAATGCACATGCATGCAAACGCAGTAATGTGGGCCCAGGCAGAGGCCCCTGTGGACGGCGCAGAGTGAGCAGCAGGTGGGGAGGCTGAGCAGGGAGAATGAAGGCCTAGTTGTCATGGGAACGAAAGAGAAACAGTGCTCGAGGCAAGGAGGCTGAATGCTAGCCGATACGACAGCAGTGGGCAGATGCAGTCAATCAGTGTGCTGTGCAGCAACAGCAGTCCTCCAACCTACCTTAACCCCACCCAAGCTCCTGCGCAGCTTGTAATTTAATCTGGTTTCATTTAGGCTATGGGGAGGGAGGTGTCATAATCTTTGGTCTGTTCAGGTCACTAATCTGCGCCGATGAGCACCCCTACCCAAGAACATATCTTGAGGCTGAGTGGTTGTTTGGTGTTTTGACGAGGAATTATACAATAATAGGATGTCAAAGGATTCGTCAAAATAAGTGTGGGCCAAG
>JBBPCS010000672.1:7108646-7118646 GCA_037974645.1 Hollardia meadi
GGGGGGAGCTGAGAAGACAACAAGCACCCACCCACAACATGCTGTTCTTTTGAATGCTGGGAATCAGATCAAAATTTCCTCCTGGAGAAATATACACCCATTCATGCACACACACACAAACGCAGATCTATGACTATTGTCGAAGAGATGGTCATGCATCATATATCCCTGTCTGCTTTTGAAAAGTGAGCCAAGGTAGTCTGCAGCTCTCCGTCTCATTTGCAGACGGCAGCCTGAAGGGACGGATGGACATGTCGTCTAGACAAGGACACCAGACAGACGAGGAGAGACGAGAGTGATGGTGACGAGAGAAGAAGGGGGGGAGAGGGAGAATTGCAGGTGTGACTGCATCAACCTGTTCTCCACAGCTCGGTGATCAGCAAGCGGCGGAGAGGAGAGGATGGAAGAAGTAGGAATTCCAGGAGAGATGGAAACACACACATACACACACACCACTCGTTTAGAACAACCCCAATCACACAAAGAGTGAATGAGCACAAACCGGTTGGGGTTGCACAGTCAGCGGTCAGTGCCATGTGGCAGCCAGGCTCTGTAGCAGTTCACAACACACACTGAATGATTACAGCTCACACACTCTCCCTCTGTCATGTCTTGTGACAAACATACACACACACACACACACACCCTTCTCTTGTCTGAAATAAATTAATATCAGCGAGAGTTAGTTGTAGATGATGAAAGAGAAAACAAGAAACAGCAAGACACCAGAACATGTATTGATAACATTAGTTTTTTTCTTCAAGCCATTAAGAATTTCCATGTTTATGTGGACTTAGCTGTGAATCTCAATGTTGGCTCTTTAATACTTGACTAATATAAGGAAGGAGCCTCAAAGCAGGGAGTAGAGAGTGAAGACAGAAATGTCAAAGACAAAGATATTTGGATGTTAACTTACCAAGTGAAAACATAGTGAGCAGGGTGTCTGTTGAGTTTCACTCCCACTTCAGTGTCTTTCTCATCAGACTTTCCTACCAATGCAGTTCCATATTTTGCCCAAGAATTCAGACGCCCAAGATGAAGACAGCCAGACTTTCCACAGACATATTCACTCATGAACACACAACTACGTTTTTTGACTCCCGTCTTATAGCGCAGGGAAGCTGGATTGTACTGGGCAACTGTACACACCAGCGGTCCCAGACAAGACTGCGCATGCTACGCTGGAGGGCCGCTGACTAACCCAGCGCCTACTTCCTCACAATAAAACGCAGAAGGAATTTCAAATGGCTACTAAAGAGGGGGGATTTCCTTCAAACAGTCAGTCATCTTGAAAACATTAGCACAACTGGTAGCCAAATTCCTCCTAACTTCGGAAAGAACTGTTGCAGAAGGGTTGTTTTTGCCCCCTGCTTTATAAAGTCCTTCCCTGACTTTTGTTTATTCGGGTCGGTGGGTGGTGGAATGGTTACACTGAGGGAGTCGATCCCCTCTACGACCCTAGTAGGAGGCTGGTCTGATCAGAAGCGTACTAAAGCGAGAGAGAGACAGAGTGAGCAGGCGGTCCAGTCCTGGAGCTGGGCCCAGTGCAGGGGTGGGGGAAAGTGCCAGCAGCGCACGCCTCCGACACTCTTCACACTGCGTGCCTGTGGAGTGAGTTTAGTGGATGTGGTCAGCACGGGGGTGGGAGAAGTGAAAAGGGAGCGGGAGAAGCAGTTGGAGGAATAGATGGAGTAAGAGAGTGAGAAAGAGCGTCTGCACTACAGGGCAACATCCAGAGGAGGGGTAAGGGGCGAGAGTTTAGACTAGAAATGCAGATACGGGTGTGAGGAACTGTGAGAAAGTTTGAGAGTGAAAGAGCAGCAGAGCATGTGTGGGAGTGTGTGTTGCTGAGCATATGCGAGCCTAGTGTGTGCGTATGGTGGTCGTCTCGCTGAAGTTGACAGCCTGTGTTTGCAGAGTGGCTTTGTGGTCAGCCACTTGCTCGCGATTGAAGCGATGGTAGGGTAAAAGGGACTCTGGGATTTTTTTTTTTTTGCAGAAGTGCTATGCAAATAAAGTTGGCTCACGGAGGTCAGCTGAAGCACCCCGCCCACTTCACCCAGCTGTTTATACAATACACGAGTTGACATGATAGGGATAAGAGATTCTAATCCTAAACAAATTATTCCAACTGACTTGTCCTGGCTTGGCAGGCAGCCTGAAAACAACAATAGAACCATACAGGCCATAATGCAACAGAGAAAACAGATAGGAGAAAATTTCTCTGAGGGATATTTTGTTCTAGTAGGGGTGGAGCGATGTCAAAGAGCATGCACACATCCTGCCAATATGTTTTTCTCCATTTATTCTCTTTCTTCACTCCAATAATCTGCAGTCAGCGAAGCAGGCATAGGTGTGCCGCTACCTGGCCAGCCTCTTCACCGATATTCCACCTCTGTGTTACTGCAATTAATCATTCACAAAGCCTCCTTTTTGGAGAGTGTTACCATAGTCAAAATGGAGCTCTACCTCTAATCCCATCACTCCTGTGCCAAGAGTGGTGTGAGGGGCCAGGGGGTGGCCGACGGGAAGAGATAGCAATGTCTGGAAGAGTTCCTGCTGAAGAGGCGTTTTATGGGCACTGTAAACAGAGAGCTGGACACATAGCGCCGATGCAACTATTTGCAGAAGAGCAGGCCAGGAAGTGTGTCGTTTACGAGACAATAAGACCTGTGACTGGCACAGTAAGAGCTCGGTAAGGGCTTGAGCAGTGTGGGTGAAGGCTACAGAGAGAGAAGAAGTTGGGGTAAGGGTGAAGCACAGGGCATGGCATGTTAGGTTTGGGCCTATGTTTAGGGATGTTCGCTGTGCTCCATGTGAAAATGCAGTAGTTTGATGAGTCATTGGCCTCATCTGTGGAGAACAAGCAGACATTCCAGGCTGGGACACAGGAGGTGGGAGGACAGATTCAAAAACAGCAGCAGGACCAGGCCAGGACAAATGAGTTCAAGGCCCATTACCCTTCCTTTTACACCCACCCACACATGCACATTCACATCCCCTACTCCTACGACATAGATTTAATGGCACACACAAGAAAAGCAATGTCACAACACACAATCACTAAAGTCTGCTTTCAATTCCTCCCATTCTCTCCTTTCTCTGTGAACCTAAATGTTCATGATGTAACAGGAAGTGCACATTACACCAGACCAGTGCAGTTTCCCTCGAACTGGACGCTCATTACAGGGTGTTTTCCAAGCACCATCTTGTTGTTTCCATCAGCATTTTACTTTATTAAATCCCCCTCCACACTACTGACAAAAGCAATTGCCTTTTTGTCTCTTGGTTCAGATAAAATTCCAAGTGTTTCTTATGGAACGGACAATTAAGGCCTGAAATTTTGCTGAGAGCTTGCAGGGCCAGACACACGCTGTTCTTTGTATACAGGGCAGCTACACACTCCTCCAAGAGAACCATTTGTTATCTGTCCAAACTTTGGTGAGTGTGCTTGTTAACTGACCCATTGTTTCAAGAGAGTATTTCAGGGCTGTTTGTTGCGTTCCGGCTCTTTATTTCTGAGGCATGAAAATTGTGATTACCATAGTGGGGCTCATCCATCTCATGCTCTCATCCACACATGCACGCTAAACATCCACATTTTTATTTTGCTCTCTCGCTTTCTCTTCCCCTCTATAGTTGTCTCGGTCTTCCTCTCTCATGATACACACGATACGCACACACACAGCAACACACCCAAACACAAAAAGAGCCGCCCACAGCTGCGTCAGGCCATCTCTCTAACAATCCAATCTGTTTTCTTTCCCATGATGTTTCCCACTGGCACAGGGAGGAGAAAATCAGATTTACTCCCCCACAGGGCCCATGCAGTTGCACTGATATGGAAAATGATTTCAGTGCTGCTTGAGCCCATAAACATTATTTTGGTCTCCCCTGTTAATGACACATTTCTTCCCAGCATTGTGGATCTCACAGAGGAAGGGATGAGTGTAAAGGGGATGAAGAAGGGAGGAGGAGGAGGAGAGGAAGGGGGGAGGGAGGTCCTCAAGGGCCTCACATACAACAAGGGAGTCCTTCACCCCTCAAACTACATCCTGACATCCTCTCGCCCTCTTCCTCATTCACACATGCATGCAGAAACACATGCACACACAGCTAATCAACCATGCAGGACTTTAAATTGTCACAACCTTCAAATAAAGTCCCCCCCCCCCTCCCTTCAGAGCACAAAGATCTCCCCGCTGGATTTCTCACCTCTCTTTCTTTATCTAGCTGTCAGCCTGATTCCAAACACACTGCATTTGGCTCCGGGGCTCAAAGCAGCACTACTACAATTGTGTCATAGAGCCCACATATGTTTTATTGGTGGTAGCAGCCAATATAGCAACCCCCCTCCTTCCCTTAAACACAGGGATAGAATTTATACTTTTAGTGGTAAGTTACAAACACTTTCTGCCCGAGGCATATTGTCAACGAGAGGAGCACGCTGTAGCCTTGAGTCCTAAACACAAGTCATTTAATATGACGGTGTTAAAAAGAGACTCCAACAGGCCAATAGCGAGGCACTAAACCTCCCATTTGGCATCCATTAAAACCCATCTGGAGGACCAAATACGAGGGAGCGAACAGGAAATAGCCATGTTAGATATGACTAAAAACCGTCCTCCACTTTTGAACATTCTCTCACAGGTCTCTCAATCTCCAGATTCAAATATGGAAATTTCACGGTTCTCCTGTTCCACTGGAAACATCACGTGGAATGCTCTGGATCTGGTTTGTTTTACAGCTGATGACTGATCTGTCTAAATCCATTGGTTTTGTGTTCTGGCCATGGGGATGGATGGGTGACTAACGCCGGCTTGCGTGCCATGTTTCTGCCGACGCAGCCAGAGCTCAGCCAGGCAGGTCACGGGCACAGACATGCCTGGAAGTGGGGAAAAAGGCAGAATAAAACAAGTGCTCAGCACTATTCCCTCTAATTAGTCCCCTGTTAACTTTTGAACTTAATTGGTTAATTGAGATGTGGTTAGACTGGGCAGGTTTCCCCTCCCTCAGGGTGACCATACGGCCCCAGTATTTCAGCCTGGCACTGCCTGGCACAGGAGGTGGCTGCACCTCTCTCACTCTCTCTTTTTGTAGCATCCCACCACTACAGTGACGAGGAGTAATGATGCCGCACAGGAGGCAGTAAAACTGTGTTTTGCGAGTGTGCTTTAGCAGAGATTGTACCCATGCACTGCACATATGCTTTTGCCACATCAAAGCTGCTCTGTGACTACTTAGTCCTGGGTGGTCTAAACCTCTCTTCTCTCAGCCAGCAGTGCCATATAGATAGGCTACAGAGAAGTTGAGTGTGGATGTGGGTGGATGTTACCTCACCACAGGCAAGTGTGTTCTGTCGAACTCAGAAGTCAGTTTGCTTTGGAGGAGACATGAACAGCATGAGGATGGAGAACAAAAGTGTGGTGCAATACAGACACAGATAAACACACACACACACACATATAAACCCATAGGCGTCACATTGCTTGAGTTTCCCCATCTCCTGTGGTTGATGTATAATGATACAACACCACATAAATCCGCAAGCGGCTCGATTCACTGGGGCAGATTTTTCCTGCCGTCTTCCCTTTTTCACTTTCATCCCCTCTTCTCCCTTTGCTCCTTTGAGCCCCATCACTCACTCCCCTTCTCAGTTTTCCCTTTCCGTCCTCACACCCTCTCCATCATCCCTCCATCACTGCCTCCTTCCCCCTACTGCTCAGCTCCATGTTTCTGTCCTCCCTCATCACCTCGCTCTCTTCCCTCAGTTGCCGTCATCTGTGTGCTTCAAAATGGAAACACTTTCTCTTCATTTTTGGGGTTTTTAAAAACCACTTCCACTCCCTCGTCCCGCTTGCACTCTGTTTCTCTGTTCTTGTTCGTCCATCAGTTTTCCTAAGGCCTGGGAGGGTAATGAAAGTCTTGTTTTATAGGGAGTCACAGGTTCACCCATCCCTCCATCAGAACCGCCCATAAATCAGCATCCCAGCATTCAACTGGCAGCCAGGGCTTGTTGGAATGTCCCGTTCTTGTCCTCCCATCCCCTCTCCCACACTCCTTCATCTGTGGCCCGGCGCCTCCCTTAGGTCATGGAGAGGAGTGCTGGATATGAGGAACCTAGTGGTTGAAGAGACTTCCTGCTGTCCTCTGAGTTCTCTTGTATTGATTTGTAATATGATAAAGTCCTAAAGTGATGTGTGTGAGAGAAACAGAAGGCAGCTCCCTGCTCTGGCTTCCCTCCGTCTGATGTAGCCTGTCAAAGGCACAGAGACAGAACAGAGCAGATAACGGAGCCGAGAGCTGCCACACCAGCCGGCCAGCCAGCTAGCCAGCCCAAGGTCTGTCTGCAGCCCTGAATATAATTTGCTGCTGGTTCACAATGGGAAGAAAGGAGAAATGTTTAATTCTCGTAGCACATGGCCAAGTCAAATGCAAGCATTTTTGTTCTGATAACCTACAGCCAAGGGGAGGGAAGGCACCTGTGTAGCCAAGGCCGAACGATATACAGCATTACCTTGTAAAGAACACACTGTGTAATGTGTGTGCATCTTCCTGACTTCTGTTGTTGCTAAGCTTCTTAGCCATAAAGACAATACTCCAGTTGGCCCATACAAAAAACCACCTTCTTCCCCAGTGTAGCGGTCTACACTTTCAATTGTCTACAAGGTCAGCCACATCACACAGTAAATTCTTTTATAAAATGGCAATAAAGTTGAGTTATGTCTCCCAACTCCTGATACTGGTCATCCATGGAATGCCGCTGCCAGGCTCTGCACAATTTCTGCAGCAAAACACTTGAGCAGAGATGAGTAAAATTAGGAGCATTTCCTGCAATCTGTATGGAGGAGTGAAGGTCATCCTCACCCGAACATGAGCAGATGAAGTGTAACATAGAGCAGGGCAGCCATAAAAAGCTTCTCCTCTCCTCTCCAGCTGGTTAGCTTGATGTAGGCTTTAACAGCTAGGAGTAGAGTAGGCACAATCCAAGGTCACACCAGGGAGACGGATGGGAGGGATATCATCTTGATCAACTGCTCGGGGCTTGTCTGTCTGGTTGGTTGGCTGCACAGCTACCATTGCGGCCGTCTATCTCCTTTGCAGTGATCACATCTAGTCCACTGGACAGGTGGGCGGGCTGGACAGTCACGTGTTGTGCCTCCTCGCTCTGTATTCATCTGCAGCTCGTATTCAGAAAAGGCACAGGAGGAGGGAGTCCTTATGGGGTTACAAGAGTCCTGCAGCATCTGATCGAAGTTAACAGATGTGTTGCAGCTGCTCGTTTTGTTTGCCATAGCGTATCCTCAAACACAGAGATATGCACTCACTGAAAAAGCCCTCAAAAATACCACCATATAGCAGGATGGAAATTTGAATCATATATTCTCCAACTGGCCATTATCAATAGCACTACTGGTAGTGTTTTGGGTCTCAAATAAAAACCCTACGTCCCAGAGTAACCATTAAACTGACTTTGAACAGTGTGCCCAGGAATGCACATGTTGGCTTTTCTTATTTTTCTTTAATATACGCTTAGCTCTGCAGGCCATAAAACATGTCAGCACGTAAGCGTTGGGCCAGGAAGCCTCAAGTTACGTGACAGACCTGACCAGATTTGGAGAATCTGTGGAAGGAGGACAGCGAGTCAAAAGGAGGAAGTACAAGGGGGACATAGCGCAAAGAAACCTCAGCTGGGAGTCGTCATATCTACAGGATGGCATTCAGCTCCCAACAGGTAATTCCAAGTGTGAGCTAAGCTCAGTCTAGATCAGGGTTTCTCAACCATTTGGCCCATTTCTGATTGTTAAAAAATAAATGACAAAAAAATTATAACATGCCCAAAAAAATAAAAAAAATAGAGAGAGATATTGGGCCGTGACAGGATTTCACCACATTTAACACACTGTGCACTCGGCTAAGCATCACTACCTGCCATTATGAATCCAAATTTACTGTAGTCATATTTCCCCACCACACACTTTGGAGCTTTTACTTGTGTATGGTTGTCTTCCACATCACTTTTTTCATTTCAAAAACCATTTTGTGCCACTGCATCTGAGGCAGACGTTAGCTAGTAGTAGCAGAACACGTCGTTTGTCTGGAACTGGTCTTTGAAAAAAAATATTTGAATGTGACACCTTTAGATATAAAAATAACTATCTTTGTAAATGACAAAACACTACTACTACTACTAATAATAATAATCATCATCCTCATCTAACCATTTGGCAGTACCACTGCCTCTGCGGCCCAATAGATGATGCTCTGCGGCCCACCAGACCTGGCAGAGGCCATAATGAAGAGAAAGCGGGGAGAGGCAGAGGGGGACAGGGAGAGACAGGGAATAAAGAAGAGTTATTAGGGTGATGTGAGGCAATGAGGGGAGGAGAGCTTATTGAAATGTTTTGACACTGAAAAAATAGCAAATGTGACACAGGTACTTAAACAAGGGTTTGAAAGGCAAACTGCCGCCAGTACCATCTCTCCATTGTTCCCTTTTGTTCTCTCTGCTCAGTCTGTCACACACTCAAACAAGAGATCGCTGCAGCTGCAAATTTCACAAACTGCTCATTGACTTAAGCCCGATGGCAGAGCTCGTCTCATGACTTTCAGGCTGGCCGTCGTTCTCTGTCATGTTGAGCAGTGCGAGCAGGAGTCCAGGTCCTTCGCCCAAATTACTGAGATCCTAAACACCCCATTATTTCCACGAGCTCACATGAATACCGGGCAGTCTGGTAGCATGAACAGCCACTGGGACTGCTGGGACCACGACCCGATTACTGCTATATTGTCCTTCATTATCAGTTATGCATTATTTTCTGCTATATTGATGCTGGCATCAACAGCAACTCTGACTTGTAATGCCATATGACACGTTCCCTCACTGTGTGTGTGTGTGTGTGTGTGTGTGTGTGTGTGTGTGTGTGTGTGAGAGAGAGAGAATGTGGTTTCTATCTCCTTACTGTATTTGTTCTGGCACAGGGTTCTATTGTGGGGCCGGGCTTTGCACTTCTCAGATAAGAGAGCAGTTATGTCAACATGGGGTGCTGTGAAGGAGCCGCCTGGTTGTGTTGACATTTTACAACACTGATTATTTACTCTGACCACACAGTTCAGCCATCATCTAGCCTATAATGCACTAATGACCAGAGGCCTCCTGAGGTGGAGCCCCCTCCTGGCTTTGCCCGGTACTTGCTCTCAGCTTGTCAGGTGAGAAGAAAGATGAGGGGGTTGGGGACAACTAATGGCTTTGGAAAAGCCCGAGTTTAAAGCAGACTGCCAACAGACTCTGAAAAAAAGGTTGACGAATGCGTCTCACAATACACACAACCCCTTGTGGACTGCAGCATGAGTCTGCAAATTGAGCTGAGCAACCCTATCAGTAAAGAGCCAGTGGAGCAATCCATGCATAATTAGGGAAGAGGGGAGGGGGTTAATTGACTTCTTTGAGACAGATCCTGATTTCTATCAGCCAGTCCCATAATCATATGAGCCAGGGCTCTCATTAAGCCCCCTCCCTCATTTATCTCTCTTCCCCTCTAACCCTTTCCCCTCTCCCTCCCTTTCCTTTCTCCTCCCACGCTTTGAAAAAGGGTGAAACCCCAACCGCTCCTGCAGTCTCCTCAGCAGCAAGGTGCACACTGGCACATAAACACATGATTAGTGCACATACGTGCTTACACGCTAAGGCTCCAGACTGCAGTTGACCTGGCTGTGACCCCAGTGCGGTAATGTGCTGGCTAAAAGGTATTAGCAGCAAACCTGTGTGCATGTGTCCCTGTGGCTAGAAATGTTCTCCACACAGACTGTGTTGCACAGAGGATTCAAATGTGATGTTCGTTTTGTTTTTTTTTACTTTTTACTCATTCCAACAATAATGCTTAAACCACAGTGCAGCAGGAACTGCACCGTAACAAGTGTTCTGAATCATTTACAGGCAGAAAGTATACACTGCCTAATGACACGCGTCCGTACCACAAGCAAAACACATTAAGTCGAC
>JBBPCS010000672.1:7120877-7146452 GCA_037974645.1 Hollardia meadi
CCCCCCCCCCCCCCCCCCCCCCCCCCCCGCTACCCGAAAAAATGAGCTATTCCACAGAACAAAAAAAAAAAAGTAATTAAAATCATGAGGTAAAAACAATGAACACAGCTCCTTCAAATTCTTACCCGATTATTTATGCAACACACTTACAGTATGATGCTGTATGAATCCATCTGTGTGTGTTATCATTCTGATTGCTGTCACAGATATATTGGCTAATCAATGTTGTAGTTGAGGCAGGTGGATTTGCAACATGCCACAACAGCCCCGTGCAGAAGTGGAGAAGAGAAAGATGGATGGAACATAAAACGCCCTGGGCTGAGGTAGAATTAGGCACCTGCATCAGCCCCCTGTCCACCCCCACATGCTGCCCCCTCAGCTGCCTGCCACTCTGTCTCCTCTCTCACTCCTTTTATACAATCTCTCCACCATACAGCTCCTTTGATTGCTCTTTCCTGTGGGCATACACACACACACACACACACACACACACACACGAATACAACACATGCATACACACACTTCTTGTGTACTGTTCAGAGACAGTTGCGCCAGCTGAGTTTTGATTTGGAAAGAAAAGTTGCCTCCGATACAAATAACGACAGGCACTCCCGAACCAGGCAGGGCACAGTTAGACAGAAAACGCACACAAGCAAAATGCAGAACTCGCAAAAACATGCCAAAAGCACAGGAAAACACTCTCTAAAGCAAGTTTAATATACACAGGCAGTCACCCACACATAGCAAATACACACACACACACACACACGTGCATACACACACCCTGCCATTATGCTGTATAACCAAAAGGCATTCAGCCATTTCAGCAGTGTTCTGAAAGCCAGCCAAGTGAGAGGTCTGTCAGTGCATTAGCCAGCATGTAATCATAGCCCAACCTCACTGCAATTAGAAGTGGTTCTAATTCTTCACTGGAAACACTGCCTTCTCCCACCGCTAATAGTTTACTTTACTCCAACAGCTGACAGACCCAACCCTACCTCCCCACCTCAGCTTCCTAAACGCGCGCACGCACGCACACACACACACGCACACACACACACACACACATTTAAACAGATACACCCACAGCTGTGGGTCGTCTGTCAGTATATGAGATCAAAATGGATCCTTGGAATATGTCCCATTTGTGCCACATCAATCCCGTGAGTCTTTAGGCTGTGCCACAGTTCACCTATGCGGTGGCGCCCTGTGAGTAAGGCCTCCTCTCTCTCTCTGCTGCCTTCAAGAAAAAAAAAATCTCCTATTTTACCAAATGTGACAGAGAGAAATGACAGGGAGATCATGAAACAATTGCAAAAAAGCAAAAAACAAACCTAAGAGCTCCTAAAGGCTCTCTGTAGATGAGGCAGGTGTGTGAGAGGAGGGTGGCGAGATAGTGCTGGGGAAACGTTAGCTAATGAGGATTGAGGAAGAGGGAGCGCTCCCCTATACTGATGGTATTGCTATTAGCCTGTGAGCCGGTGCACTTGGGTGTCACTTCAAAGCATTCCCCACTATTAATCAGAGACTTTCCAGCCCTCCAGCAAAGGCCCTGCTTGGCTGTGCCGCTAACTACCCCCCTCAACATCAACACAATGGAGCCATCATTACGGCCGTTACGCTACGCCTCGGCCAGACAGCGCACCTTTATCTCGGCATATACGTTACATACTCACGACCAATTAATTTACCTGACATGTCTTCAAATGAAGGTAGTGGAGTGGGTGGTGGAGGTGGGGTATAGGCAAGCACACATGTAGGGTTTATGTATTTAGGTGGGGGGATGGGGAGCACCTGGCTCAGGTTGCATCCCGCAGGCTGTGCATTCCGCCGAGGGGTTTCTTTATGAAAGCACCTGCAAGAGGCTGCAACCTGTCTGGCCCACACCCACAGGCCCAACCCTGCCCTGCTCTGGCTCTCACCTGGCAACCCAAAGGTGGGCCGACAGGCAGCACAGCGTCCCCCTGACAGCCCCCCCTCCCCCTTCAGGCCCCCTGGCTAACAACAGCCACTCTGCTGGATATCAGCCACCAAGCTTGAGGATTAACAACCGCACTGGCCCCGTCTCTTTAATACTAGATACATTTTATACAACGCTAATCCCCAACATCAACTCTTTCTTCCGTTTGTTTTGACTGTTGTGATGGACAGCACTTTCCGCCGGGTCGATGGGACAGCCCGCAGGGCAGGGGTTAAGAAATTATTCTCTTTTTATCGGGGTGTTTGTCAACTGAATGTATCAATGAGGCTAATGGAGAAAATACATCGCCTTGTTTGCCGTTGCTCGCTTCTCGTAAATTTGCACATTCATGTTACATGAGGATGAGAGGGCTTATAACACAAGACGCTCTCCCCCTCCCCCTCCGCCTCCTGTTGTGCTGCACTGAGAGCCTACAGACTGTAACAGTGCTGAGCGGATGAGATAACCGTTCACCATTGTGAGAAAACGCTGTCAAAGCTTTGTTTTCTCTCTCCCTCCCTCTCTCTCTTGTAAGAATATAAAAAAGCCGGAGCAGTGGTTGCAGAAATAGTCCTGTTTCTATAATTAGATCTAAACAGACGAACCAGACTCTCAAGCTCTGTCCCACTGGCCCCATGGCCTCCTGGGAAGCAAGATGTGTGAGTGTGTATGGCGCGCAAGTGTTTGTGTGTGCATGTCTGTGCGTGTGCCTTTGTGTGCGTCCGCTTGCAATGCACCAGTAAGTGTATGACAGCATGTGACAGTGCGCATCTAGTCTTGCTGTCACACTCCTCTCTTTCTCGTGCATACACACAAACTCACTCGGCCCCCCCCTTCCCCCCACGTTCACCAGAGGGTAGGTCAGTGGCCGTGCATGGCAAGCACGGAGAGCTAATGCATGCAGCACCAGCAAACAAACACACATCTGTTGCTGAGGAGCCAATCATTTGCCCCAGATCCCCAGGACACGTACTGTATCAGAGAGAGGAGGCAGTGTAGCCTAGTGGTCACACCAGGCACAGGGGACAAAAAAAAACTGCAGAAAGCAATGGAGGGAGAGGGACCCTCTCTATATGAGACACAGGGACAATGAATGTAAAGAGAAGGAGGGAGGTAGGGGGACTGCAGGGAGGAGCAGACAGGGTGTGGACCAGGATCACTGAAGGGAGAACATGTAGACATGAAAGAATCTGTGGTGTAAAACAAGTGATTCGACAAAACAAAAAAAAAAGCAGAAGAGGAGGATTTTTGTTTTAATCAATGTCAGAAGGAGCAGAGGAAACCCATGCAAGAGAGAGAGCAACAAGTCCCCTTTGGTTTGAGGACCAGGCAGCTGGTTGGATGGTCCCAAGAGACTTATTAAAATGAAATTCCTGATGCTAATCTTTGTTTTCTCGCAAAAGGGCTGACACATCCTTGAGAGGCATGCCGCATGTATATTTAATGGAAAGTCTCTGCATAAATTTAGCAGCACACCTCATTGTTTGGTACTGTGTCACCATCGCCCGCTGCTCCACTGACAGTCACAGAATCGTGGCCCATTATTTGAGTTTATTTGCTCTCAGTTCTGCCCCTCCACCGCATTCCATCTACATTTATGGATGAGATTCTGATGTTTGAAATATGGACGTTTGGAGTACAGAAAATATACAATAAAAACAAACAGGAGTAGAAAGGACACTCTGTTACAGGAACAACTGATGAGTTGTGTTTCCCTTTCAAAATAAAGGCCCTGCATTAAAAAAGTGTTAGCGCAACAATGGAAACCTGGACGGGCACTCTGGCGTCTGAGATATGGAAAATTGAGATTTTTCAAAACTCCTTTTATACGTGCAGAGAAAGAACACATCATTACAATGCAGCACAAAGTGGGACCACTACGCAAGCTGCATCACAAGCATGAAATCCTGCCAGGAGTACTAGCGGCACATCCAGCAGGGACAGACCCAGACGTTAGAGGGTTAACAATGCACCTGTCTAGGCCTCACAGCCAACCACAGGGTGCCTCGGCTCTGGTGGGGGGTGTCTAGAGAGCACAGCCCAGTACACACACACACACATGCATGCACACCCAGCCGCCCACCCAAACATAACCACACACACGCTCATACACCCTCATGTGCATACAGTATTGTCACTGACCACAAATCTGCTAACAACAATAGGGCAACGGCCCTTTTTTTTTGTTCTTTTCACTGAACTGATTACAATAATAAAATTTAAATTAAAAAACAAGTAATCTGGATTTTCCGCTTGAGCCGTTAATAATGTCTAACAGCTGTCACATGCAATACGGCCGCGCACTGAGGTGGGCCTGGGGCTGCCTGATGAGAAGCAGCCTGATCTACTGGGAGAGGGAGGGAGAACAAGGGGAGAGGGGGGGGGGGGAGAAAAAGAGCAAAACAGAGAGAGATCCAAATCACAAACAAAACAGCAGCAGTGGTTGACTTTGGACAAATGTATCAGTCTATTCAATCTCGCAACAACATATTTCCAGTCCAGCGTTTTCAAGATTCTGTGTGTGTGTGTGTGTGTTCGTCATGGGAAGTGAACAAGAGACTTTCGTTTGCCTTGTTGGATTCCTAATGCGACTTCTCACTTCTTCGTGTTGAGTGTAAAAATAGATGGGAAGGTTTTGAAATCCGATGCCCTGAAATCCGATACAGGAAGGTATTACCCTGCCTGTCACTCTCGCCCCTTGGGTCTCCTTTGTGTTTGTCCTGTGTACACGCCCCATGCTCGAGGCAAGGGCTCTGTGGCACCATGCCACACGGTGTAGTGTGGGTGGCGGTCTGTTTGAAGAGCCCATCTATGAGGCAGCATGGCCACTCACTAGCCAAATTCCTCTTGCAAGAACAGATCCCTGCTTTTCCCCCCCCCCCCCATTCCCCACCCCTAATCCTTCACTTTCTGTGGACGGTTTTGCTGATACGCAAAGAAAAGGAACTGATTAACCAACATCACTTAAGTCACCCAAGTGTCCATGAATTCCAGGAACAGTGATGCCCGAATCCACTCGAAACACAGGGAGTGCGTGTTAACCTTATAACCGAAATATTTACTTGCTCTTTCAACAAAACAAAAAAAAAAAGACTGCTCCTCGCAAGTTATTTCGGTTTCCAGTGGGAGTGTCAGGGTAAGGTGACAGATGGCTGCAGCACCGGTGCAGCAAGTTGCTATTTCAGCCAGGTGTATGATGCCAAGCAACACCTCTACTATTCAGGGGAACTCCTGTGACATCGCGTCTGAGCCGTGTCATATCACAAGAATCCACAAATGAGCCCGACAACAGGCCAAGTTTCTCACTCTGTTTTACAGAGCTAGAGCAAAAGGGGGGGGGGGGGGTGCACGCACAAGGCCCAAGCCAATTGAAGCCTAAGACCCACGTTCTGTCACTGTACTTCCACCACAGTAACTCCTGGATACAAGTGTCCTTTGTATGGATAATGTAATGTAATATTTAAGTTTTCATGCAGGTAAGACTCACCTCTTAAAATTCTCTCACCAAATCCACAAAATTGTTCGATTTAGAGGGAAAGGACAGGCGCATGCATCAAGTTGTTCTAGGTGCTGTGCTGCTAAATAATTACGCTGAGCTCGCAACACACTCCAGCCACCGCTGTTGTCTGGGGTCACCAAGGATGGGTTTGTAGGTAAAGCCAAAGGGAAGTGGTCTACAAACTGTGAGTGCTCACAATCCAAGACCTAGAAGGCCAAGAAGGAGAAGCCTCCATTCCCACAAACAATACTCACCCACTCACTGAAGTTTATTCTTTAAAGCGCCTGGTTGTAACCAGCCCTTTGCTAACTCCACCAAACACCTGTGTTTGTCTTTGAAGCGTCTTCCTAACAACCACAGACCCATGGGATATTCCAGCAATGAGACGTTCAATAAAAGTCTCAGTAAAGTTATTTATTCCCCCTTGGAAAAAAAATGGGAGAAGGCAGACAGCATAGGTAACCTTTGAAGGGGGAGGCTGCTCAGATATCCAGCTAGGACATAAAAACCAAGGGAATGACAGGGACATCCTACCAGAAAACAATAAAGGGGGTGGAAGGGACTGTTTTTTATCTTTAACAGCAGCCGTAAAACACACACAAAGCTGGGGTCTGCAACAATGGCTCAGGGCAGGGGAGGGTGGCTAAAACAGAAGTGGCAGGAAGACCACCACTTCCCAGACACAAGGGTCTTCCTGCTGGAAAGAAAGGAGACCAAGAAATGGAGGGGAGGAGAGAGAGGACAGCTTATGGAGAGGGAGACAGGGGAGATGCAAAAGGAAGGGGAGGCATGAGTGAGCGAGATGACACAAATATGACCTTTGATTACATGGGGTGTTTAGAGCAGAGCTCAGCCGTGGACAGTCCTCTGAACCCCTGCTGCTTTCACACAGCCACACCTCAGCCACTGCGCACTGATCAGAACAATATGGCTGAAAGATGAGCCCCCAGCCCTAAATGCCAGCAGTAAAGACAGCCCCACTGTGTCTCCTCCTTTGACACTATCCAACATCTGAATCCCAGCCTCACAGCCAAGTGAAGACCGTCTCCAATCCTGCACCGGAGCCAGCAGAAGATACAATTACTATTTCAAAGTCCTTTTAAATGAATGAATTATGAGTCCTTGAAATGGCTGAATTAAACCGCATTAGTTGAGTTAGATGAGTTTACAGGTCTGTGCTAGCAAGCATACACAGAAAGAGAAGTTGCTCCAATGTCACATTCCCAGAGCACAGTGCAAGTGCAAACTATAAATCGACCACCTGACATGCATTACAAACGACTGGCGTGTATAGGTGAAGATGGACAGAGGCAAATGCACACTGACAGAAT
Organism: Hollardia meadi; assembly: GCA_037974645.1. NCBI lineage: Eukaryota > Metazoa > Chordata > Actinopteri > Tetraodontiformes > Triacanthodidae > Hollardia > Hollardia meadi. Next base: position 7,127,668 of record JBBPCS010000672.1, read on the forward strand.
CTCCGCCGGTTCTAACATGGTTCAGTGGGCAAGAAGGTGGGAGTGTGTGTGTGTGCGCGCACGTCTGTTGTTACCTGATTGCAACCAAACTCACCCACTGTGTGCAAAAGAAAAAGAGGAAATTTCCTCCCAAAAATCTGTTGAAATACTGTAACCCGGCAAGGAACAATGACAAGGGAGGGTGTTTGCAACCGCCATCACTCTTTTCAGCAGCAAGGGTAAAGGGAGCGCTCACAATATATACCTCTGCAAAGTCAGAGGAGCTCTTTCAAGGAGCCACATCAGAAACCTGCCTCTGAATGCATTTTTACATCAACCCTGAAATATTCATGCTCTTTGTAAAGTATTCATGTGAACCAGTGTGCAAGTTAGTCCCCGGGGGGAAAGTGCAGAGAAACTGAGGGGATCCAACACACTCAGCAAACAACATTCTCAGTTGTGCTAATGTTGCTAGCTCACGGGACACTTGAGGGGACACTAACGATCCTGCCCCGTCAAGACAAACAACAGCCTGGGACCAGTTTGGTCAGACAACCTACGACCGTTTGACTCTTCGTATATTGTGTGACTGGCCAATATTGATTTGGGTAAAGTGACAAAAAGATTTCATTCACATTAACTTGTATTGTAATCAAATAAATAAATTGCAAAAAAAAAAAATACTTATAAGTATTTTTACTTATATTAAATGTGGACATAATAAAATGGTTTTGTAGAGGTAAAAAAAATGTGGATTATAAATTCCCATTGTGTTGTTTTGATGAATTACCATCTTAAAAATATATGCCATGAATAATTCTGAATTATGCTTCATGTCTTGTCCGCCTATTCGCATTATGACATGCCTGACATTTTCAAACATTATTAAAATAATAAATCAAAGATTGCACATTAGCAGAACACAATGGCAAAATAATTCTAACGGCGCCCAGAGGGTATTTAGGCATACCATGATCTCATGTGAAATTATTCCCCGTGTTAACGCAATAAAATATCTGAAATGCAAACAATTAAGTCATTTTCCAAATGTTGGGGGGGTATTAAATGGACTTCTCTCCAGTCACAGCCAATGTGTTAGTGGCGAAACAGGGGAGAACAATAAACCACCTGTGCTGCTCATTGAACAGTGATGACATTTGGAGGGTATGGTCTTCACGTTGGTGCAGCACAATGCTACAAAAGAAACGCCAAATATGGTTTGGGCGGGGGGGCACCTGTACCCTGTAGCCTTCATGCTCTCAATAAAACATCTATAAGAAAGAAAACAAAACAAAACATAAAGACGCAGAAACTGTGTTTGTGTGTGTGTGTGTGTGTGTGTGTGCGTGCGTGCGTGCGTGCGTGTGTACTGCCAAAAGCAAACATGAATGGTGGGAGATGAATGGTGAACGGTGCCCATGAATTCTCCTGAATGCCTAATTATACCTCATGTTTAGCATGATTTGAGCAAACACATTCAGAATCCTTGTGAACACAATGAATTTGAGATTTGATTAGCCTACGCTGCCTATAGCAGTAGAGCAGTTTCATGAGATTTTTTTTTTTTTTAAATATATAAAAACATCAATACAATCTAACGCAGAATGCAAACATATTGTCACGGCTTACTTTGATGCTGCATTTAACCACGTACAGCAACTACCTACACTGATAATTCTACCTGATATATGTTACATAAAATAACTTGAAATGAGATACTCCTTGCTTTGCAGTGACCCAAGATTCCTCAGCTGCTGCACTGTGAAACATGTTTTTTAAAAGCCACATTAACATATTCTCAAAGGAAGTTCAAGTGTCAGAAGTGTAACTGTTGGATGCAATCAATATGCCATTGTTGTGATTTTTTTTTTAAAATTTTAAATCTCTTTTGTTTTACATGGGTGGACAAAATAAAAAGCAACAACCGTAAACTGCACCAATCACAATGCTCTGTCTTTGTCTCTTTCTGAACACAGATGTATAACACTGTTACACATCTAATTATACATCTAATTAGATCCAATACAACATCTACTTAAACTAGTGTATATGGCTTGAAAAGTGATCATAAATCAGGTAATACAGTCTCAACAAACACAAGCATCACCAAGGTTTTGTATTTTAGAGGATTATGAGTGTTGCTTTTATTGTGTCCACCCCTTGTTTTGTTTTGTTTTTTAAACACAATTATTCTGTCCACCAGTTGTGGTTGTTGTTGTTTTTTGTAAATTCTGGCTGTTCTATGTGGACACAAATGTGTGCTTGTGTTTGTAAAACGTGCACATTTGGGTTACACACAGATACCCCAAGTCAGTCGTTAAACCTGATGCATGCACCGTGAACACATTTGCACCCTGACACTTTGAAGCCCAAAATAGAAGGAGGATTTTCAAGCATTGCTCTTCTTCCTACAACGTCCATACACCAGTAACCAGTGCAGGATCATCCAGCTCCTTCCTCCCATGCTTGCCTATATGGCTCTGGGCTTGGCCCCCATGGTTTTTTAGTTAAATGATGGCTTATCAATGTAACGTGAAGTGATCAAAAATCTCAATCCAGCTCCAGAGCTAATGGGCAACTAGTGTCAGTGTGCCCTGCTAAAAAACTGATCTTAAATGTCTTCTTCTTTTTTTTTAATACAGTGGCATTTACCCAACACATCGAATGGCTATTTGTTTAACTAACATGCCTTTTATTGCCTTTGAGATATTTAAGCCATAAATGTTGGTTCAGCTTAATCAAAATTCCTGATCGTAATTCACCTGAGTCATTAGTGCAACTCTGTCAACAACCACACCTGGGCAATTTCAAACAAAAAGGTCCCGTCTATTCTCTTCTGCGCAAAAACGTAATCAGCTTTGTAGGCTATACAACACCACACATGCAGGCTATTGTTCCCACTGATAAATGAGCAGGCTTTACGGCGCAACATTATGAGAAGGGCATTTGAAAAAACAACTAAAAAGCAGCCATGCTTTGAGATATAGATGTATGTTGCCGCTGTGGGAACATTTCAGCAGCTCCATTCTTGTGTGACAAAACCCACGAAACCTATGTTTGACTGACCTGAGTGGGGAGCCATTGGTATGTGCGAGGGGTAATATTTTCCCGGCGGGAAGTGACCGGCATGCTGTACAGAGCTGTGGCCCGAGGGAGCGATCCGAGAGGCGGCTCGGTGCACCAGGGCGCCCCGCTCTGATAGGAGGTGCGCCGGAGCAGCGAAATCCCGTCCTTCCATTCCGAAGAATGTTGAGTAATCCGAAATCCGGATAGGGTAGGTCAGGAAAATCAAATGCAACCCATATAATAATCCTTTCCTTCGGGTCTATGTGTTGCATTCAGTCGATCGCAGGCTTCCCCAGCCAAAAACGTAGCCCCCGATCATCTTTTCTGTCAAGAGGAAAAGGAAAAAACAATTTTCATTATCAAGACAAATGGAGAGCCCGGTTTAATATACACGATGCAAAAAAAAAAAAAAAATACTGACAGTGCAGCCTGGTCCTGTAAAATGTTAAGAGAAGACAGACCATTAGTTCCGCCCCATTGAATACCTTTCTTTTCATATGCAGGTTTCTTTTGCATGAAGCTGAAATCGCCCTAAAACTGATGGTAGAAAATAAGTCACAGCAGATAGAAACGGCCAGCGAGGCGTCCAAAAGCCCACTGAGCCGGGCTAACATTCAGCTCTATTGATCAGCCTGGGATATATATATATATATATATATATAGGCTACAGGCCTTGTACATCATATGGAGACGAGCACTTCATATTCCGCATGCAGACACAACGAGCAGATTGGCACAGTTTGGGTTTTTTATACTTCTATTTGTCTATTTTATATAGGCTATTCGTGACATATTTTATCCAAACAATTAATTCAGATACCACGTCAGCAGTGCTGCTCAACCAGAAGCATTAAAAATATATCCTATATGAAATCGTGATTGATGCAATAATCTAAAAGCGTCTTTTCTAAAGGAGGACGTGTGTTGTCCTCTTTGGGTGGGTTAAAGATGATGGAAGCCTACTCAGCCTACATCTCAAGGTGAACAACGCTGCCTGCCTTCTCCTATTGTTTCGGATTGATACAGGCGTTTTTTCCCCCTGCCTCTATCAATCCAGCTCTCATTACACCCATCCCACTAATTTTGACATTTTGCACAGGGGTTTTATATATAAACTGGAATAAATGTCAAATTTATTCTATTTTGCAGCATCTGGAGACTACAAAATAGCATTTTATCATAAAATTGGCAACTGAAATAAAAAAAAAAATCATGCATCGACCAATGTGTTCAGGCACAAGGAACCTGCGCTTTCAGTTTATAAAGTTTCGAAAGTAATCATAATGCAAGAGGCCTTATATTTAAAATAAGAATATAATTAAAATGCCGCTCCATAATCCTGAAAGACTGGACTCGCTCTCCCTCATTCGCTCAGTGTGTGTGTGTGTGTGTGTGTGCGTGCGTGCTTGCACGTGCGCCCGTGTGTGTGTGTGCATGTGAATAACTGCACTCTCACTGTCTTCATCTGCCTTGACCTATTTCAGGTCAGGTAATCAAATGTAGCAGTAAATACATTATAGCCTACATCCTCTGCCATGCCACAAAAAATATCATTATATAGGCCTAATCAAGATGAGGGGGGAAAAAAACATTCACATAAATCTAAATAATTTCACTGTAAAAAATAAAAAAAATAAATATATATATATATATATATACGATGTTGTATTTACAGTTATAATCTAAACGTGACAGCCCATTTTTGTGCCACAGTGATGGCTGTTTAAAAATAAAGCATTAAAACAGAAGACAGATTTTATATTTCCAAATTTGTAAAACAAAAACAACAACAAATAACAAATAAATCCTGACTGAATTCTCTTCATGCATAAAGCTTAACATTATAGAATCTCAATTGGGGGGGGGGCACATACAGGATTTCTCGAAGGGGGGTTGCAGGGGGTCCCCAGCAAGATAAAAGCATCATTTAACTATAAATTAAATTACCCAAAAAAAACAACAACCTAAATTCTACAATGCGTGAGAATGGCAGGCATATCATATGTGCATTTCACTCCCTGCACAATTATCTCCCCATGTAGCCTACCAGTTACAGCCTATAGCCTACAATTCAGTGCTACATCAACAACAATAAAAATCCTTCCACACGGAGCTCGCTGGGACAAACAAAAAAAAAATCTTATCAAATCGGGCTTTTGTGAGCTAAAGTGTGTGCATGCATGTGGCTCCATTAACGCGAACCCGTTTTCAAAAGTCTATGCTATTTCGTGCATGATGGCTGAGTCTTCAGTTTGTGTACTGTACCGAGATCCAAGGTGAATGGCCGCCCGTCAGGAGGACTGTCTTTGTCTCCACACTGAGAAAGTGCTTTGCAGGCAGCCATTACCTTCCCCCTCGCCATGCTGTTGCGTTCATCCCACTAGATATGTCCACTAACAACCTCAGAATAACAATCGTTCAACATATGGGAGACTGTTCCAAATGCACATTCACTACAATTTCACTGCCGTGGCGTCAATCCCCGCGGTTTTTATTTTATCTTTAAATATATGCGAATCTCCTCTCCAAATACAATCTCTATTTTTTTTTTTAAACCGTCCAAATAATCGACGTCCCTAATACTGTCTATTAAACAGCTGTCAATTTCATTTGCAGGATCCAATCGAAAGCATAAACGCAGATAATAAATCAGGTTATGCTGTGTGTAGGTCGGACCGCGCTGCGAGAGAGGCGGCCCTCCGTGACTGAGCTGGCCGGCAGGGAGTGCACCTCGGTCGGGGCGAATGCAAAACATGTCCGCCGTCCTCTCAATGCAAATTCTCCGTTTGGAGTTTATTGAAACCTGATAACAAACATTGCCTGCGCCGCTTCGGTAGCTTAACAAAAAACATAAATATATTTAAACAATGAATCAAAGGCTCTTAAATATTGGACAATTGTAGGGAAAAAGTACCCTACGTAGATTGTCAAGATTTTTTTTTAAAAATAGGAAAATTAAAAACAAAACATCAGCAAATAAATCGTCGGTCCATGGTTAAATATTTTATCTAATTAGCCTACAAAAATGCTCCTAACGTCAAAATGTACGCCTAATAAAACTATTAGCTTTGTTAAAATTATTATAATTACCAATAGCTTACTAATACTAATAGACTACTAACAATGTTAATAATTGTAGGCCTAATTAAATTAATTTTTTTCTGTCAGCTCAGTGCATTAAATCCTCGATTTATTCCAAATAGGATAAACCTCACACTTGTCTTTTTATTTTATAAGAAAATATAGCAATGTAGGTGTATAATGAACATCATGTCACGTGTAGCATTTTTGGACTAAAACACAAGCCACTATCATTTTCCAAAGCGGAAGCAGGCCTTAAAATATGTCTTTATTCAATAAAAAAAAAATATATATATATATATATATAAAATTACTACTTACTGGTATGTTAAATCCTTGCATAACAATAAATTATAAAATCACAAAACACAGGGAGGGAAGGAGCGAGGCCGCGTGCGACGCCCATTTAAAATCAAAATGTGAAATGAACCATGTGGCTAGAGTGAAATCCTACAATATTTCCATCTGAGGCTGTGCAGTAGCCTTCTGGTTCAGTCTATGGAAGCAGTGGGACTAGGGCTTCCGGCCTGGCTGGATCGCGGCTCGGATCTTCGAGCAGCGGTTTCTCTCCCGGTGCAACTGCGTACCTCGCGTCTCGGGGGCAGGGTAAACACGCCCTCCCATTGGTCGGATACCTGCATGTTAATGAGCTCGTGCCGCCCGCCCGGAGATACGGAAGGTTCTGATTGGCCGACAGCGTGGGCCAATGGTGCGGTGACTGACAACGCTGAACAGGGAAAAGCGCCAGATTTAAAGCGCAGGATGGTTTTAATCTCTCACAATAGAGCTCAGTGTAGCCCTGAACACGGCTTCAAATCGATAAAAGCGTACAGGCAGCGATATAACTAGTTAAGAAAGGTGTTTACTAGTCTACATTTATATGTATGTATGCTATGTAAATAATGTAGGTTAAAACAAAGGTGCAGTTTCATGTATTTGTGCTGTATTTTCCGAATAAAAACCCTATAATAAATAATAATAAAAAAAAGCCTACAGGCTACAACATAAAATTAAAGTAGCTATCTTTTTTACGGTTCATTGTTTTGAGATCGCTGTCACTGGAAAGCCCAACTTTTAAGATTTTTAAGAATCAACTCAGGCCACTCACTGTATTTGTTTCTACATTTTCCTTATTTAAAGTCAGAGGCTTTATGAAAATGGTTTCAAAACCAATTTCCTTAAATTCTACACGGACTCCTGCAAACAAAACTGTTATTCCAATATTTCCATCATTTTACTGTGATGGACTTTGGTTATTACATTATTCTAAATGTTTACAAATGAACCCCCCCCCCCCTTGTATGTAAGGTTATGATTGGCTGGCACGGCGCCAGAGCATTGTCAGTCACAGAATGTAAACAAGACTCTGATTGGCTGTTGGCCAGTCCGCACTGGGCTGTCTGAAAAAAGGCAATAACTGGCCCTGCGGTTTCAAGGCTTCCCGGGTTAGATGATGAAAGGGGATAAGAAGAGCCGGTTTCAAGGCGCCCCAAAGGCGGACCCCTATTGGCCCTGAAGCCATATGAGTCAAGCGTGAATCAAAGGGAATACTGCGGAGAGGGGGGAAATTATATGTTGGATATTTAAAATAATCGAGGTTAGTTTTCGGATAAATGTGGACCAGATAATTCCCGATCATTATGAAAAGTTCTGAAAACAAGTGAAAGTCGAAATAATTCAGGTAGGGAGGCTGCACGTGAGGGTTAAGGGAGAGGAGGAAAAAAAGGCTCCGGTTGTGGATCGCCCCGTCGAAGTGCGCTTCAATGGAGAAAATCTGCATGGAGTCTTTCACCATTTTAAAGTGTGGCTGCATGAGGTTTGTCGTAGTGGGGTTAGTGCGGTAAAAATAAAAAATAAAAGCAGTGCAATTTGTTTGATGTCAAATCTGACGTTGGGTTAGCCTAATCGGATGATAGCGTCGCATGTTGTTTCCTAGTTTTCTAGCTTTAGTCGGTAAATTCAGATTATAGGGTGTAAAATGTTTACATGGAGCCAGGCGGATGGATGCATGGACACAATGTAGAGACGATTATACATGATTACATTTGGCGTTTTCTTCCCGGCAGTCCTGCATGTTTATGCACCATGTAGCCTGTTCAGTCCAGCCATTTAGCAACATTTTTTTTTTTTTCTGAAATAGCCTACTTTTGAGAGGCCCCCCCACCCCCACCCCAACCCCCCTGAAATAGCTGCCACTCTCTGATATACAAAAACATTTTTTTTAATTGTATGTTTGCTTTGTAAAAAAATAATAATAATAAAGAAGAGAAGTATTTTTATTTAGTCGACTTTTCATTTGGTTATGTTTCTACACAACTAGTCAGATTAGTATCCTTTGTGTCGTTTTTTTTTTTTACTCGAGTAAATGTTTCATTTGACTGTCAGTTCACAGGGAAATAAAATATACAAGGAGGTTATTTATATTCATGACAAATAGGATTTATGTTCAATTGTTACCACATTTTCGTGTGTGTTAGTGACTGAACCAGATTTTTCTTTTACTGTTAAGCCTATTTTTAAGCTGTTTAATTTGAAAAAAATACAAATAAGATATTAATTTATTCATTTTTATTTATTTATTTGGGAGGGGGCTGAAACCTCAAAATGACTTGGTGTTAGGCCTATTTGTCAATATTGCTTGCTATCTTACCTTCAAAATAAATACAAAATATTTTGAAGTCATCATTAGGCCTATACTTGCACAGATTCATCTTGAGCTGAATTTAATGGATTTTAAAAATATATATTTTCAGTGTGCACGTGCCCTGTTTGAGATTTGACAAAAGTTTGGCTGCTTTGCTTGAATACTAACTTATTTTAGCAGCTAGGGTGTTGGAATCTCATCTCATGGGCTCCTCCATGTAATGTGAGGTAGTCAAAGAGGTGGTTTTAGTTGCACGCACGCGAGCAAGCACAGCAATAGCCTAGGTGCGTGCGCGCACACACACACACACACACACACACACGAACAGGCAGAGCGATAATTAATGCGGAGTGAGTGATTTCTTAAGAAAAAGACCAGTTTTACGACGAGGATTGTCCTTGATCAATGAAGCGTTGATGATTGACAGTGTGTGCCTCCCACCCACGTCTACAGACGGTGAAAGGGCCATTGGATATTAAGGATAGACAAACTCATTGTCTGTATGCCTTTATTTCCGCGCATAAAGCAGTCACCGTAAGCACGGCTGATCACCTGACAGCGAGGATTCATGCTCTGAAAATATTTGTGATTGTTTTCAGCTTGAAACAAAAACCGCTTTATATTCGCCTCGAGATTAAAACTTGTAGGCTACGGGCGGTTCGAAATAGTTTTTATCCATTATTGAAATAATTAAATGCTGAAAATCTCACTGCCACGAATTAATATTAAGATCTTTAACGTAAAAACCACCCGAAATGAATGAATGGGCGACATGCATGCGTTGAGTTTGGTCATGAAGTCGAAATCATTTGGAGGGGATTGAAAACGGATAGCCTTTGACCTGTGTGTGTGTGTGTGTGTGTGTGTGTGTGTGTGTGTGTGTGTGTGTGTGTGTGTGTGTGCTGCCAAAAGCAAACATGAATGGTGGGAGATGAATGGTGAACGGTGTGTGTGTGTGAGAGAGAGAGAGAGAAAGAGAGAGAGAATCTGTGCGTGCACGCCTGATCTGATTGAATATCAGTCGATATATTTAGGCTAAATATATTTAAAGCAAATTTAATAGCTTGCGCATTAATCTTGAAAATACAGGCATAAAATATTTGGAGGTAGAGATGGGTGTGTGTGTGTGTGTGTGTGTGTGTGTGTATGTGTGTGGTGGGTGTTCTATGCTTGAAATGTAGTGGCTTATGGCATATATGGCAGTATAACCTACTGAATGCTGGGGCCACATGGATCATCTTCACTTAAAGGATCTCACCACACTAATAAAACTGTTTTATTTTTAGATAATTCTCGATGGGATGTATCTCTCGCTTAAGGGCAACTCAAATACTTGCCAATTTTAGCAACCGAGCAAATAACAGTATGATTTAAACCAGGAGTCGTTAATTCACACTTCATCTGACTGAAAACAAAAAAGATCACTGGAAACACGAGTGCTGACAGTGGACACAGACAATGCAGAGAACTTCCACATGCATCAGAGCTGATATAATAGAGACCAAAAATAATAAAATACATATACATATATTGATTTCCCACAAATTCATAAAATTAAATTAAAAAAAGATAATTTTCCCAATCAAACATTTTTCACCCATGCAGCATGAAGCATGCAGGACATTTGTCAATGAAAATAGAAGATCTAAGAATTTGCACTATAGCCTACATATCATATATTTGGCACATGTACTTTTAGGTTCACCCACCCATGGGGGTCCTACCTGACATCTAATTTTAACCCCCTCATTACCTCACCGGTGGAGGCTTTACACTCCTGCAGGCTCACCATGGAAATGACAACATTTGCAAAGAGCATAGAGGCAAAAAAAAGTTTTCAAAGTGGAACTCTGTGTGTTTATGCTCATGTATATAAAACCTAAATGTTGCAATGAATGAAATGTACTGCATCACAGATCATATCGACATCTTAATGTTATAATCTGTGTGATGATGGATACATCAGCATTCCTTTCATGTGGCATTCAAATACCTGCTCCATCTGCACCTGTAATATAGGTATAAATTCATGAGCAGCTTTATTTGACTCTCCATTCAACTGGTCCATTTGATCATTTCCTCAGACTCTATCACACATTAACTTATTATGTTCCATGACCAAGTCTTGTGATCGGGGATGCCTAACAAAACTGCTGAAGGCTCAACAACACAAGAGCAACATTGTGCCTCGGTTATTAAACTCATCGCCCAACTCACTCATGGACCCAACATCTGCAGCGAGGGGTGTATGGGACACTGGTGGGGGCGAAGGGGGTACATGATGCTCCTATGGTCATGTGACCAAGATGGCCATTGTCATTAAAAAGCTCTTGTCTGAGAGAAGAAAAGGGGGTTTGTGGTGTGATTGATTTCTCCCCCAGCTGCAGGTTGGAGGAGCATTGCTTGAGGAGCATCACGTCGAGCAGTTCAGGGTCCCAGCTCGTCCCTGGCTAAGTCAGCTCACAGCACACATCCTTAAATGCTCATTAGGGCAAGATATTCTGATTTTTCTTGCCAGTTTGATAGAGAAACAACACCACAGGATTACGCCGAAATGGTGCATACGAAGGCTATTGTATTTGTCCTGCTTCTGAGCGAGTTAACTCATAACAGACTGCTACAATCCTCTGCGTGTAGTTGAATTCAGAAACAATGGGGACCAGATTATCATAAGATTTCACAATGAGGAGGAATAGAGAGTAAAATGTGTGTAAATTACAGTTTAGATTCCCTTTGTGGCTACAAAGTCAAATGATTTGATATGAAGATAACGACACTTCATAATTATTGCAAAGAGTAATAAATGTCCATATAGCTGTTGGGATGACATAGAGGCATGTACTGTAAATTAGCTATAAAGACTTGGTTTACACTGCAAAAATGTTAAAACTTATGCTTTACCACCAAACTTTTGTATTGCGACCACGCCGAGAAATCTAACAATTACTAATGTGAACCTCAGAGTTTAAACAAAAACCTGACAGTCAGACATGTTTGAGGCCAGAAAAGGAAACCAAAGTATAACAGTGACAGCATCCTCCAATCATCCAGCTCTCAGTAAACCGTCGCTGAATCGAGAAGGTGCTGAGACCGCGACACCAGTTACTGATGGATGATCAATAGGGACTCAGTGAGTCAGGCCCCGCAGCACAGCAGGCTGCAGCCTCAACGAAGACTGTGTGGCTTGTTTAAAAGGCAGTTTGACTTATATGTTGAAACAATAACAAAAACAAGAAGAGCAGATCATGTGGAAAGGCTCCCGATAACAAGCAACTTTTGAACAATTAGATTAAAACTAAGCATTCCATCACAGTTATGTGATTTGGTGCACTGATTGTATGGTAATAACTAAACTAACTAATGCACTACTTTTATTTTCATTCAAAGCCCCCCCCCCCCCCACAGGTCTCTTTGCTCACTTTAATAAATCCAGCTCAGCCCTCGAATCATTTTATATGACATATGCTTTTCACATGGAGCATCCAATTAAAAATGTCCTCTGCAAGGCCTAAAACAGTTTTCCTGTTCGCCATAGTGCCCTCCTATAGCCGATGGCCCCTCTGTCATATTAATTTCACATCTCAATAGCCAATTGTGGCTCCGACATAAAAGTGACGAGCTGTATTTCAGTGTCTCGGCTGATGCGATTCGGGGCCTTTTTATGGATCTTCAAACTTGAAGTTATCACTCTCGCTGCCCACCTGGTAAAGCCTGCGACGTCTGTCAAAGATCAAAGTTTAACATCACTGCAACAAAGTCGAAGTGGAGAGAAAAGAGCATGAAACATCAGCAGGCACAGTCAGTTCCATGAGCAACGTGTGCTCTAAACTCCTCAGTCTAAACCTTCAGGTAAAGTTGGGATTGTATATGCATAGCTGATTTTTTGTCAACATTTACACATAGATGGCTTTTTCAAAACCTGTTGTTTTTTTTTCCCATGTAGTCTAAATGCTGATTTTTTTGATTTGCCAAACAAACAGACCCACACAGAGCAAGAGGCAAAAAGTGAGCAAGATGAAAACAAATAGAGATCCGTCCTTTCGTCACCACATTGACTGCCACCAATTCACTGTCTCTCAACAGGTCAGCCACATAGTAGGTTGTCACATTTAATTAAAACACCATATATGCACTGAGAGATATTTGCCAGCAAACACACAGCTAACTTTACATATTGTAGACACATTAAAGCTGATGTGTGTGTACATACAAACATCTTCCGCTATGACCGTTTTAATTTAGATTTTCTTTGTAAGAAATGTAATATTTTTGCGACCACTCAAAATGAAGCTGAATGCATGTTTCTGCATATGTCTGTGCACATTCATTACATGTGTGCCCATCTGACATAGATATACATCTGACAGATATTGCATAAGATGTGAGTTGATATTATTGTTTGGCTGAATGTGACCAGCAGGAAGCCATGGTCTCCGTTCTTAGGAGGACCTGACACATGGCCGATGCCAGAGTATAGAATAATGTGTGGCGGAGTGAATGGCTGCACATGCTCATTAGTATCATTAATCAGCAGGGACAGAGATGCCAAATGATAGATGGAGGAGGGATTTCACTGAGGGGTGATATGACAGAGATGAAATATTCTTTAAGAATATTAACATTTGAATATAATATAAGTCGCTTTCAGAGAAATTTAAATGTATCTACACAGATTGCTCGAAAACAAAAGGAACAGTGTAATTAATACCAGGCTTAATCGTCACTCCAAATTGTCATATAATTCTAATTTAATGTGGTGCTCTCGCTCAGAGCGGGAGGGAAAATCGGGCTGAGCCAGTTCCCTTGAAAATAAAGGATCTCTTTGGAGGATCAAATGGGGTGTGTGACATTTTCTCACAGACGTTTGATTGTGAACTGAAGGATTCCTCTTATGGGGCTTCCACTCGCCCACGGTAGTATGCAGCTAATGGGAGCAGCGGAGCCTTGAACCAGATCTCAGGGAGGAGAGTGTCGGTTGTGGTTCTGCCGGTTCCCTTTTGCGGGCCTGTTTCGGTGGGAGCAATGAGGCCCTGAGCTTGGCCGTCCCTCTGCAGCAGCGGATGCTCCGGGGATAGTCGTGCATGGCGAGGGCAAGCTGTTTGATCAGCACATATTTTTAATTGGCTCCAGGCACCCTGGAGTGTCAGCATTGCCATGGAGAAGACTCCTATTGCACCTTTCCTAATTAAAATCATTACAAATTCCAGGCGCATCATAAAGGATTAAATGAGAGTGTGCGTGTGTGTGCCTGTGCATGGGTGCGTTGTCTCCTTGATAGCTAACATGTATAGCTTAATTGTTTTTCTCCTCAGTAATAGTAAATGAGGGAGGGCTGGCTGTAATCCTGGTCCACTAATCAAATTACATGAAAGAGAATCTCTCAATATGTTCACGTTGAAATACTGTGGAGGCTTTACGTTTCTACACGTCCCTTCAAGATAACTGGAATTAAATACGAGCATCAAAAACCTCTGCTTTGGGGAGAGTTTAACCGGCAGTCTTATGTGTTTTTATTGAATATTCACATCTGCCCTGCTGTGTATAGCAGATTTAACGAGAGCTGTTTGTCTTATTTGAAATAATTGATGTCAGACAAACTGTGCAACTCCTTGGAGAATCATTTTTGAAAGGCTCGGAAAACAAATGGTCTCAAGAAAACTTGCGCTTAACTTCAGTGGATGTTTTATTCATCATGTCTTTTAAGGAAGCAAAACTCTTTCCATGTGTTACATTACGTGTGTATGGATGATGAAGATATTGTATTCAAGCTCAGTGATCTTGCTGCTATACTGTGCTTTAAGGGGCTAAGGAAGGAGTGGCTTCAGCCCCCTAAACAAAGAAGGCTTAAATATCTACCAGTGCCACTTTGCCCTGAGGGAGCACAGAAACAAGGGAGTGTTTCTTTGCTCTGATATTGGAAGCTAGAGTTCATGAAGGCAAAACGCAAGTGATGACTATGGAAGGATTTTAAGAACTGCCTCTGTTCGAAAAACATGCCACTAAAGCCTGAACACACACCCTGACACAAACATTAAAATCATATGACATATGACAGAGAAAATTACTACAATTTATAATGGTAATAACCACGTCTGACCAAAGTTTAAGATGAATATCTCAGAGTCATGAGCCATTATGAGAACCTCCACAGCATTCAGGGATAACTCATAAGTGTTGGACAATGATTATGTCTCTCGTGGAACACAGTGGGACTTCTATTCACATCAACAACCAATAAAACTACAGCAACTCATATAATAGTTAATAGAAAGTATTGTCCAGCAGTGAATGGACGTACAGTATTATGGGTAGGCAGACACAACAATGGATAGTACAGAAGCCAACCCATGTTCATTGTAACTCTTGTGGCTGGGGATGTGTGGACTAGTTACAGATTGAATTGTTTAAACACAGAAGTGACAATAAAACAAATGTTTTTTTATTGTCTTAAAGAAAATATGTTTTTTATTGTCCTGCAAAAATGTAAAAAAAACCCCGCATTCTTTGGAGAGCTACACTTCTGTAACACGAGCTCTTGGTTTCTATTGAGTCAAGAGGGATCGACAACAGAGAGATGTGGCAGAGGAAAGAAAGTGAAAAATGGATCGGAAAGATGAGCGAGGGTGGGGTGTCTCTTCAGCCATCGCCGCTTCCTGTCCGGAAAACTCCATTCATCATTTTCACGTCTTCGTGTCATGGCTTACTTTGCCAATAGCCAGAAGTGTGGCAATGTTGACACAGAGGATTGATGAGGTGTAGGCGGGGGTGGCTAGCAGGGGTTTTGGGGTGGAGATGGTCAAACCAGATGTGGTGTGGTGTGGGGCTGGGCTGGGCTGGACTATGAGGGGCACCTGATGAAGGTCATGATGTTACCCACTGCCCTCATTAACCATATCCACTTGCAGACACACATGCCACGTACAAAACCTAAAGTCTGGCGCATATTCGGATAAATCCTCAAAAACACAAATTTACACCTGTCATTACATTAATTTACACCAGCACACAGGAACAGTTTTCCCATTTACCCACAAGAATTTATGACACTACCACCGTGTCACAAAGGCAATACTGTATTAAAATAATGTAAAAAAAAGTTTAAAGGAATAGTGCTGGGAAATGTACTTATTCATGTTCTTGCTGGGAGGGGTGTTAGAAGATTGATACCTTCTCTTATGTCTGCATGATAAATATCAATCTATCGCCAGCAGCTGGTTATCTTAGCTTAGCACAAAGACCAGAAGCGTGGGGAAACAGCTAGCCTGTCTCAAAAGTCTGCCTGCAGGCACATTTAAAGCTCACTAATTAACACAATCTCGATTGTTAAATCCCTGCAAAAAACAGATGTGTAAAAATGACATGTTGCGGTGTTACAGTTTCCAGTCTTTGTGCTAAGCTAACTACCCAGCTGCTGGCTGTAGCCTAACCTGTACTGCACAGACGTGAGAATGGGATTGATCTAATATAATCCTCTTTATTCCTTTTATGAAAAGAGACTTTATCTACATAACCATTTAAAACATTGCTGATCCGTAATATTAATTGACATGCTAATTGTTAGCAATAATTGAGTCCTATATCGTACATGCCAGTCTTGTGTCCGTGCTTGTTAGTTTCAGTTCCACTGTTCATTTTGTGTCGAGTTTTGTCATACACTGCAATGGTTTGAATTTTTTTTTTTTTTTTTTAAATAACACAAACCCAGTTTGGATCGAGATGATTCGGCCTCTTCCCTCTGTTAGTTGTCAGTTGCCCTCAATTTGCTTTTGAAAACTCAGAAGTGTTGATTGTCAAATCTCAGTCACTGACAAATGCTACTAATTAGCCTTCGGATTACACAACTTTGTAGCAGCGTGTGAGATGTTAATTTTCACTCAATTCCCTGATTTTTTTTTTTTACAGTATTTTGCCAACCCCCGGTGAATATTTTGTTTGACTAACACGTGGTAGTGAGAATGTATTAATATTCTATCCAACACTAAATCTGAAAAGGCTCACCCCAGATGTTACACTGTATTAATTCTAAATTTCAAAACTTAGCTCGTCTCCTCTCTGTTGCAGGAGTAGATGAATGCTCACAGAATGTCCACAATAGCAGACACAGTGATACTGTACACACTGTACGTATTGCTGGACTCCCCCTTGTGGTAAAACAATACACAACTGTAAAAGACCACGGCCTGCTAGACAGATAGCAATATATGGAAATGTGAACAGGGTAACTGAACTCAAACTGAATTAAATTAGAGCCAAGAATAATATCAAAAGCTGTTCTCTCTTCCCTCTCTCTCCCTTCACTGCGCTGTGTAGTGTATCCCCTGCTGGCATGGGCGTACTCCGAAGACTGTGGTTCTCCCAACTCGGTAGCTGATCAGAACCAGGTGGGAAGGCCTCCATGTGCTTTCCATTTGTGCAGGATGTAAACGGATTCAATTAGATCCAAATGCACAACCTGTCAGCCAGGGGGAAGTGGCAGACTTTCAAAGGCGATTAGATTATGGACAGGATTTGGAATAAAAACTTCACTGGCCGGGATTGTGCCATTAAATTGCTTGATGTGAAACTACTGAAGTGATTTGAGCTTGCATGCTGACTCTGCGCTATTCATGTGGGTGCAAATTCTGTCACTCACACACGCCGAAATTATCATTAGCAACCCTCCCTCTTTCTTTCATGCGCACACGCACACATACAAATGCAAACACACAAATAGCATACATAAAGCTGCAGTATATCCTCAGACATATTGCCAGTGGCCTTGTAAACTTGCCTGCATTACAAACAGTGGCTCTTACAGCTTTAAAGTCATATGGCTCCATCAGTCATGGCTGTTAAGAAGGCGAGCCATAAAAATTTAAGACTTCCAGCAAACTGACCAACTGTAACACGTCTCCTTTGTTTTGATTGGCTGGAATAATATGATGTCTACTGCTAACATTCAGTTTCACTCACCGGTCCCTGTAAACATGTGAAGTGTGGAGGAATTTAAACACGTTGCAGGAGAAACGCTGCAAAGGTGTCGTTCGTCTTCTACGTGGTCACGTGTTTTCACACATTCACAGTCACAGAAATGTATATTACCAGGCCAAGCAGATGTGATAACTACAAACCAGTATCACTCATTATGAAGTGGACACGGGGGAAGGGCAGCTGCATTGAAAACAAAGGGCTTGTCACTCAGATATAGGGGATGGATATGAGAGTGGGTTCAGTTGACCCATGATTTTAATGTAGTGAGCCTTTACTTTACAGGCCTGATATAGAAGTGAATCAATGGGACATTTCTAAGCCATTATTATCAATCACCATTGCTTAAGACACCCTAATGAGCTCATTAGATAAGATGAACAGCAGATTGATTGCAAAATGGGGCAAGTAAAAAGTAAGATGTAGAGAAGCAGAAGGTGATGGAGGAGAAAGGAAATAGGTCTCATGGATCTCCAGAAAGAGGAATGGGAGAGTGAAATTAAATGAGTAAGAGACGAACCATGTGTCTTGAGCTGGTTAAATTCCAAAAATTTTTGCATCTTATTATTGCACAGACCCTATAAGGACCACAAAGATTGACCTGTTATACTGAGCTGCAGAGGTGGTTTCTGAAGGCAAGATGTCATCACAAGGGGTCAACACAATGACCACAGACCCTTGCAGCTATAGAAACAATAACTTGACGTCTGTCTCCCGCACGCAGCTGCTGATCTTAGCCGTCTGTTGTCAAGTTCAAGGCAATTCACCCAGCTGCCTTGATAATATGCGAGCATAAGATGGGGGGGAAAGGAGACAGAGATAGAAGTGGAGAGAGAGAGAGAGAGAGAGAAACAAGAAAGAAGCAAAAGAACAAAGGAAGAAAGCCAGAGAAAGTCAGTGAAGTCACAGAAGCAAGAACACAAAGGAGGGGAAACGATGTGTATGAGAGTGTAAACGATGTGATTTGGGCAGACATTTGTTCCCCCTTGGGCAAGCTTGATAGGCCATTCTGTCTGAATCGGGGGGGGGGGGGGGGGGGGGGGGGTAA
>JBBPCS010000672.1:7146462-7165516 GCA_037974645.1 Hollardia meadi
CCCCCCCCCCCCCCCCCCCCGTAAGAGAACCCCCACTGGTGTTCGATTTTGGCTACTGTGGTATTACAGCGGATTCAAAAAGTGAAAATATTTAAGGGAAGGTCAGAATTAACGCAGCGGCAACCCTCCCTGTTTCCACCGAGGACGGAACAGATGTGCTCACAACCCCAGCTGCTGCCAGATGTGGATATAGGACCATCTGCGTGAGCTGTTACTGTGTGTGTGTGTGTGTGTGTGTGTGTATTTTAGCAAAAGCAGCCACTGAAAGCTTCAGCATACATGCGTCAAAGTGAGTAATGTCACTGTTTTTGGCGACTTGATTGTGACACCTACCTCTTTAAATCCTCCCTCTGTCAGGATTATTGTAGCTCCTGATTGCCTGAAGGTGATTTATCGAAGGGAAAAATACCTAAACTTTTAATTACTGGAACATAGTTTGGAGCATGCACATACACTTTCAGCACCTTGTCACAGTTCTGCATTCAAAAACAAATCATAAAAAATGATGCTGCACAAACACACCTTGATCTCATGTGTGGTCAGTTATATTCTGAAGACTGCCTCCATTCATCCATACTCACACACACAGCATTCATGCAAGGTGAATTTAGAAGGCAGACAATATACTTTTCAATGTTAATGCAACGGGAGATATGCCTTTCTTTTTCAAATCAAGGCTAAAATATCTAAGAACTGAAAAATATGGCGACTGAGAAGCCAAAAAAGAAGAGAAGAAGAAGGAATTAACAAAAAAGGAAAGTCATTTTTTTGTGCAATCCCAGAATATAAAACCTGACGAGACATATAAAGCTATAAAGTGTTATGAGACCACAGGAGATGGCAGATTAAAATGTGCATGGGCGATTTCCACCAATAAAGGTGGAGACAGGGGCTGCTCCACCGCTGTGCTCTGCTCCACCAGGCAAAGAGAATGGTCTGAATAGATTTCAGCAACCTTCATAAAACCAGGACTAAAGCCACTTCACAAAAGGGAATAGAAACCAAGCCAATCAATTAATGCCCCCCGACAATGACAAGCATAGACAGGGAGAAATGCTTTCAGACCTGGTGTGCGTCTGAAACTTGCTGGGTTCTAGCATCCTGTGGCATTGAGCTGGAGAGTCAGGGTCTACTCGCTGCATGTTCACCGCTGCTTTCTTTGTTTGTGTGCATGTGTGTTCTAATGTGTTTGTGTATGTGTGTGCTGAAAAGCTCACTATTGAATGAGTACATTCAACAGAGCGCCGAGCTCTTTAAATGCCAATGAAAATAAAGAGAGGGAAATTGTAGGCACTCTGTAGCAACAGGGAAAAAACCAACAGAGCGAGACAGAGAAAGCAAAACCTTGCAGTGCCAAAAGAGACTTCATAAGGTTTAGTAGCCCTCCACTCAAATATATGGTGGCCATAAATCCTCCACTTAATGTCTTTTGGGCTCCACTTTTTATGTGTAGTGACAATGACAGTGAGTAACTTCCTTTAAAAAAAAAAAATGAATCAACACAGCGAATTTCAACAAGGCTGGACAAACTGCAAGGTTTACTCTTTTAAAACAAAAACACTCCCATTCCAGTAATTAAACTCGACATTACACTCCGTTGCACTGCACAAGACATTCGAAGGGATGTAAAACATGTTTCCAGTGGAGTTCAGAAGGAGTAAATCATTAGATAGAATGCAGACAGCCCAATACATGATACTGTATCGTTAAGGAGGCCACATTGAAATATACTTGTGTTAGGTTTCTATTTTGCCGTTATTTTGAGGATCAGATTCAGTCCTAAAAATGTCATTTGCAGTGACAACGCTAGTACAACATGACAGAAGAAGTTGCAGTTAAGTATCATCGGTAAAATCTACAACTCATTCATCAAAAGTCAGCGCTCCCCATTTCAGAGAGTATGAATGCACAAAACTGGAGTATTTTGATGTAGACTTGGTCAAACTACATCATTCAGTCTTGGACAGTCTCAACTCCAACAATGCGTCCTATTATTATATCACATATATAAACTTTTTTGAGAAATTTGCTTTTTTGCTCTCTGATGGAGAGTTAGATGAGATCAAAACCACTCTCATAACTGACCGTCAATGCTAGAGCTGGTAATGTATTTTAGAAACGTTTTTTGTTATATTTGTTGAAAATTTCTTAACATCCCAAAAGCAATCAATAAATCAGATGCTCTGACAAAATAAAGTTAAAAAAAAAAAAATCTGGTGTCTGTGGCTGTCAGAAATCCATAATTCTTAATTGGGCTGGATGAAATGATTGATCTGCACACACTTTGCCTTTTCCCTCATTGCGCATGACCAGTCTTCTACAAGGGTACGCAGATATATTGCTGAAGCTAATAGTGAGCTAGTCACACAAGAATGGCAGATAAAGTGCAGCTAAAATGTCCAAATACTGCACTAGCATGCTAGCTTCGCAGCTGTGAGTACAAGCATTAGCCATGGTTGTAGTTTGCATTCATTATTATAATTTTAGGTGTTTTCTTACATGTGAATGCTACATGTGGTAGCTGCATTAGGTTAGTGTTGAGCTCACAGTAAGTTACAAAGCCCCTGAGCCGAAGAACGAGTCGTTGAAGCAGCGACAGACGCTCGTTCAGCAGCTAACACTGTAGCACAAAGCACACATCCACAGCAGCGAGCAGCTGGGCCGGGTATCCTTTTCGGACTGACGTACGTTCGTGACGGCTGTTTTGCTTGTGTTTATATGATTGTGGCATTTAACAGAATTACTTATTTACGTATTTATTAGAATAAAAAAATAATAATAAAAAAAGCTTGTGGAACATGGCAGACTCACCGCACACACAGATCTTTCAGCTGGTGTAGTCAGGCAGATTTTTCAGTCGGATACTTTCAAAAACGAGCTTACTCTTGCTGGTTTCTCCATTGTTCCAACTCCAACTTTAAATATGAAGCTACAGCCAGCAGTTCTTTAGCTCAGCTTAGCATAAAGACTGGAAACGGGGTGAAACAGCTAGCCTGGCTTTGTCCAATAGTATTGAAAAGTCTGCCAACCAGCACCTCTAAAGGTCACGAAACAATACATTTCAAATAAAACTGTAATGTAAAAGTATTGGTTCTTGTACGAGTTAAGCAAACAAGATATTACATGTTGAATCACGAGAAGTCACCATTGGACAGAACCAGGCCGTTTCCTCTTGTTTCCGGTCATTATGCTAAGTTAAGCTAAGCCTTTTTTGCATCATATGTAGTGCTTTAAAGGGACAGTTCACCTCAAAATCAAAAATAGTTTTCCTCCTATCTGTAGTGCTATTTATCCATCTAGATTGTTTTGGGGTGAGTTGCTGAGTTTGAGTTTTGGAGATATTGGCTGGAGAGATGTACTGCCTTCTCTTGAATTGAACTAGCCTGCATATAAATTTCATGTAGCAACTATTTTCTTTCCATATCACTGTGCAAAAGGAAGCATGCATCTACTCCTGGATGAGTGACTAGCTAACTAAGCTAGCTTACTTTAGAGCCCAGCAGAGGAGGACGCCATTAATGTTTATACCCCGCCCTGTCACGAGCACGATCCCGTCCAGTAACCGAATCCATTGTATTAGAGAGAAGGCAGACATCTCTACAGCTGACAGTTGCTGCAAAGTTTTAAAAGACATGAGACTCAAAATGTTTTAAATTTTTAAATTCTTTTTGTTTGTGCATTATTAAAGCTCAACCATCAATGCTGTGTGGATGAAAAGGCTCGTCTTTGTGTATATCGTTCATGGGAACTCGTTTCCCTTCTGGTTTGATGATTACTCGTGTTTTTGCACCCTCCCTCTTTGTAGCTGGTCCAGCATAGACAAGTGTGCACCATCATTCACTGTTGCATCGAGGTGTTTCAACAATCGTGAGCATGCCCAAACAATCCACTCTGTCTGAGGATTATTCACTGTTTTCTTTGAAGGGTCAGTTTGCTTTTCTATTTTGTCCATATATCCATGACTCCGTATACCCAAGCTCTGTGATGTCAGCCTTTTCACTCCATGTTTCTTGCTGTTCACAGTCGGTCTTGATGGCTCATCAAGTTGTCATGGCCTTCCAGCTTTTACAGCATTCCTTTCTTTATGTCCTGAGAGGCTTTTTTTTTTCTTCTGTTAGCGCACACTGACTGCGCTGTAAAATAAGCCCACAAGTAGACCAAAAGCTTTGAGGTATATACTCAAGGCCAGGTACATTGTGTTGATGTTGGAGGAGTCCTGCCTTCCTTGAGAGTGTGATGCCACATTGGGCTGCCTTCCCTTTTGGAGGAACAGTAGGAGGTCTCAGTGTTTGAAAGTCTGCCTCTAGTTTTTGTGCGTGTGAAAACAAAGGAATTTGTGCTACACAAAGGAAATCTATGTGGGAGAGGAAAAGAGGAGAAAGTTTGGTTCTGACGGCCTTAAGTTTCATGTTCAACAGAGGAACGATCATTTCTGGGCGAGAGGAGGAGGGAAGGGATGGTGACTTAGTGACGACTAGAACAACAGACATGATAGATGTCTTTAATAACCTCTGGCTGCTTTTTTTTTTTTATTGTCCTCCAGGATTTGTTGTTATTAAGATCTAGGTCTTATTATGATGACCACCTCTGTCACTGTCTCCCACATCACGCTGGGCGTCAGTCCAAACTGTCAAAATAAACACAAAGTCAAAAGCCCCCCTGTACTTGTGCTGATGTGGCACTTCTTGATGGTGCCAGCATGTCTCAGTCCTGAAAAAGGAATACATGGCTTCGCAATAGTCAGCAATGAAGGGAAAACAAAACACCCTGCATGGTGATCACCTGTTGAATCATTTGGAATCTGCTCCTCAACGCCCTGTGGCCGCTGATCTAACACTACATTACAGGGTAGATTGCAAAAACATGTTTAGGTAAATGGCATTTGATGGTTTTAATAAGCATTTCCATTACTGAGAAGAAAGGAGGAAGAGGACCTCATTGGGAATACACATAGGACCACGGGAGCAGTAAGAACTCGCGCTTATCACTGCCGAAAAGCAAAATGAGAATGGTTTTATTGTGCTTCCATTTCTTTTGAAAATTGCAATCACAAACACTCAGTCCTTTAGTGTGTCTAAGTAGCTTCAAGGTCTATCACAAGTATAGCTTTGGTGAGGGCCCATGTTTTATTAATTTGCAGATGAGCTCAGCTATTGATGGCGTAGGCCGCCCATGGGTTCAATTAGGATAATACAGGGAGAGGGGAAGATTATGGGCGGCTATTTAAGTGAGGGTATATCTCTTCCTGACAGTTATAGTCCAAATGCAACAAATTGTTCCTCAGTGGCTGTGAGCGGCGCCATATCAGTCCTCCGGTGATGAAACATGCCTGTGTGGCAGGTCAACTGTATGGAGACGACACCAGGCTGTGAGAGCCATGTAGCCTGTCCTCTCTGAGCTAACAACACTGGCCTGAGTGCGGCCTATTCCCATCCAGTTAATAGGGGCCATTAGAAAACAGCTGTCTTTATGTTGTTGCACTAAGTGCATGCTCTACCCAGCCAACGCTAAACAGTCCCACTTAGCACGACTGTCTGTAAACTACTGCATTTCTCTCCAGCACTCTTTGAGTTGAAAGCTTGTGAGTTTTGCCTGCCGAACAGAGCAAAACTGCACCACCTAAACATCTCATTTTGCAAAAGACAAGTGTGTGAATATTCTCACAAGCAACTGTACAAGGAGGAACCATTGTGTCCTGCATGTGGGACAAGAAACTGCTTGCACCTTTTTCCTTCTGTGTTCTGGGGTGGACATTTATTATGATTGATCGGGGCCTTGACTGTAACTTCGCTGTGCAATGAGAACACTCTACTGTACCTTGTCTCTGAAGCGCATTGTGTGAAATTGAATAGGGAGACCATAAAGTGGAACCGGAGACACTGACCCAAGCATGCTGGGCCTGTCCGTTATCTTACTTTTTTTGTTCAGTCTGTTCAAAGCATTAAAACTGCAGACAGCTCTATAGAGAGGACCCGGACGTGTTTGCTTTCTTTTGCTGAGGGAAATGATGACTGTTTCTCAACAGCATTGGGGCAGCATGTTTAGGCTACAGTCAGTGAGATAACCCAGTCCTCCTCTCCACACCCCGACAGCAATAGTTGGAGAACGAGTGAGCACTCGCAGGAGCACTGTAGGCTGGCTCAAAGAGGATAAGGAAGAAGATCCCTCTCAGTTTTTGTTTTTACTCAAGAGCAGGTCGTTTCAGCCCGAGTGCTGTGCCTTCATAGCCATAAATTTTGTATTTTAACAACCTGTCCTCAACTTGAGTCAGCTGGCTTGCTCTGCCCGCAGGTGGAGTGGCAAACAGAACATCCAGAATTTTTAACAATAGTACTGTATGAAATCTAATTCAGTGTTTAATCTGTCAACATGGCTGTGAAATTAGTGATAAAGGCCTGCTGTAGAATGAAAAAGGACTTGCATAAATACAGCAAACATCCCAACATCACCTGAATATCCATCTTAATTCCTGACCTGTGAAGTACTTTATCATCCTGACCCACTAACCCTTCCCTCTCCTTGCTCGCCTGCCACGGCTTTCCCTATTCCCTGCTCCAGCCAGGCTGGGGCAATAGGGCACCGCTAATGTGCTTGGTGGGTCATTAATTCTTCGGATTGGCCATGGGGGCAGCAGAGCAGGCGAGCTTTGTTGTTTGATGTTGGGCGAAATGGTGGTGGGGAGGCAAAGCAGATGTTTGTGTTGGCTGGCAAGGGAGAGCAGCATACTGGATGCTAAGCCCATCACCACCTCATGCTAGGCAACAGCTGCCCAAATACGTTTCAGCCAAAGTCTAGCAATGAGAGGCAAGGGTGACCAGATCAGCTTTCGCCCACTTTTGCTGATGTTCCTTTAGCCCCGACATATACCGAAGCCACTCACTTGAAGGACTGTCCTGTGGCCAGTTTATCTTTTTGTCCGTCCGTGGAATCGTGGAAAAGTGAGATTATTCAAGGAGATTTTCTTTTAATTTGCAAGTCTTGAAGCTGAAGGTGAATTGGACACTGATAAATAAAAGACACAGTAGTTAGTCTGCTTGTCTGTATTTGTTGTGTATGGCTGATCTTCGCTGTGCTTTTGCCTTTGAGGAGAGATCGGAATCAGAGAGGACACAAGAAAAAGGAGCCATCGACTAACCCAGATTTTTTTTTCCCGGTGGCCACAGTAAAAAATAAAACAATGTATGCGCATACATAGACCCCAGAACAAGGACAGTTCATTTAACTCTCTCCTGCCTCTCCACTCAACTGATATGAGCCATTCATCACCACCCACCTTCATATCTGTGAACTGCCCGTAAAGGACAGTGTGTGTGTACACGTGTGTGTGTGTGTACACGTGTGTGTGTGAAAACAGATTTAAGCTAGATATCTTCTACGTAGCCCACGTTTTGATCCTGTTGTAGAATTCTCCAGCATTTATGAGTTACAGACTGTGGGGAACACA
The DNA here is from genome assembly GCA_037974645.1 of Hollardia meadi. Lineage (NCBI taxonomy): Eukaryota > Metazoa > Chordata > Actinopteri > Tetraodontiformes > Triacanthodidae > Hollardia > Hollardia meadi. Next base: position 7,153,907 of record JBBPCS010000672.1, read on the forward strand.
GTTTGTGTCCAGTTAACAATCAGAGTGTGCTGCCCTCTACTGCTGTGTGCATGAACATCTGGACTCAGAACATCTGCTGCTCTGAAAATACACTATGTAATTATTCATGTTTAACAATTCTGTGCTCGTATGAATCACGTTTTAGTCTTTGTCCTGTATAAATAAAAAAAAATCTTTTTGTTCTTTGTGTGTCTACTCATCAACCCATCACCACTGAATGACATGTAATCAGAATGATGTCAGCGCATGCATCCAAACAGACTATTTAAACAGCATTTGCTAGTATTTTGCTGCCCTCTGATTACACAAGTTTTGAATATGTTTAACTTTGCTATTTCTTATCCTGTATGTTTTTCCAGCATTATAACTTAACATCAACAGTTTTAAAAACCCTAATTGGCTCTGATTTGATGTTGCTGTGCTGTATGTTTGGTAGCTGCCTTTAAAAATAATCAGAGGGTGCGCACCTAAGTAAAGAGAGAACTACCCGTACGTTGTCACTATGCAGGGAGATTTCTAATCCTGAATTATCATTGGCTCATTCGCCATCTCTCATTTAGTAGAGGTGGAGCGAGAGAATCAAAGAAGGCAAGTAATGAGGACTCACAGTAGACAGCAAGGTAACTGTGGTTACGTGTGGTGCATTAATGTATGTAATCTGTTACTTCATCTGTGACGAGACAAGGACATGTAGGGTGCTAATTACAGAAACCTCTCACTGCTCCTCACTCAGATACAGGTCATATCTCATTAATGGTCTCAATGCATGAGGAGCCATTCATTACTGGTCATTCAGGGGGGAAAAAAAAGAGAGGATGTGGGGATGGAGGGAATTCCTGTTTGCACATAGTACATGTAGCACGCAAGGCTGAACAGTGTGAATGGACTCAGGACACCCCAGCGTCACCGTGTTAAGAGATTTCTAATTTTTAAAAAGGTCCACTTGACAACAAGACTAAAATTCACATTAATTACTGGGGGAAAAAAGGAGTAAAGAACATCTTTGTTCAAAAACATTTTTATTTTTTAAATGAAGGGGTATTTACAAGAAAAGAGTCGATGTCAGGTTAATGTCATGTACATTACTACATACAAAAAATATATCATTAAAAAAAATAAACCACATCTTCAAAATGCTTTCAGTTCAGAAACTGAAAAGAAAAAAAAAAACTAAACAGCTGAGCTCACTCCTGGGATGAGGGTTCAGCAATGAAACCAATCCCGCTTGAAGAAAAGGAGTGACACACAACCTTGCAGCCAGTGCTTGTACCTGGATGTTCAGTGCACAGGGACACACATACAGCAATCATCGGATAGTAGTGCACAGGCAGAAAGACTCATCTGCAATTAAAACAGCATTTTAGTGGCTCCTTTAATATTGCAAACAAAGCCTGGGGAAAGTCTTTGTTTCCTAAACGGCTGTAATGTAACCCCCTGGAAGGTTGTAAAGTTGATGGGTGTAAATGTAATAATTTTGTTTCATCTTTGTGGTCATGAGAAGTTGGTAATGTCACTACATTTTCCATAATCACAAGAAAACAAACAAAAACAACCTTCACTACTCAACTTATCTGACATAATCTAAATACTCGAACTGATTCTCTTGTGATCTCGACATGCTTTGTTGTCTCATGAATAAGCTTTTAGTCCAGTAATTATATTGTTAAATAACTGCTGACAACCACATACATGGACTCTTTCTCTGGTTGAAGTGCGTTATATTCTGATGTTTGGCAACGCTGCCGATTACAATCCAGTGTTATTATTTAAAGACGCTATGAGAGACAGAGGACAGGATGGGTTGTACCGAGATCTCAAAACTTAGTGATCACAAGAAATCATGAGATATTTATGTTGAGATCAGAAAATAATTAGTATAGTCCATAGTTAGTGGATAGCTAGAAATCAACACCTGTGCATACCACTGACAAAGCTGCACAATATTTTAATAATCGACTGTTTCTAAAATTTTAATCCGCACCATAAACAATAAATCCACAACTAATAGTTAAATATGGAATAAATGTGCCACTAAGTGTAGTAATTGATAAAGAATAAAGTGTTTAAAATTCCCCATCTTGCCGTGTTATGAAAGAAAATAATGTATGCCAAAACCAAATCCATAGCCTGACTCTCCACTACATCTAATTGAAATCTATGAAAAATATTTTATACTCTATTAACCAGCAGAAAACATAACGTCTTAGCCAAGTTAAAACCCATGGCTCCTACATGTCCCTGTAGAGGAGTCCCTGTCTGAATATGAAAGCAAATGAGCAGTCTAAGACGAGTGCAAATCCTCCCTGAGACTGGTCCATGCACATACACAGACATCAGATTCAGCATTATACCCTACTAGAAGACTAAACAAGTCACACTGACCGGCCTAAAATTGTGTTTGGTGCCATTCCTGCAGCTACAGTAGCACTGTTTTCATACAACATTTAAGACAACACATCATCAGTCGGTCACAATAAGGCTCAGAGAGCCTTGTCAGAAATCAAGTGGATCATAAAAAAATGTCTAAGTTGATCACACAGTTATTATTGCTAAAATGATTATCACTTTGATTTATTTGAATGATGAACCCCCCTCCAGATACCTGACCAGGAGCTGGTCTCTATCCACAGATATGGAAAACTGTGAGATACCAACAGTACCTGGAGATGGGTGGGAAGAGCTGAGTGAAGTGAATCAGCATGTGATGCTTTGACATGCCTCAAGAACTCTGGTCCTCTGGTGGCTGACGGAGAGACATATCAGGTCGTCATGTGTCTCTGAGGCGGCTTCGGCACTGCAGGCTCTGGAAGTGGGCCTGTTTCAGGATGCGGTTGATCTGCAGGTAGGACACCATGTTTGCAGGCCCAGCCAGTTCTGAAGAGTCGCCGGAGCTGACAGGGCTGCAGGGGCCCACAACACACTGACTGGTGCAGCTCCCAGCTGCATGTTCTGGACTGCTGATGCTGCTCTCGCTGTTGGATGACTGAAATGCAGAAGTCAACATTAGCGGTGTGCTAGTTCGATATGAATGTTCCACAATAACATGGACATCAATTTCAGATGCCTAAGTTGCTTTCCATTTACTGTTTTGTCTAAGAAAACCATTTTCCAGCTGTTACAGTTTAATTTCCCTAATTTTGTACCTCAGAGTCCCAGGCATCCCGGCCTGGCTCAGGAGAGAGAGGGTGACCTCTGCTCTGCCTTTTGGCTTGGGGCACCAGGTGGCCACTCTCCTCATCACCACCACCACCACTGCGCTGCCGTTTCCTGTTTGGAGGCAAGCACACACACACATAAAGACATTTAAAACACACATTTTTCTATGCCATCACACATACATATAGCCTATATCATTGCTGTAACCCATGCACGACGAGCTACTGCTAGATAATTTATTTACACAGGCCGGTATTCAACCATTTTTAGCGTTACATGGCTGCTGCAAGTGGTTAATCAAAGCCACAGTAACATTACTCCGCCATTTGTTTCAGGCAATATTTTAGCAGTTACCGGTACATTAAGTATAATAGGCCTCGCTCACCTGTTTTCAGTCAACATATGATGACGCTAAAACAATCTCGACGAGTTCCCTTTGTATTTGTTCGGACCAGGCTGGAAGAGGAGGCTGGTTGGCGTTATCGACTTGTTAACGTAGCTTGATGCCTGTCAGTCGATGGCCTACCACCTGAGTTAGCAACTATCGCTAACCTTGCCTGGCTAGCTAATTGTGTTAAATATAGATGTGATACTGTTAGCCATTTTAAATACTAAAATAATGTGATAAACTACTCCGACACTTTAGACATTTGGCTATTAAACTGCATAAAGATCCTACGCTAACGAGCTAGGTTAACAAGCCAGTCCCAAACTGTTAAACGTTAAAAGCTAACGTCAATGCTAGCTAACCTTCTTAGATGATGCTCTTTATTAGCTGACCACGGCACATATCGCAGAAAGCCGCTAAATTTCTTTGACAACAATCTAACAGTCTCAACGCCCGGGTAAAATTACAGCTTCTTTTAGTTCAACCTAGCTAGCTAAAGAAGCCACAGCTACTGCCTCAGCCAACCGCGGCAGTTGTGTTTACATGACACTGCGGCTGCGCGAAGAGCAGTCGTGATGCATTAAAGGGCTGTCGGAAATAACTGAATGTTTTGCTAGTTGGAGGATCAGAGCAAAGTTTTCTGTTGCATCGGATGTGTAAAGTAGTAAAGTAGTCACGATGGCAATGATGAATTGATCACCTCTTTTACTTTGTTGTGGATTACACGTATGTCAAACAGGTAAACTAATTTCGGAAAGGAAGTAGGGGTTTATGATCATTGTATAGCATAAAATACAACTGGCACACATTTTACAGCGCAACATTTGTTGAAGTTAGCTAACGCCGTGTTTAATAATTTGTTTCTACTATTAAAGTGATTTAGCCTTAATCAGAAACACTAATCGACAAATATTGGTAAATGGCCTGACACAATGTTAATTTCCCCAAAAGATGTCGCTGTTTACGATAGATTGGTTCTGTTCGGCACATTGTAGGTCTGTTTGAGTGTAACGTTAATTATTAACGTTAATTATTATAATATAATAATTATTATACAGAATTACAACGTAACAGACAGTAAGTGCATCCTATCCCCCCATAAAAACATTATTATTATCATATCATTTTACATCAAAATATTGAACAATTTCCAGCGTGAGGGCATCAAATTATTGTTTTGTCCATAGCAGCTAAAATGCTGGAAACAAAACATCCAATCTGACTAAACGGTTGACATAATATTCACAACCCGGAAGTTACACCCTTTGCGTATTGCACGTAGTCTGTCTGACGTAGTGCAGCAGGTCCAGCCAATAGTGTAAAAAAAAAAAACGCCTCCGCCAATGACTCAAGCGGCGAAAGACGGAGGTGAGATTAACAGGGATTCTCAGCAGCAGCAGCATCGGCCCTGTTATTATTAAGGGAAATAATCGCAATGGGCAGCACCGACTCAAAACTGAACTTCAGGAAAGCAGTGATTCAGCTGACAACCAAAACACAGGTATATGCGCCTCCATATGGCTCAATACAGGATTCCAATATGTAGACAGTGTGCGGATGAGCGCACCGGAGAGCATCACCGAGGAGATGAGAAAAGGCGTCTGATGTAGTTGCAAAAAACAAAACAAAAAACAAGCTGCCTCATGTTGCATGCGGGCTTTTCAATTCACAGTCTTTTATTTTGCATGACCAAAAATGTTTAATGTCTGTCCAGAAATACTGCGTGCGCAGTTCTCCAGATATGTCGTTGGGTATTTGTCTAAACCTTTGGATTAAATGATGGTCGATGGTCTGCGATGCAGATTACCACGAATCTTTATTCGGGCTAAACATGTTTAGTTTTGTCCACAGGATAAACGGTGGCGTAGTTAAATTTAAAAAATTTTTTTTTTTAAATGATGACGTACAGGAGGTCTGGAAATAACCACGTTTGCAGAGGCAGGTGCACCGTGCTTAGATCAGTGTGTCAGATAATGCTTCATCATTGTTGTTAGAATAGGGGCTGTGTTTACACTGCTAGGCCTTGGGTGAGCTATATAGGCCTAAACCACCATGTGTGTATTATGACGAAAAGGGCAACATGATATTTTAATGCACTGCAAGATCAATCAGGGTATTATATTTCAAACTTCACTGACATATGGCTCAGATATATGGGAATTGAAAAGCAAACATTTTTATTTTTATTTTTTTACAGCCAGTGGAAGCCACAGACGATGCATTCTGGGACCAGTTCTGGGCAGACACCACCACCACAGTCCAGGATGTTTTTGCGCTTGTGCCAGCTGCAGAGATAAGAGCTGTCCGAGAGGAGTCCCCCTCCAATTTAGCAACCCTCTGCTATAAGGTACACACCGTGGGAACTGTTAAGAATGCATCCGTGTCGTGCAAACTTGAGTATGAGATGGGATGGGATTGCAGGAGGACCTCCCTTTCTTTGCGGGTGCATCGTGGAATAATGTTGCTTTGAAATGCTGCAGGACTTGTTTGCTGCTGGACACAGCTGTCTGTCAGCAAGGCACTGCCCCAAGCTCTCAGATGTAGGCATAAGTGAGTCAACTCCCCTTCCTATCCCTCCGCTTCCTGTCTCTTGGTTCCAGCTTCCGTTTGAAGCTGCCTATCAGAAAACAAAACAGACATGCTGAGGTACTTGCAGCCTACTTAAATAAAGAAGAGGAGACAAGAGCCCTTGAAGCAGATCTGATTCAAAGGGCTTTATTGCCTTTGTTATTTGCTATTTTAGACCAAGTCTGAAGATGAAAAATCTTCTAAAATAAATCTTTGTTAAAGGCCCAAAACAACAACATATGTCCCCATCTCATAGTCCAAATGTTGTCATTGTCAAATGAAACAAACTGTACTTATCTAGTGTACTTCCAAGTGTAAATCTGTGTGTGTGTGTGCATACAAAGAATGTGCGAGATGCAACAGTTTGTGGGTAAAACTGTTGTGTCTTTGTTCTCCAGAGACAAAATCATTAGTGTCCAGTTGATGGCATCGTAAAAGAGAAATATTACTTCAGCATATGCTCACTGTTTTTTCTTCACTGTATTTACAAAGAAGTTGGTGTTTGCAATGAAACAACAAGACTAAGAAACTAAGATATTTGTCATGGTACTGTGCATGTGCCGACTTAGAACTAACAGTAAGAAAATGAGCACTAATGTTGTAGCAAATTGGATTATTAAATAAAAAACAACAACTATAAAATCCTTTTTTCTATAAGAAGTAAAATGATCTACTAGTGTGCCTGGCTCAGTAGATGGTTCCATACCCGACATACTTACTCTAATGTGCCCCCTGACCACGTTTCTTGTCACCTCAGGCAGTGGAGAAGCTGGTGCAGGGTGCAGAGTCGGGCTGCCCCACCGAGAAGGAGAAGCAGGTGGTCCTGAACTGCACTCGCATCCTGAGCCGCATCCTTCCATACATCTTTGAGGACCAGGACTGGAGGGGATTCTTCTGGTCAACGGTGCCAGGCGCTGGCCGGGCTGGGGTGAGTGGGCACAGGGGAGCCAAACCTACGTGCAAAAAGCATAAACACAGGTCCTTAACTCACTTTGAACCATTTTTAGCAGAGTGTGTTGTTAGTTACTAAACACATGAATGATCAGTTAAAAAAAATCCTGCCTCAGGCTCATGAGGCTTCTCAGATGCTTACTCACTCTAGCGAGACAACAGACGATCAGGGGAAATGGTTTCCTCATTCCAGTTCACTGGAGGTGCAATTTTCTTCTTTCCTTGTAGAGTGCAGGAAATGTAATGCTGTAAGGTCATTTCAGCTGTACTGAGTGTGTGTTCACACTTTTGACTTTATACCATTTCTTTCAAAGAACGGTAGACAATAAATGGTGTTCATTGTCTGGATCTAATCAAATGCCAACAATATGTCCGTCCTTTCCAGACCGATGAGCTGGATGATGACGACGGAGCTCGACCATTGGCCGAGTCGCTGCTCCTGGCCATCGCTGACCTGCTCTTCTGCCCTGACTTTACTGTGCACAGCCATAAGAGAGCCCCCGTGAGTATCCAGTTTGTCATTTCATCACCATCCGGATAAATTAATATTCACTGACACATTATGAGAAACGGATTACATGATCCGTGTTGATTGTTTCAAAGGTTAAAGGTGTTTTTTTTGTTTTGTTTTGTTTTTTTGAGCATCTTTTCCTCCTTCCTGGTCTGAAGTTGCCCAATCAACCTGTGAATGAAGTTGTTGTCAGAAGAGAGACCACGATTGATGAAGCACTGTCAGTCTTACCAGGAAGAATTCCTTTTCCCCCATGAGCTAGAAAGGAATGTTGCACATCAGACTGCAACTATGTATCTCACAGTGATCTCTTTAGGGCCCCTTAACTATAAAATGACTGCAATGTGGAAAATGTGCCTGTTTTCTACAGAAAAAATTGCATTGCTCACTTGTTTCTTAAGACAAACTGTTTACTGATAGCGCCAAAACAGAAAGTAAGTAAGTAGACAGGGGTGCACATCTCATTTCTTACCAACAGTTCCCATTTAACCATGACAGCAATCTTTACATAACCTGGATAGATGGTTTAGTTGCCTAATCTTAAACAAGCTCTAACAATAGTTAATGTGCTGTGACTATGATGTATTCCTCTTCTTAACATTCTTCACTTTTAACTTGTTGTAAGTATAGACAACAGTTTGAACTGTCATTGAACAAGTATTCAGAGAAATTTTAATGCTCCACATCGAAAACTTTGATTTGTGACCACATCCAGGACTCGGTAGAGAGTATGCAGTCTATAGACAGCTGCGAATACATCTGGGAGGCGGGGGTGGGCTTTGCACAGTCCCCGCCTCTCAACTACATCCACGACCTGAACAGGTGAGTCGGCGGGATGTGTGCTTGGCAACATCTGACTCGCACAACATCTTTACGTGGGACTCACTTTTTTTTTCTCCGTGCACCTGTTTTTGCTAATCCACTTCAGGACAGAGTTGCTGAGGTTGTTACTAACCTGCTTCTCTGAGGCCATGTACCTGCCTCCGTCATCAGACAACAGTGTCCTTAACCCTTGGGTGACCTTCTTCTGCTCCACAGAAAATAGGTAATGGGCAAATGTTGGAGCATCCACAAATGTGTGGACGATTGTCAAGTGAATGTGACTTTTAGATGCAACCAGAATTAAAAGTTTGATAGGTGACAGAGATTGAATTTTCGATAAAATTTCCAAATTCAAGAATTTTCCCTCTCAAGAGTCTTTGTGCTGTGAAGATTATTTTACATTTTATATTTTTGTAGATATTTTGCACAATAGAGCTGCAACGATTAGTCGATTAATCTGCAGCTGCTTCGGTTTTTGTTATTGTTTCAGTCGTTTTTTCAAGCTAAAAATGTCAAATATTTGCTGGCTGCAGCTTCTTAAATGTCAGGATTTACTGCCATACTTTGTCATCCATGATAGTAAATGAAGAGTCTTTGAGTTTTGGACTGTTGGTTGGATAAAAATAGAAATTTGAAGATGTCACTTTGGGCTTTGTGAAATTGTGTTGAGCGATTTTCACCATTTTATAGACTAAACTGATTAACGGCGAAAATATAATCAATAGTTGTAGCCCTAATGTACAAATGCATCTATATTTTTGTTGTGGACTTCATAACATAACTTTTGTACTTTGAAAAATAGGATAGTTCATTGCAAACTGCATATAATTGTAGCCAAAGACTCAAAGGCTAAATTCTACACGCATATGCACACGACTTGCTAACATGGTCTCCATGTCTTTGTCTCTAGACATGCGCTGCCTCTCTTCACCTCTCTGCTGAATGTGGTGTGTGCCTATGATCCAGTGGGCTACGGCATCCCGTACAACCACCTGCTCTTCTCTGACTACCGGGAGCAGCTGGTGGAGCAGGCTGTACAGATCCTCATTGTGACGCTGGAGCATGACGGAGGGGTTCCCCATCGCCCCGCCTCCCCGTCCAGCATAGAGGAACAAGAAGTACGACACCAACAGCGCCACAAAGAAATCAAACTGATGACTATATGGCGTGTGTTAAATGTCATTAAAAAAAAAGTCTCTTTATCTTTGTGCAGTCTACAGGCCCTGAAAACCTGTTTGTGAATTATTTGTCGAGGATTCACAGAGAGGAGGTATGCCGACTATCATCTCTATAAAATACACAGTGATATTCCGTGTAAATCCATCCAAAGCTCAACGTTCTGTATCTCCATTTGCAGGACTTTGACTTCGTATTGAAGGGCCTAGCACGTCTGCTTACCAACCCTTTGACTCAGACTTACCTGCCTAACTCGACCAAGAAGATCCAGTTCCATCAAGAGCTGTTGGTGCTTTTCTGGAAGCTCTGTGACTTCAATAAGGTTGGAATAATGGGCTGAAATGACAAAGATGTAGCAGTAAGAGTTTGTGCTTTTATTCACCAAAATCCCCTTTTGTGTTCCCCCAAACAGAAATTCCTGTTTTTTGTCCTGAAGAGCAGCGATGTGCTAGATATTCTGGTTCCTATACTCTACTACCTGAATGATGCCAGGGCTGACCAGTGTGAGTCTCATTCCAGTGTTATCCTCTTACCCAACCAGCCTCTACCAACCACATAACGTTGATTAACTTCTGATGTGTTTTATTCTTGGCTGCAGCCCGTGTCGGACTCATGCACATTGGTGTGTTCATTTTGCTGCTGCTGAGCGGGGAGAGAAACTTTGGCGTGCGCTTGAATAAGCCCTACTCCATCCATGTGCCCATGGACATCCCAGTGTTCACAGGGACTCATGCTGACCTGCTTATAGTGGTGACACGTCCACTACATCATCTGATATGTTCTTTATCTTTATCGTCTCCTTTATTGATACAGTCGATGCTCACAGCTGTCACTGTGTTTGTTTTGTAGGTGTTTCACAAGATAATCACCACAGGCCACCAGCGTCTCCAGCCTCTGTTTGACTGCCTTCTCACTATAGTTGTGAATGGTGAGTTGCTTTGGCGCCATCTGTCTGGCAGTAATTACAGGACTATCTTCTAAACATTTCTTCTTCTTCTTCTGCAGTGTCTCCTTACTTGAAGAGCCTGTCCATGGTGGCAGCCAATAAACTGCTCCACCTGCTGGAGGCCTTCTCCACCAGCTGGTTCCTGTTCTCTGCAACCCAGAACCATCACCTTGTATTCTTCCTTCTCGAGGCTTTCAACAATATAATCCAGTACCAGTTTGACGGTAAAAAAAAATCTGAGATTTAACAAAACTCTGGGCTTGTGTGAATCTGAAAATCTTTCCTTTTTTTGTGCTGTTGTCGAGACTGACGTAGTTGAAGAGAACTTATACATCTGCTTTGATGTAGTAAATCTGTCCCTCTTTGTCTCGCCTCCAGGGAACTGCAACCTGGTGTACGCAATCATCCGCAAGCGTAACGTGTTCCACCAGTTGGCCAATCTGCCCTCTGATGCTGCCTCCATCCAGAAGGCTTTGCAGAGGAAGAGGAAGTCCCCAGATGTCATTTCCCGCACCAGCTCCCAGGAGACTGTATCCATGGAGGGCTCTCACCCGGCCGTGCCAGCAGAGCCCGGCACACTGAAGACCAGTCTGGTCGCTATTCCAGGTACTGACTCTGTTATCTGCTGATGTGTTTTTAACAGTTTTTGGACCAAAATGGAGCTCTACAGCACACAGAGGAATAAGCTATATCAGTTTTTGGATATACAAACAATACTCGTCAGGAGGATCAATTCATTCTTGGCTGCGGTCTTTTCATGGGATTTGTTGACAATAAGGAAAATGTACAATATCACCAGACTTCTCCTTTAAGATTGGTTTCCTGCGATTCATGTTTGTTTGTTTGTTTTTTTCTACAGGCATTGACAAACTGACTGAGAAGTCCCAGGTGTCAGAGGATGGCACCATGATTTCAGTTCCAAAGACAGACTCCCCACACACAGTCCACACAGACCAAAGTGCAGTTGCCGGGACCAGTGACACAGAGTCAAACTCAGGCCGAGACAATGAAGTAAGTGTTTTGTGTGTGTGTGTGTGTGTGTGTGTGTGTGTGTGTGTGTGTGTGTGTGTGTGTGTGTGTGTGTGTGTGTGT
>JBBPCS010000672.1:7171431-7182594 GCA_037974645.1 Hollardia meadi
ATCATTATTCTTGTCAACAACAGCATACTTCACGCAGCAACCGTGGCACCGGTGAGACGTTGCTTCAGGGGGCATTTTTATGCAAATATAGCCGACTCCTGGTGTCTGTTCTAAGACGCAGGATTACTACCTTATTCTGCTGAGCAAACCTCCTCCTGGCGAACTGACGCGTTTGAAAATCCAATAAATTACATAAAAATGCAACAAAGCAGTTTGCCTCCTAATTATGAGAAGCTGTTACAAAAGCAATAATAAATGCAAACCATTTAATTTCTTGTCTGAATTTATTTTCCTGCTTTTTTTTTTTTTTTGCATACAATGGTCCTATTCCACCACAGAACTCTTAAAAAATCATAGACATTTGTAAAAAAAACTTGAACCAGGTCAGCTATTGCAGAAAATGTAAATCTTTTACAGGTCACCTGCTCGAACAGGCTGATGTTCATAGCTCATCAATTTTACTGGTGTGCACTTGCTGGTCACAAGGCTGGAAACAAAGTTCAGCTGATCTTCTCCCAGTCTGTCATAAATATTTAGGATGCTGAAAACACAAGACGTGCTGCTGCTCTTCTTTCTTGTCGGGGCAGCGAATGCCCTGTACAAACAGTGGATTCCTGACACCAACTATGAGAATAAGACCAACTGGGACAAAGAAGCTGTTCCATGTGGCAATGACGTAGCCGAGTTCTCAGCCCAGAGAAAAGTTTCTGTGTTTGTGGAGACCACACATGCTGTGCGGGAGATGAGGCTGCCCGTTGATGGCGAGTTCATCCTGAATTCAGGAGCTGGGTTTCATGTGGTCAGCGGGCAGGAGCCAGGCTGCGGAGCAGGTGTCACGACCAAGTTCAAAGATTCGGATTCCCTTCAGTGGTTCAACCCGGCTCTGTGGCAGGCAGCTTCAACTTTGGAAGAGCTCCAGCGTGGAAACTTCTTATTTTCAGTCCATGAGGAGAGTGTCCCTTGCCAGTATGATGATGTGGTTTTTAAAGCCAGCTCCTCTTTCAGGGTGGACACCAGCTCCAGTCAGCCTAGCATCCCTATCAAATCTGTGTCTGTGCTGGGGAAGATGTTTGAGAGCCGATCTGAGTTCTCCCAGTATCTCAGCTCGCGCTCAGGCCGACTGCAGTTTCACGGATCCTCTGCGGTCACTGTTGGAGAGTCGGGCTGCCGGGATCCTTCCGGCTGTGACTGTGGGAATTCTGTAAGCCACCAGCTGATCTGTGGCACTGTAACATGTGCCTCTCTTACCTGTAAGAAGCCTCTCCTCCCTGTGGGACACTGTTGTGACGTTTGTGGTGCCATTGTCACCATCCAATATGCCGCTGGTTTCAACCTGCAAACCTACAGGCAACGAATCTATCATCTATTTCTTGTCCTGCCAAAATATAAATCCATTCAGCTCGGCATGTCTAAAGTCTTCAAGTTACAGCGGTTGATGGGGATCATCCCTTTTGGTCCCTCACCCGAGATCCAGGTGGTTATCCTGGATGGAGAGAAGGGTACACCGTCAGAGAGTCTGGCCAGGGACATCATAAAGGATGCCCGCTCTCATGGCTCTAACCTGGGGATCACTGAGGCTGAATTTCAGGCCTCCTCTGGGGGGAGCAGTGATGATTCCGGAGGCAATGCTGGGATGGTGGTTGGGGTTGTGTTTGGAGTTTTAATCATGATCACACTCGTTATCATCGTGGCCTTCCTGATTCGTAAGGGGGTTGTTCGACTGCCGTCACTGCCTTTGCTGCCGTCTCTGAGCAGCTTGAAGAAAAACGGCATTGTTGGAGAGCTTGGTGGGCCTCTTGACCATGGCTATGATAATCCTATGTTTGACAAGCCCAACATGCTGCCTGATATTCCCGGTCTGTATGGGGCTGAAGCAAATAATTCAATCTCCTTGACCCGGACAGGTGTGCACTTTATAAATCCAGTTTATGATGAGAATGAAACTGATTTTAATGCCTGAAGTTGACCGCATTGAACTGTAGGTTTTAATGATTCCTACTTATACCCTTGTGCAAAATTAATAATTGTGCATACCTCTTATAAGCAATAAATCCTCTTGTGGCTTTATAATAATTCAGCAATGTAAATAAACAGAAAAAATACAGACACTGAAGCTTTTAATAATAAGGAGTTGTAAAACAAATAAAAGAATTGTTGGCAGATGCTTGTGTACTTTTTCCTTTTGTTCATATCGCATTCAAGACAAGTAAAGTTACAATCTGAAGTCATTTACTGCTGCACAGGTTTCTTACCTTCATGTCACACAGTTACCACTAGTAAATTTAACCTTCACTGACATGTATGTGAAAAAATCCCCCATATGTACCATACCTTTATGTATCGAGTGATGTAACCTTAATAAACATTTATAATGCACCATTTTTTTCTTTTACAAGCTCACAGTGAAGGCAGATGGGGGAGGCATCATATTGCATCAACCAGATAAACTACATCGTCGTTCTTTGACAGCCAGGCTGTGACATACAAGGGCTCTATGAGATTAGCCCTGTACTTGTGGAGCAGCCTCATCGAACTAGTGACATCATAGAAAGACACCAAGCCTCGGGGAAAGTCAACATATAGGCCAACTCTTGTGATATCAGTGACTTCCAGTGGTATCTCCACACCCTCATGCCAGGTGAAGAAACCTCGGCTGTCGCTTCCCACACACCAGGAAAAGTAGTTCCCAGTGATGCAGCTGGTGCTCTCCTCTCCCTTACGATCAATGCTCTGGTACACGAGCCCCACATGTGCACCTTCCCCACTCAGCTCTGCTTCAATATAGTGCCTTCCCTGGTAAAGGCTCTCCGAAGCCATTGCCTGATGCCAATATTCAAAGCGGCCAGGGTGGTCTGGGTAGCTGTGCTGCCAGGGGCTGGTGTTGGTCAGCTTTCTGTTGTCCTCCATCATACGTAGGAATTGATGGGTGGTGTCGGGGTCAAAGGCCAAGCTCCTTGTGTCTATAATACAAGGGAAATATAATTTGTGAATAATTCATGAGCTAAATGAGCAGGTACGATTTGAAAAACAGAGGACAGAACACAATGTATTAAAAGGCGTATTTACATTTCAAAAAGTCCTCTCGCGTCTCAGGATCAGGCATGGATGCATGTAGAGATGCTGCCATCCGGGAATTAGTACCTAATTTATCATTTTGCAGAGAGATTATTTGGTATTTTTGATAAGACATGAGGATTTCTACATTGTACTGACTATAATAGAGAAGTCTAAAAAAAAGGCAACCTGAGCAAAGAAAGATTGAATAATGAGTCTACAGCCATGCTAGCAACTTTGTGAGGTTGCACTACAGCGGTGCTTACATTCATTACTAATTACGTTAGTAATTTTTGCAGAAACTTGTTCTAGACCAACCAAATTTCATGATAACCCATCCAATAGCTGTTGAGCCATTTCACTCAAAACCACAAATGTGAACCTCAAGGTGGCTCTAGAGGAAAATGGGTCACATTGTGATTTTTCTCAGGATAAGGGCAGAACTTGAGCTGCTGGTGGCGCTAGAGGAAAAGTCAGGAGATCACTAAAGTCATCAGGATTCATTATCTTGGGACCATAAATGCCTGTATAAAATTCCATGGCAATTTGTCTATGAGCTGTTGAAATATTTCAATATTTTCTCCATTAGGAGCCAAAAAATGGAAAGTATACAATATGACACTCACCACTATACTTATGGCATTCCAAGTTATTTTTTTCCCTGTAGGTGGAAAGAATCAGGCCACACAGCTCCTGTGTAGCATCAGCCACTACTTGGACATAAGTGGTTAGATGGTCCATGCGGTTGATGTGCACAGTAGGCAGACATACATCTGTCATTTCGTTCTTCCACTCCGAGTACTCCTGGAACACATGTATCAAGTGTCATGATGTGAAATGAAGCCGTTAAATAACATGCAACTTCTTTTCTCTGATCCAGAACTTTTCACCGTGAAATTGGTGAAATGGCTCAATGCCTGCTCTGTGTACACTGTCAACACACCGGCAGGCATCCAAAATAAACTCTTTGTCGCAGAGAACAACCTGTGCTAATCCCAGATCATATGAGATGCCTGACTGAAATGGTTTCACACCTTCTGGGCACTGTCTCTACGTATTTTTTCACAATCTTAAATATCTGATATGTTTTGCACCTGCAGGAAATCGACATCTGATGTGCTCCTGGACAGTTTGTTCATTTGGCCCAAAGTTTTCATCAGCTCTGTTCTCCTCTGCTCCAGATGTGCCTGGATGCTCTCTGCCTGACTGAGGGCCTGTCCCTTCTCCTCTTCCAGCAACTCCACCGCTCCATTTCTGGCCTCTTCTACGGTGGTCTGCAGCATGGCAAACTGCTGTTCAACAATAACACAAACCTCCTGCACTGAAGACTGAAAGGCCAGAGAGGAAAGAGGAAAATGGAGCAGTAATTAGATAAGACATAAAAAACAACAAATGGCTCCATACATCTCTTCCGGTGTGATCCAAGTCTACGGAAGCCCCAAGATCTCAAATTAATTTGAAAGGACATTACTGAAAGCATTAGCACACACCCCAAGAGTGAAGATTTCTAAGTCTCCATCTACTTCAGTTGTTTAGAATTCTGCAACACTGTTTGGCTGTGAAACTCCAAAAATGCTTTGTGGACTAAAAAAACGTCACCTGACTTTCCATCGGGCATGGGGGTTAGTAGATGATGACTAAATTTTCATTCTTGGCTGAACTGTTCCACTTCCTTTAATATTTGCCTGTAACGTACCTTGATTAAGTCACTGTTGCACTGTAGCTTTCCAATTGCTTCCCCAGCTGCTGATGCACTCTGACTGATCTCTTCATACTTCTTTTGCAGCTCAGCCTACAAACAAACAAACACAATCACAACGGCAATAGACGCAGCTTAAGGCTATTACTGACATATCCTGAATGAATATTTTGCCGTTTTGAGATGATAAAAGTGAAATATTTTGAAACAATTAAAGCACGTTTGAAAAACAAAAATTCATTTCATAATATTAAAGTCTCTGTGTTAAATCAATTGTACTATGTGTTGTGTTGTTAAGACCTCAATCTCTGTGCGTGCCTCTCCGACAGATGCAGTCGGGTGCCCTTCGTGCTCCTGGTTCTCACAGTCCAGACACACACAGCAGCTGTCCTTCAGACAGAAACGTTCGAGAGGCAGTAGATGAACCTCACAGGGCCGACAGTCGATGTCGTGGAGAGGATCCACCAGACGGTGGTTTTGAAATTTGGCGTTCTCCAGGTGGGGTCTGAGATGGGCCTCGCAGTAAGAAACCTGGCATGTCAGGCAGGATTTTAGGGCCTTGCTGGGGTTGTCCATGCAGGAGTCACATAGCACATCTTCTGTGTTGTCTTGACTCTCCTTCAAATTCTCCTCATTGTTACTGCCAAGAGTTGCCATGTTTGAGAGTTTCCTCTAGTTACACCTAATTTGGTTGAGCTGGTTGGTCACAAAGCCTACTCTGCATTTACGGCTGCGTTTTCCTGCCTCCTGAGACCCTCAGATTGCATAAGGAAAGAATTGAAAACCACGCCCCAAGATATTTTTGTACTCTAAACTGCTGAAGAATTCACATCTTTCACCCCTCCCCTGTTTAACTCTTCTCTCTGCTCTATACCCAATGTGACTCAGCTTAAGATACAGATGACAGGAGGAAATGATGAGTGTATTTTTACCAAGCCAGGGAGGGCAATGAACATCCTCCTTTCATTCTATCTGAGTTAAAGACCTGGTTGTTTTTTTTACTGACTTAACATTCTCTGGCACAGTTTTGGTTTTGTTTGGTTTTGTTTTTAACAATAATAGTGAAAAGATAACTTCTTGTATGAGAAGTCACCAATAAGGCAAGTTGATTAATAAAACATCAGTGTAGTATCATCATTATAGCATGTGGATACTTTCGTGCTGCTAAAGGACTCATGTGGGAGGGTCTGACAGTGTTTCCGATAACAATGTTATGTAAAAGGCACTGAGTGTCCAGACAACGGCACTTCTGTACAGTACAACTTCCTGACTTTATCTCATGCAGCACAGGGGAATGTGAACCGCATGCAGGATTATCACAATGGTTGAAGATGGCAAAACAAGTATTTTTTCTCCTCTCTGTCTCTCTCACGCATAGTCACATACACCAAAGTCTTTGTAAACAGACTGACACAGGATTCATTGATCTATAAAAACTGTATAATAAAATATGCCTCCATACAAACGGTGAATGTTAGTTAGATCATGTGTAATTAATTTTCGAGTTAGTATTTATACACTTTATACAGGGGCTTTAGAGATATGAAGGCCGGGTTTTCCCAGTGGAATCCCACCCATCTAAATTTGCCAATCAAACTCTATACAAAGTTTCTGAGTAGTTAAAATTTAAAAGAACCCACTGTATTCCGTATTTAATTACTCAACTACATTCTTATCTTATGATATTATGATCTAAATGTTCACAAACCCCAGACCTACAGCGCCAACCAGTGGTAGGAGGACGCCACTGCACAACTACAGGGTTAATTTGCACAAAAGTGTCTGACTGAGACTCAAAAAACAACCAGTCAATCAATCTTTCTATTTATGTATCCATACTAAATTGTTTCAGAAATATCAGAATAATCAGAATCAGCCTCTGCAGATAAAATATAGTAGATTGCACTGAGGAGAGGAACAAATATGGATCCACCAGTTAAGTAATTTACAGCGGTAAAAATATTTTTATTTAACATACACCTGAAATGTTATAAAGTTCAGATAGTAAACATCAAAATAAGCTCATGTGCAGATTAAAGAACTAATCAAAATACAAACTGATGTTGAGTGTCAGAATGTCAAGACTGACATAAGCAATATATGAAGGTTTATAATCTTTAGTGTATGGATGGAACATGCAAAATATAGAACTACATCATGCTATATTATGTATTATAAAACTATCTAAAGATAGAGAAAGATATAAACAGGAAACTAGAACAGTAATCTCAATAAACAATTGGCCTGCATTGCCACTGAGCCACACTTGGACTAACATGACTTGTTGTATATGTAAACATGTACAGAGATGACATATGAGTAAAGAAACAGTTAATTGGCTCTGGGTGAACATGTTGTAATCGAAACAGTTAACAATACATTTACAATGAAGTTAATGTCAAAGATTTTAAGCAAATGCACAGGCACATGAGGTGGTAGGATTTACCCCACAGGGGCGAACATGTTCAGGGGACACAGACCCCACAATCCATTCTTTGTTAACTATACTTATGGCATAAAATGTCACTGCACAGCAATGCACACTAATGACTGTCCTTTAGTTTCTTAAAGGGATAGTCTGAGTTTTGTGAAGTGGGGTTGCATGAGGTACTTATCCATAATCAGTGTATTACCTACAGTAGATGGGAGCTTGGCATGCCCCCAGTGTGGAGAACCAGCAGGAGTACCGGTGTAGGAAGCTAAGCAATGTACTGCTGTGGACAGGGGCAGCAGCAAAAAGTATTTTAGCCACCTAAAAATCAATATCAGTTTAAATGTACACTATCCACCTGATTCTCAGAGGTGTGTTGAGAAATGATTATGGGTGTGGTTGTAAGTTTGTTTGTCTCAGTGGCAAACCATGGTGGCTGGCGTAAAACAGTGGTCCTTTCTAAAGTAATTCGCCTTCAATTTAGCAACACATTTAACAGATATTTAACTGAAGTAACAGCTATTTTCAAAAGTGTCCTTGCAGAGCTCTGGTACTTTTTAACTCATACAACCTCATTTAAAAAAAACAAAAACTTTACCCTTAAAACCACGCAGTGCAGGGGACTCCAACCAACCAACCAACCAACCAACCAACCAACAGAGATATTTTCAATGATCCTCCTGAGGCTAAAAATACACTGTAAAAGAATCTTCTTATAAATTTATCTCACACTCGTCTCTTCTTGCTTGAAATATTCATCTTAACAGTGTCCTTTCTGCTTTGTTACCACTGAGGAACCAGGAGAGGTAAATCTCCACTGACCTTTAAGGCTGGATGAGCACACAGCAGGAGGGCCGTCCACAAGAAACTTTTATTATCTGCAGGACAGAACAAAGACAGGAGAAAATGCTGTATTTGTAACTGAAGATGACATAACAAACATGTCCAAATACCTCCTCACTACACTATATAACTTAAAATCTCATCACTCACAGTTCTGTGTCCTTGATGCATTCTGGGTCCTCTATGGTCTCCAGTCGTCTCTTACAGGCATCTAAGATCTTTTTTCTTGGTCCTAAGGGGATATGGATACTCTTAAGGTCATGGTCAGAGCACAGCAACAGCGCTTCAAGGTCGATCTTCTCCCTCCTGAAGATGGAGAAAAACTCGCTCATGCTCTGTGTGGCGAGGAAGACTTCCAGAGGGCTTGTGTCAGGCTCATCATCATCGTCCAGCCCTAATTCGACTTCGTCCCAGGGCAGCTCTTCCATGTTTCTGTCCTGCAGGCTGTGTGCACTGCCGATGCTGTCTTCATCTAGACTTGGGTATTGCTGCAGCCGACTGTGTAAACGCACATTATTGCCTGACCGGGCCTCACTGGCTTCATCCCGTCCACCGAGGTCAAACATCCCCCCACTCACATAGTTCCTTCTAAAGACCATGGTGCCCAGACCGGGCCGGTTGAACAGGGAATCATGTCCTGAGTCAGTGCTGATCTCAGAATAGTCCACATCGGGCCCGTGGAGGTCCGGCTCGCTCATGGCACGTGAAATGGCATCGTAATTGTCTCTGGGGAACATGTCCCGGATGTTGCGGCGTCCACGCTCCTTCGGGTTGATGTAAGTACCCTGTTTAAGAAACATGACATCGTTGCCGAGCTGAAGTCCAGAGAGCGAGTGCACACTCTTCCTCCCGTCCTCATAGATTTTAAAGGTCCCATCTCCTTGTTTCCTTTTCTCCAGCTTCTTCTGAATCTTTGTCTTCCCTCGGTTTGTGGCATGGAGAGTAGCCTAAGAGGACATGAATAATACAGCAATTAGACACAAACAAATGAAAGGATTAGGTTTTCCAAATAATTACTCGTGACCAATTTTTAAAAAAAAAAGTAAGGTAGATTAATACTTTTTGCTAGTTTTCACATACAAGCTAGTTTCAGTTCATGTCAATGTGCTGTAAATGTTTAAGATGGCAGTAGATAGTAGATAGGTCGATCCACAAAGAATATCTACTACTGGATGGATTGCCATTAAAATTTGGTACAGACAATCATGTTCCCCAGAGGATGAATCATACTCACTTTGGTGGTCTGTGAGTTTTCCTGTAGTGTTGACATTCTTGGTTTTAAATCACATATCTTAACAACTATTGACTGGATTGCAATGACATTTTGTACACATATTCATGGTCCCCAGATGATGGATTGTAATAACCTCACAAATACAGTAATCTCTTCACTTTTCTTCTAAACACCATCATTTGGCAAAAAATTTTATTTGTCCAATACTTTGGCGACCAAATACCTGCAAAACTAGTAACTTCGCACTCCTTTCAGTTCCTTTCAGCCTCAGTTAATTTGTGTTTAGTGCTAATTAGAAAATGTGAGCATGCTAACGTACTAAACTAAGATGGTGATCATGGTAAAAATTATACTTCTTAAACATTAGCTTTTTAGCATTGTCACTGTGACCAGGTTAGCATTTAGCTAAGTCTTGATATGTTTGGCAAACTGAACTATTTAACCATGCAAAAATGCAAAACAAACAAACTCCGACAATAGACAAATTAAAAACTCCTGACCTGAGAATATGGCACACTGATGGTGGCTGCATTTAAGTTCCGCTGCTTGTGGCTAAGAGAGCTGCTGGTGTAACTGGAAAAGCTCATGATGTCTGACACAGATGCCTCAGAAGCGTCCTTTTGAAACTTCCGCTCCATGCGTTTGTGGTGTTTCTTCTGCATCTTCATGCACTCTTTGATTCTCAGCTCAGCATCACGAAACGCCCGGTCCTTTAGCTTGCTGACCAGCTTGGCGTTGAGGCCCGTCTGCTTGGCAGCGACGGAATCCAGGTAGCGGACACAATCCATGTGATTCTTTGTGGCGGCCATGTCCAGCGGTGTGTGGTAGTCGTTGTCCAGGCACCAAATGTTGGCACCGAAAGACACCAGGAAGAAAAGGCAGTTGTGGTGACCATTGGCAGCTGCCAGGTGAAGCGGCGTGTTCCCCCATATGTCACACTTGTCAGGGTTTCCTCTGTGGGCCATAAGAAAGATGTTAGATGCAACCTTTACAACTTGTATCAGATTACTTAATAAATATTTTCATTTCTTGTTCAGTCTGTTAGGTGAGGTTATGCATACAGGTTGCCTCATTGGTCTTCTATTTAAATGACTCACTCAGGAGTAAGCGTAATGTTTTGATTATATTTTCAGGGCTGACCTGCCATCCATGGGGTGGTGATGGGGCCTCATTTAATAATTTACAGTCTAAACACCACTTTGCTCTTTCAGAAAACCAACCATAGATCTTCTGTAGGCAAAACATTTTTTAAAGATTTTTAAGACCATCCTATTTGACCAACTGGCAAATAGGATGGTTTGATTAAAATGATCCTTCAAGAGAAATTTTACTATCAGGTAGGGGCCATAACTAACAACATAAGCAACATTTACCCTTGGCTGACAGTCTGCGACCTTAGGGTTACCTCTATGTGTGCTGCACTGTTGCTGTTGGTTTGTAATACGACCACAGGCTTGCCAGCAGTACTGCTACACTAACTGTATCCAGTTTCAAGGGAGGCCGAATAGGTAGCGCCTGACTCAGACAGCACCTTTGTGTGTGGCTGGTGATGTCACACTGAATTCCTCAAGTCAAACCATACAGCTGGTTGGAGGATGTGGAGGACAGATGTTTGTGGAGCTTTCTTATCTTTCTTTCCCACAATAAGCCTGGTATCCAGATATATAGCTCATACAGCTTGTTGGCAGCCACCACAACTAAATATTTATAATACAATTTGAACTTACAATTCTTGTGGTTTTTTCAATTTAGATTCCCCTGATTGGTGTCACACCCCCTGAAAGTTTATCCCCGTCTTCCAATATAGCCATGTACAATCTGCTAAACAGCATTGGGTTTAAACAGAAATAAAAGTAGTTTTTTGGTTGAAGGGTTACATGAAGGGTTGAAGGGTTACATGAG
>JBBPCS010000672.1:7182694-7205648 GCA_037974645.1 Hollardia meadi
GAACTTACAATTCTTGTGGTTTTTTCAATTTAGATTCCCCTGATTGGTGTCACACCCCCTGAAAGTTTATCCCCGTCATTTTAGCCATGTACAATCTGCTAAACATTTGATACGATGGACGTGAAGCCGCTGTCGAAGTGCAAATGTATTATTGATGGATTGCGCTGTAAGGTTTTCACAGGGAATGCGTGTCAGATCTGCCAGACCCAACCTGGGCAGGGATTAGCAAAGCCCCACTTTGATTGCAGCCCCCTGCCTCTTTTTGTCTGGACAGCATTGGGTTTAAACAGAAATAAAAGTAGTTTTTTGGTTGAAGGGTTACATGAAGGGTTGAAGGGTTACATGAGTTCAAATGTACGGTCAACAGCATGATGGACCATAAGTAATAATAAAACAATGATCAAACAATAGGATTACACTGGAACATAGAATGATACGAATTAAAGATAAAAAGCAATTAGCTGTGTTTATTTTTATATTTTTAGGTGAAATATTTATCACCTTCAGATGACATACTTGTTAGCTAGAGAAGATCCAACATGATAGCTTTATGTGACATAATTTATGTGTGTCCTCGTAAAATGCTGGCCGCAGCGGCGATAGGTCTGCCTACTTAATCCCTTCCCTGTTCTTTCACATGTGGCATTATGACAGTTTGATGTTACTGCAGGCTGCCCAGTGCAATATAGTTGCCAAATATAGCACGGCGTGGCATCTTTCCCATGGAATTCTCAAGCAGTATTAAATTTCTCTTCATTATGTCCCTGGGTCTCTCACGAGTTTACTGCCTCTGTTAAACATTATGGCAGCTATTCATGCTTAATTTTAGTACCTCATGTCAATCAGTTTATCTTTTCTGCTATCAATGAAGGAATATGTACTTGGCAGTTGAATGCCTCCAGAGCCTTGTTTACACTCATTCCGTGGGAAAAAGGCAATCTAGTATTATCACGTAACACTGGAAGCCTTCCTTGCTTTGTTGCCTGTGTGTTTTAGGAAAAATATAAAAAATAAATGTCTTAACTTTTCCTCAATTCTAATACTATGCATTCGGTAAACTAAACACTGATGAATGACGGCGTCTCTCACAAACTTCACTCAATTAAGCAGACTCATAATGGGCCCATTTTTCTGGCCGACGAGCGAACCCAGGTCAGCCAGAAAGATTGAGGAATGTCGGTTGTGTGTTTCCTCGTCCCATCCTCAATGAACACCAATTACATTTGCTCACTCTGCTGAAGTAAGGCCAGCTTTAATACCATGGTGCAGCATCCTGACATTGCGCTGTCTACTGTTGCTCTTGCTAATAGAATGAAATTATGTAATGATGAACCACAATAATCTACCAAAACAAAGTAATGAAATGCTCCCTTTTACATAACTGTTCATGATTTAGGAATGAGTTCTATTTTATGTACAGCATGTCTTTAAAGTCTTTTTTTTTATGAGCCAACTCTACCTCTGTGACTCTTCCCAGGTGCTTTCAGGAGAGGTGCCCCTGTGATCTGCTGACCTTTGACAGAGTCCTCATCTTAAACGGCATGGCCACTATCTCCTGCAATCACATAGGCTATTAATGTGACTTTCTGACAACGCTCATAACGTTACAAAGCTATGAAAATATTGGATGAATATTAGATTATTTTAAAAGGTTTAATTATTAATTTAGCTTATCCCAAAAAAGGTGGATATGGCCAAACATGTGGTTTTGTTTTTTGCTGAAATGTTGTTGTTTTTTCAGACCTGGCCTAATATAACTAAAGATTTTTCAAACATACCAAAAATTTACCAAACAGGTTATTTGCTTTAAAGTGCTCTTGTAAGCCATGACCTACATTGTTCGTGGTGTATTGTTACTTCAGGACTTTGTGTGGTTCAACTGCAAAAATTGCCCATAAGCAGTTAAAACATTGAATTATTTTTCTTTTTTCTAATTTTATTCTTTGACAATTTCGTCATTCTTTACTTTGTTCTACCCAATCTTATGTAGAAATATGTTTGCAATAACAGGAGGGCAATCATGAAATTCACTTTTTGTAATGCGTCTTTACCCAACGCGCACTGACATATTCGAGTAAATGTTATGGCTCGGGCGCACGCCAATGCTACCCACCCCCTCGCCACAATCAGCCGCAGCGCCTCCAGGTTGCCGTGATAAGCGGCCCATAACGTCGGTGTCATGCCATCCTCATCCGGCGCGTTGAGGTCCTTCCGAGTTGCCTCCTTCAGCAGGTCCAGGTAGCCGTCCCGGGCCGCCTTGTGGTACCTGTCATTCATGGCGCAGAGTTAATCCACCCTGCTCGATCCCATTCCTTTTCAACAACACCACCATCATCGTCG
Source organism: Hollardia meadi (assembly GCA_037974645.1). Lineage (NCBI taxonomy): Eukaryota > Metazoa > Chordata > Actinopteri > Tetraodontiformes > Triacanthodidae > Hollardia > Hollardia meadi. The sequence continues at coordinate 7,185,035 of JBBPCS010000672.1, forward strand.
TCGTCGTCATGTGGCGATTAAGACCAATTCGTCCCGCCGTTCCCCCACAGCCAGTCGCTCCGGATCGGTGGAGGAGCTGCGAACAGAGCGGTGGTATCCAGGGACGCCGGGATGAGAAGAGGAGCGTGTGCGCAACAGTGCTCCCGGTGGCCGAGGTGGGCCAACACAGACCGGGGACCCTTGTCTGTTCTTCAAACGACAAATCTCTTTAATGTGCATAGTCTAAGTCCCGGGTACCTCAGTTAAATGTAATCATCTAGTACTTTTATTGAATGATGTCCCTTTCATTCAATAAGGACTATCCATTTTTGGTACACTGCCAGTATTAACTAAATACCTAAATAAAGATATGTTGATGTACACTCAGTTGCCCGTTTATTAGGTACACCTAGTTAATGCTGTCTTTATGGCTGCAGGCACTGCAAGAGACCAAAAACAAGACTTTGCTGATATGCAGATTTGCTGCTCTGGTAAAGTCTTAGATGGAGCAAGCAAAGGTATTCAGCACACTTGAATGGCTAACAAATATATTTCCATGCACTTCAGTCAGACTTGGTAAAAATGTTTTATGTTAAATCATCCACTGCACTAAAGTTATAGAGCGCATAAACTTCCATAAACAGGAAATAATGAGTACAGACATTTGATATTATCTCGCTGTGATTGTCACATAAGGAAGAATAGGAGTAACTCTATTGTCATTGTTTTTCCACGTTCTTTTGAATAAACCATTGTTCCCTCTTTAAACTTTCCATGGCTGATGGAATGTATTGAGAAACATGAGTGCAGACAACGAAGGATTTCATGAGTTTTGAAATAAAGACGTTGCTGTGCTCTCAGCTCCACCCCGATGAAAAGGGTATAAAGTATGGCATATCTAAAATAGACTAGTTGCACCAGAGACTGAAGTTCTAAGACACACCCAATTGAAACTTCCATAACAATAGGCACAGATAGTGGCCAGGCTTGTGCTACACCTCGGGGGCTTTGCAGAGACAAGATACAGACACACATCTATTCACTGAGCCATGAACAGCATTAAATAACTGTGTTCTCTTCAAGCACTGAATCAATAAGACTATTTAGATGAAATTTAGATTGTGATGCAGCTATATGTGGTCAGTGGCAGAAAAAAAACAGGAATCAACTTGAACAAGGCAAAGACAGCACAACCCATAAAGATTCGGAAGAATTTCTAAATACATAAAAGGTGAAAAAATGGTTTTGATAATTAAAAATGTGGAGTTTTGTCATTCCTTAAACTGAAAACTTACTTTGTGCATGCTGCTCAAAACTTCACAACATGAAAGGAAAAATGTGCTGCATAATATAAAATAAATTGCTGTTAATCAGAAAAGGAACCGGTTTCTTGTATTTTGGAATTTATGGGGAAAAAAGTTTTCCCTGCAAACATCTTTTGAACTTTACATGAATATTTTGTGCAAAACACACTGTGTTTGGTAATAATATGGTGTTGTTCATAACAGATTTATTGACATTTATGACTCATTGTACAGTAAACCAACATGTCTTTGAAGGCATATAAAAGCCACGACAGCTCAGACCGCTTCTCAGGATCTCACTACATCAGGTAGGCTTACAGGTATCCTGACACCTTTTCTCCATTTTTAGGTTTTTGTCCAGTTGTCATAAGAGCTCGATTTCAGTAGTTGACAAGAGCTATTTTTACATTATGAGTCTTTCACCTTTCTTGATGTTATTCATGACTTTATCAGAGACGGAGAGAAATCGTGTAGATGACTTCACGCAAGAAAATAGCACAGCTAATCCATATAAACATGTTTGTGGAATCCTACTCAACACAGCACTGTTTGCATGCATTCCTTGCCAAAACTAGGAAATGAACTACCTTTTGTTAATTTGCAGCTGCTCTTTTGTGTAGGGTGACAGGTATGCTGATTTTGTGCCATTAAAAGGTTTCACTTGGGCGGGACCTGTCTTTTAAAGGGAGCCTAGAGGGTGTAGCCTTCCTAACGTCTCATATGGAACCAGACGCAGCAAAAAAGTCACAGATCTTTTAAAGAGAGGAACCATGTGTTTGAACAGCGGCTATCCATGCACCTGTTTGACCGACGGCAATCCCTGTCAACCATGCAGGATGATGGTCAAAGATAGGGAGACGGAGGAGGCCCACCTGTCCAACAACATCGGTGCACCGGGTCAAGCGGGGAGCCCGTGTGAGCCCGACCGGAGCATCTCTTCCAGCGGAGTCGTCAGGGAGCGAGGTCGAAACTGGGGATGGATGCTGTCTGGGATAATTTGTGTCAACATTTTGATCCTGGGCTGTGCCTTGGTCAGTGGCAGCGCCTACAGCGATATAGACATCGGCACCCCTGACCTGCAGGTTTTCCTCATCACCCTCCTCATCCTCACCTCCATCTGGATGATTTACCACGTTATCTACACGGCCAGGAGAGAAAATGCTGTTGTTTACAAGGATGACCATGCTGGACCTGTATGGCTCAGGGGTAAGTAAATGCTTGCTTTACAATGAGGTTATTTACATATAATACATATAATTTTGAATAGCTTCATGATTAACCTGTTCTACACGTTCTCACTCCTTCAGGAGGACTTGTGCTATTTGGACTCCTCAGTATTGTCATGGATATTTTCAAGATTGCCAGCTATGTGGGCTACATCCACTGTGATTCTGCTATTAAGGTCGCATTTCCTGTGGTGCAACTGGTTTTCATACTTGTGCAGGTAAAAAATGTCTGAAAATGCCAACTACAAACGAAATCAGAAATGTAATCAAGTCTTTATCACTGCAAAAATATTAATACGATGGTGCAATCGATTCGCAGACATACTTTTTGTGGATCCATGCCAAGGACTGTGTGCAGATACAAAAGAACATTACACGGTAGGTGGTTAATGGATTTTTTCCTTCCCCGTCTCTCCAATAATCCCTGAGGTATTTTGATACTTAAAAATGAAAACTAAAAATGAACACTTCTCCTTTAACATTACAATTTTTAGTTAAAGTTGTTTGTTTTATTGTAATTGTTTTCTATATTGTAAACTGTAAGAAGCTGATTCATTGTTTTGCTGATTAAATCAAAAGAGTGAAAAACATGGGCAGTAATTACAATATATATTCGGGGGGCACATTACCCCCCATACTCAAATATGCTCTCCAACATATTCATATAAAATATATTTTTTTTAAATATCACACACCACAGTCTGAAATAATGATTAGCAAATGTCATCATTATGACAATTAAACTTGACAAATTGCAATTATTATTGCTACTGTTTCTAACAAGTACTAACCCAAAGGTATTCAATTTACCAATACTGAGGACTGGGAGAACAGTTAGTATTTGCTGAAGCAGAAACCAGTACATTTTTGGTATTTTGCTCAAAATTTGATTAATCGATTGTCAAAATTGTTACCCATTATTTTTCTCTTGATTGACTAATTGGTTTATTGATAAGTTCTTTGAACTCTAACTTTACTTAATGACACCAGTTTTGGTCTGAAAACAAAATTAAATGGAAAAACAAGATTATTATTAATTAGTGGATACTGATTTGACATGCCCTCACGTATTGAGTACAAACACAGAAAACAGAAAAAGGGACACCAGCGGTTGTTTTGTTTACGGAAGCCGTCTTATTTCCACATTGACAAAACCATGATGATCTTGTTTTATCGTGCTTTTATTGAATCGATTTTGTCTTTTTGTCTTGTGTCGTGGTTTGGAAACGTGTCTCTCAAGAACAGAAACTCTCTGAACCAGATTGTCAAGTGGTCCAATCGGCTGATTGGTGAGCCACAGCTCAACCCAGCGCTCCTGTACTCAACAGGACAGTTAGAGCGGAGAGCAAACTCCATTTTAAATGATGACTTGCACCCTTTAAACTTTTAGAATTTGTGTAGAACAAAGCGATATAAAAGTAGTTTTGTTCCAGCAGCCATTGCACAACTGAACAAGTAACATTGCACAGATGCGGTAGAAGCATCGTTTATTTATTACGAGCTTTTTTATTGCCATATTTATTTATTCTAGTGTTTTACGTTCAGTGGCTTTTTCTTGCTTTTTATTATGTATTAAGTCCTGATTAGTGGAGCCTGGAGCATTTTTAGTTCACTCCTGTGACTTATTTTTTTATAATGTTTTACTGTTATGTTTTTTTACTCTGTTTTATCATGTCTGTTACGTCTGTGCTGTCTATCAAACGGGTGCCTCTGTCTTAAGACTGCAAAACAAATCTACCTACGGGTACAAATAAAGCAACCTGAACCTGAACATGACATTAAAATCTGACATTACGTTAGTTTAGTATTTTGACGATGCTTTTATCTCCTGATAAAAATCCTTATCTCCTCTATCTGATCCTGTTGCTTCCCTCTTGTCTAATTATTAACAGATGTGGGCTGATGCTCACCCTCTCCACAAATCTAGTTGTTTGGATGACTGCGGTCACTGAGGAGTCCCTTCATCAAACAACAGTTCCTGACAATCCGAGCAACACCACTAAAATCTCTGGACGAAGGATGTACATCAGTAAAGGTAATTAAAGCAGATAAAACGATCGAAGTAGATGTAGCAATCAATAAAACACCACAACATGACACTTCTCTCGCCTGTGCCCTGTCATGTCTTTCAGCGGGTTATGGAGACGAGAAGTGCAAGTGCAGCCACACTTCATGTAGCATCTTCAAGGAGGCCTACTACTACTTGTACCCCTTCAACATCGAGTACAGCCTCTTCGCCTCTGCCATGGCCTACATCTTGTGGAAAAATGTCGGTAGAGTACTAGACGAACACGGCCACCACCACATCAAGTTCCGCCTGAAGGATGTATTTCTCGGTCCTGTGGCAGGAGTTCTCTTAGTGATAGCAGGTCTGGCAACCTTCATCGTATATGAGATGGAAATGCAAAAGGACGATAGCGACGATGACAAGAGAGACAACGCTTTGATGATGCACTTTGTTATGAATATAGTTATAGTGATTCTGATGGCTGTGATCACTGTGATCGGCTGTGCCATGTACAAAGTGGACCACAGGGAGCACGTATCGGACAAAAACCCCACACGCAGCCTGGATGTGGGGCTGCTGGTGGGAGCCTCACTGGGACAGTTCATCATCAGCTATTTCACCATCGTAGCCATGGTTGCAACTGGAGCCAAAGGCTACCTGAACAGGCTCAACCTGACCGGGGCCATCCTGATGGTGATCCAACTTGGCCTGCAGAACTTTTTCATCATCGAAGGTCTACACCGGGAGCCCTTCCACGAAGTGCAACCGGTGGCCACCGTGGTTGCAAATCCATATGTGCTGCAGCCAAGCAAAGAGCTGAGCGGCCTTGAGGGATCAGACACAAAGCCCAGCCCAGTGCTCACAGGACACAGTCCGCACAGCCACGCGGCTGAGCACAGACCCAAACTGTTGTGGAAGAGGCGGGTGTTGAAGGAGGTCTGTGCATTTCTGCTGCTGGGCAACATCATAGTGAGTAAAACTCTCCCTCGCACACACTCAAATTCACTTTTTTCAAATTCACCAAATACTCAACCTGTTCTCTCATTTCTTTTGTTGCCAGCTGTGGATCATGCCGGCATTCGGTGCCCGTCCCCAGTTTGACCACGACACCGAAACTGAATTCTACAAATTCAACATGTGGGCTGCTGTTGTGAATATTGGACTTCCTTTTGGCATCTTTTACCGCATGCATTCAGTTGCCAGTCTGTTTGAGGTTTATCTGACGTCGTAATGCTGCAGGAGCATGCAATGTGTACAGCCAACTGTTCTGAAATTATAAAGCTGTGTTGTATAAATTGTATTTTGTTTTGATGATGCTTTATTTCTCTCCAAATTAGAGTAGATATTAAATGACAATTATCATTCCTCCATGTCTCTCATTGCAGTCTGTACATGTTACAATGTAAATGTACTATTCCAAATGTTAACTTCAGAAGTTAAAAAATAATTAATAGTGAAGCTAATCTTGTATGGCTCATTTTATGCTAAAGCTTCTGTATGCAAAAAAATAAAAACAAACACTGCAATAAGATGAGTAAAAGAGAATGATTCATTGTATCACCAATAATTCTGATTAATATTATTACTACTCGTAACAGTTGAGTAGTTGACCTAATGCAAAAACTATAGTACAAATTGTCTATTTTATTTATATCAGGACATAGCTAGTATGAAAGCAGCTGCATCCAGCTAATATCGACTCTAGGCTAAAGATGCTTATGTATTTTTTTAATACAATTTTTTTTTATTAGAGCATAAATAACAATTAGACGATTTATTGGCAACTGAATCAAAATTTTGATTTAAAAAAAATTACATGGTTGAGTCATTTTCAAGTAAAAATACCAGCGTTTCAACTTTGCTGTTTTTCTTGAATTTAAGGAAGTCACCTTTTACTTTTAGGAAATTTTAGGGGTAATTATTATTATTTTATTTATTCATTTACAATTTTCTGACATTATGAAGAGCAAATGTTTAGTTGATTTAATCGAGAAAAGAATCACTAGCTTAGCTTGAAAACAACCGTTCGTTGCCCCTTATCGTCTCTCGTTAAGCAAAACCTAAACGAAGAGTCGCTTAATTAAACACAATAAAGAAATGCTTTCCCAGAGTCTTTGGAAGAGCTTACGGAGTTTAAATAAAAGCATTTATCCACACTATAACAGTCAAATGCGACGTACCTTGTTTTTTCTTTGGGCTGGATATTTGAGTCAGGCACAGTTAAAGCCACACTTGCTTGGGGTCCTTAGCACACGGTTTTATTTACAACCACGTCACCAGGAAATACATCGAGGTGTCAAAAATGCGGAGACAGGTGATCGATCCTAGTTTTTGCTTTTTGAGTAATTTGAAACAGTATTTATTTTTGAGTATAATGTAAATAGTCTAAAATCGATATTTTAGACGTTAATATTCATGAATTTTTTCAGATTTAAACTTACAAACTAAACCGTGGAAACATATTAGTTTCGGTCCGTGCGTGCAGCATTAGCATTAACCTGTTGTGTTCTCACGAATTTTATGTTTTCAGGACTCACAAGACGCTCCTCTTTTTGGTGAAGATGACGATTACGTCAGTTTTACAAAGTCCAAAATTATGTAAGATGTGCTACTCTGCTTATAGCTCAGTTTTCAAAGCAGTGTTGGAATGTAACTAAGTACTAAATAACATTTACTCAAGTTCGCCCACTGCAGCCTACTTAAGTACAAATTTGAGTTACTGCAGTCTTTACTTGACTTTTTTTCTCCTCATGCCAATTTTTCTTCCACTTAATCACATTTCAGAGAGAAATATAGTACTTTTCTTCACTACATCTACCTGACAGCTTTAATTACAAAGACAATACGATGGTTTGTTATAAATTAAAGCACCCAAGTACAGCTCAAATGATTAGTCGTATGATGTAAAATTAATTGGCAACTATTAAAAAAAAAACAAAAAACTTTTAAAGTCATTTTTCAAACAAAAATAATGGTTCAACTTTCTGCTATTCCTTTTAATTTTGAGGTTTGGACTGTGAAGGTATCACATTGTGATGGCATTTCTCACTATTTTTTTTAGAAGCTTTATAAATCAATCAATCAGTTGATTAATGGAGAAAATAATCAGCAGATTAATCCACGTAAAAGAATCATTAGTTGCAGTTCTATACAAAAATCTTTCAAAATGAGCTCCACCTCAACCAGCTCCTACAATAAAACCCCACTTTTACATTAATGCATAAGTAATAATAATCTAATGATATAATATATAGTAGTATTACAGTCACAGAGACCATTTTTGTGCATTTAATACTTTTATTAAATTTTCATAGTGCGTTATTAGTAGTTTTACTTAAGTACAGGATCTGAATACTTCCTCCACCACTGGTTCTATGTAATCGGCTTTGTATTCTGACCAAATAAAATGGAAATCTGTGTTTCAGACATCCGCTGGCCTCATTCTTCCATCTCTTCTTCCGAACAAGTGCCATCTTGGTCTACTTACTGTGTGACATCCTCAGCGGCCATTTCATTCCCTCCATGGTCACCATCATCCTCTTGCTGTCATGTGACTTCTGGACTGTCAAGGTGAGGAGGCCAGGTGCATAACACCTTGTTTGTGTTACATGTAGGGCTGCAGCTAACGGACATTTTCATCACTGATTAATCTTGACATTATTCTCTTGATTAATCGATGAATTGTTTCATTTATAAAATGTCAAAAAGGAGTGAGAAGTTTCTGTTATTGCCACATTCCAAGCCACAACTATTCAGTTTCCAATCAACAAGTGTGTTATGTGTAGCCTGTTTATGATGGAATCAAATCGAAGTACTAGGCTTTCATTTACAGATTAAATCCTTTAATTTTCCTCAGAATGTATCCGGCAGATTGTTGGTGGGCCTTCGGTGGTGGAATCAAGTGGATGAAGATGGAAGGAGCCACTGGGTATTTGAGGCAAGGAAGGTAAGCAGAAGCTCATCAGGTAATAAGATAATTAGGTATCGCCATAAATATTTTTCACAGGCACAAGAAAGAAGTTTTCTCGCAAAGCAGGTTTCTCACATGGAAGACAAACATTTGGATGGCGAAAATATTCTTTCAAAGCTAAACAGCCTCATCACGTTTCCTTCTTTTCAATTAAATGTGACCCTGCCTCTCTGGAAAGTAATAGAGATGTCAGTAAAAAAAAAAAGAAGTCAAGATATATGATGCATCTAAAATTTCACAGACTAAATACACCTTGCAGCACTTCCTAAGTGCCAATGTAACATTTGCGAAGCCCTTATACAGTGTAATGTAGCTGCATGACCTTATTAGACTATTGAAGATAGTGTAACATAGAACGGCTGCATTGTCCTCCAATATAGAAGAAATATTATATGGCACAATGGGGGCATTGGACATGTTATTTCCCAAAGACTACCACCATTTTTTTTTCTTGGATTTTTATTGATCAGCGTGAAATGAAATCTTGTTTGCGTTTGTTCGCAGACACAAAGTCTGAACCTGACATCCAATGCCGAGTCACAGATCTTCTGGCTGGGCCTCATCGTGTGCCCCATCTTCTGGGTCGTTTTCGTGTTCAGTACCATCTTCTCTTTCAGGATTAAATGGCTGGTCAGTTCAGTGTGTTTGGAAGTGAATGCCAATTTATCGTCTCTCCAATGAGCTGCTAATTGTTGCCTCATTCCTGTTCATGTCTTTTGCCCCATAGGCTGTCGTAATCATGGGCTTGGTTTTACAATGGGCCAATCTATATGGCTATGTCAGATGCAAGGTGGGGGGAAAGTCCAACCTGAGAAACATGGCAAAGAACTATCTCGGTGTCCAGATTTTTAAACAGGTAGGTGAAAAGTTAACATACTTCCCTCCTTCCATGTCTTGTTGACATAATGCATTAACTTTTCCATTATTTTTTAATGAAGGCAATGGAGAAAACAGAGAGACCTTGAAGTTTGAAGAGGACGAGTGATGACCATCTGCAGTGTGTGTGTATGTGTGTGTGTGAATGCAACGGTGGATGAGCACATTATATTTACTTGACTTGTAATTTCTCTCGTGTTTTTGGTAAAACTGGTTTTGTACGAGTCATTTTCTCTGAACTCACTGACCGATAAACTCTAACTTTTCTAATGATTCAAATAAAATACAATATAGTTGTTTTTGACGATACGTATTCCATAGTTACGGGTTGCAGGGCGAGTCACTGAGGTCATTTTGAAACGTAAATCACTATCAAACCCTGACTGATAAACTGAGACTGTCACAGTCCCTAATAGGCTTTTATTAGTTAAAGACGGTAATGCTAAATGCCAGATTCCTGAGGGGAATCTAAATTTAAGGCTGTTTTGATGACTAGAATGGCACTCAGTAGAGCGCATACCTCCGCCAAGGCCCAACAGCCCAACATCCATGCATTACTCCCTGGATAATGCCTGGATCTTGATTTTAAAAAAAAGATCCATAGTGCGGATCCAAATAAGAATCCGGATCTAGCGGATTTAAACTTGTTTTCATGGGGACGTAGTCTTTTCCCGGCTGCTGTATGGTAACAAATAGTGCTAGAATCCTGCAACTACCACCAATGTTAAGCTAAGTTGATAGGGATTGATAGGGATAGGAAAATGTCTCGCAATGTCAAAGAAAGAAATAAAAAAAATTCCTAGATCCGCCCCCTTTATCCGGATGCACGCCAAAAACTTAACGGGTTCTTCCTTGGCCCATGCATCATCCTTCCACCAAGTTTCGTGGAAATCCTTTCAGTAGTTTTTGTGTAATCCTGGTGACAAACAAACGGACACGGGTGAAAACATAACCTCCTTGCCGGAGGTAATTAAAGAAATAAACATGTCCATGTGTAGCTTGAGTTTGAACCAGTTTACTGAGATGACAGCTCAGCCCTGCAGCCAGCGTCTATGAATGTACTGTATACCGTTGTGGAAAGGGCATTTGGGATATATATATATATATATATATATATATATAGTTAGATTTCTATTTCTATGTGTATTTAAACCTGGAGTGGGGACGGTGAAGTTATGCTACTGTTTCATATATGTTGCTTTAAAGCTTCAAAATTTCTAATAATTTATTTGTGAATGTTATAAATTGAATTGGAGGGTACGATAGGGAGAAGTGCATGTTTCTAAATTTTAAATGTTGAAATAAGTGCTCCTTGGGTGTCATTTTATACATAAATGATCATTTACTCAGGACCTCTCTGGGAAATTGTTTTTTGTTTTTTTTTAAATTAAATAAATAAATAAGATATTGAACTGTGTTCTAGTGGTTTCATAGAATATTAAAAGCGTCAAAATTCCACTTCCCTGCTGACCACCTCAGACACAGCCATCAGTGCATTCACCTCTCATTAGCTCCCCTTCAGCAGCTCTGTTTTTAATGGTGACATAAACAGTTCTGAAATATTCAATGCTAAAGCTGTTGGTAAAAATGTCTTGAAGGGGGTCACCAGTCTGTATGCAGTGAGTGATTCAACCACTAGGTGGCAACAAAGAAACATCCGTGTTTACCAGAGAATCTGTGTGACAAATATTGTTGTCTTTTCCTTGCATTTAATTGTGTTGTTGTGGACATAATTTAATAGAAGCACCTTATTCCCAACTTCTTATAATAGTTATAATATCTTAGGATACTGCCATACAAGTCCTGAAGAGGAACATGGTTTTGTCATGTGTGCAGATGTCCCAATTTTAAATAATAATTCCATATACTTACATACATCATTTGACTCAGTTGGGGGAAACTATACCATGAGTGAAAGATGAAATTTCTTTATTTGTTTTATTTCCAGAAATATGCTAAAACATTTTTTTTTATCACAGATGAACTACAAGTAAAAATCGGCACCACAATATTTGACATAATAAATGTGAGGTTAAACACATTTGTTGTGTTTGATTCTGTATTTGAATTTATAAGATCACATGAAAGTATCATAAATGTGTAGTTTTATTGAGAATGCCTCAGTTAAGCTGTTTTTTATATAATGTAATGGCATTAATTAATATGCAGTAAGAGTTTTTTGTTGTTGTTGTTGTTGTTTTTTATTAGTACCAGAAGTCAAAGTGGTTGACTGTGCATTTGTAATTTACCATCACATAAGTCATGGCAAAAAAGTAAATGCCGCCCAAAACAAAATAGAACCAGAAATATATCTTGTCCAGTCTGTTGGCAAACGTCTGATATCTCTCACTTTCCTGCTCCTTAGCCTCGAGATCTTTGAGGAAGTTGACCACCTTTCTGAGCATTTTGCCGTGCTCCTCTGAGCCATTCAGCTCAACGACACTGATGTCCGCTTTGGCCTCTGTGGGGATTGAAGTGGCAATCATACACAGTGTAATATTGCAAGCACAGACTCAACACATGCATTATTGTATTTAATGCGTAGGTATTCCTCACCCTCATCCTCTTTCTCTGCCTTGTTTCCTGGGACTGACCCTTTGGTACAGCAGCAGAAAATGATGCTGCCATATTTGGCCAACCGTGTGAGCACCATGGACACCAACATGCTCAGCACCAAGAGGATCAGACAAATACAGAAGTGGGTTCCTGCGGCACAGACAGACGTTAGTTGTTGGTGGCTCAAACTGTGATGCTGCTCGTGTACATGGTTTGAGTGTTTTGTGTGTCTGCGTGCGAGCTGACTGACGGATGATGGGGCTGCACTGGCTGTCTCCAGGGAGCTCATCATTGAGGATGATGAGGAACATGGTGAAGCTGAGCACCAGCGTGACCTTGAAAGAGTTGCGTTCGCCGCCTCCCAGCGGCAGGGCGAAGCTGACCACATCAGCAAAGACGATCAGAACAGTGGGCAGCAATAATGTTATGAAGGGGTTGAGATATTTGATACTCAGTGAAACCTGAGGAGTATGGCAGAAGTTTATAGTACAGTTAGAAACTGCTTTTTTTAATAGAACTCCTGGCTTAAATACTAGTATTTGGGCAGAGGAAATCCTTAATACTTCATTTTTCTACCAGTATCTCATGCAAAATGGTGGTAAGAATGAGAGCATGTTGTTTATGTGGACAACACGAAGAGAACACCTGATCTAGAGCTGCAACTAATGATTATTTTCATCATTAACTATGTTCTTTTTATGTTTGTTTTTTTCTATAAAATGTCAGAAAATAGTGAAGAATGTCCAGTATAAATTCCGCAAGATGACACATTCACATTGCAAGAAAAAAAAAAAGTAAAGCAAGAAAAGCTCATCATCTCCTCACCATCCGACATGTCACAATCACGCAGGTCAGGTTGCTGGTCTTTAAAGTTAAATACCGTTAGTCCTACACTGTTCCACGGGTTCATGAACTCACCATGATGTAATTGCGGTCGTCTCTCTGTTTCCGGTAGTCCACATAGTCAGTTCTCCAATCTCCATGGGTACCATCAACCATCCTCAGTTCACCCAATATCAGCTCAGTACCACATCCTGAAAAAAAAATGGAGTATTACAACTACTTTTTAAATTTAACTAAAAAACAACAACCCCAGGGCTTACGTTACCCACAATGCAATGTGGACATGTCATTGCTAGCAACAGATAATGTAGCCTCAAGCAGAGATGAGGAGCAGGTTTATGCGCCTATTGACTTTGCCTCATGTGACGTCACCTGAGGCAATTTATCAAACGTTGCACAGCTCAAAGCACAAAAGGCTTCATACGAATGAAGCTTTTGGCTCAGGTTCAAGCAGGAAAACAGCCGTCAGACAGCCGGTTTCTGTCATCACACCGAGGCTCCAGCTCTCAACTGCTATCCTATTATTTCTCACGGTTCTCTGTGCGGGCTTTCCCATCAAGGATCATTTTATACCTGAAGAATATTTGATCCGCTTGAACTATTTGGTCCCTCTCCGTTTTGTCAAACCCCCCCGTCTGCAGCGTCTCCTAATAGGGCCCTATCCACACACGTGTTTCTAGTCTGCATTCATGTTAACTTTCTTAACATGAATGCAGACTGCGTGTAACATTTTGTCGTAAAATAAATAGCCAATTACATACAAGTAAGGTGTTTCACCCTGAGCGATATATGCAGAAATGCTCATTTCACACTCATTGTAAGTACGGTACTGTATAATATTAGTGAATTGCTGGGCTCACCATTGGCGGACCAGCTTTGGATGGCGACAGGGCACTCATCAGAGGCAAAGGGGTAGTTGAACAGGTTGACTTCACAGTTCACCTGCGCACTTATGATCACAGTGTGCTTCACCGTGCCGTTACTGTACGCCAGCAGATCACGGGAGCTGTGCTTCATGGTTGTTTGTATTCTACACAGGTGAGAGACAACAGGTGTGTCAGAAGAATGTCAACAAGCCCTAATTGGCTTTGTGTGTGTGCGACAGTTGGCATTCAGCCGACTGACCCATTTGTCACATGGAGCTCTGGGGTCCAGACTTTATTTACTGGCAGGACCACTTCATCGTATTCGTAAACGGATGTGTTCCACGCCAAATCAAGATCTCTCCATACCTGTGGTTTAAAATCAAAATGAATGTGACTGACGTATTCTTTCTTTTTGTCCATTTATCAATATGTTGAAGCTTACAAGTGAGGCTTGCAGACGACTAATCAGGCGGAGATTCTTTGTGTCCTGCAAAAAAAGAAAATAAATGATGATGGATAAAAATATTGCTCAGATGAATAAAGTTTAACTTTTTCTTCTTTTTTTTTTTACCTGATCGCAATGCTTAAGCAGATTTACGTTAACAAAATAATACACCAACATAAATAATAAAACACATTTAGTACACTTATTAAAGCACTGTACACATTTATTAGATTAGCTGAAAATGCAACCGTTTTCTGAGCTCATGAAAAGTTGATTATTATTTTTTAGAGACAGGTGGTTCTGATGGGAGAGTGACACTGAACATCTGATGATCTTATAGAAGATGATGTATCGCTGTAGATTACCCAACAAACAGTGTATAAAGTAGTTAAAATGAGGTCAACCTTAAACATCTACAGCAGTAAAATGCAACATACACATTAATGCACTATTAGCCCAAATATATCCTAAATAAATGAATGAATTCATGATTAAATAAATAAATAATAGCTCTGGCAGGGATGATTTTTACGGTAGAATTGCCACTTTAAGTACATTTTCCTGATAATGCTTACATACTTTTTACTGAAGTGATGATTTGATTTTAGTTTGATTTTTGAAGGACTTTTAATTGAAGTATTTTTTTTTTTACAGACTTGCCCAAGTAAAAGATCTTCTTCCACTTCCACCACAAAGAGAATAATTGTAAATTTTAAGTTCTCGTCAGGTCACGAGAGGTCTAACAGGAGAAACGAAAAGGGATTCTTAGCTATAGCTCTGCTCATTAAATAAATACTTACAACTGACAGAGTTTGGTACTCCATGAACGGCACGTGAATCAGCTGGGTGCAGTTTTCATACTGTGGCTGAGATGCATAATTTTTCGTGATCAACATTTCAGCCAGACAGCGGCGACTTGTGCAAGTGGAATCAGCTTGTCCGCATCCTAAAATTTAGAGATAGATGTGCACTGGGGCTCTGGATATTTCTTGAAATACTTCTCCCAATTTTGTTTTCTGAGATAAAAGTTACACTTACCTCCTGTTAGTAGACACAATAAGAAGATTGCTCTCCCCAGGATAGGAAGTCTCAACGTTTCTGACTGCATCACTGCTGGAATGAGACTATTAGCTTCCTGCATGCCTAATAACTGCAGTTTTACTGACAGCTGTGGGCCAGTTTGTTTGTTTTTTACCATCCCTGTCTTCGCTCTTTTCTCTTCAGGTTTCAGCGTGACGTGACACTTAAATAGGGCCGTCTGTGACGTTTAACCACATATTCGCCATGTAGGCACACTACAGGACAATATGAAGGATGCACAATAGTGGATAAAAACACCATTGTGTGATTAATTACACTGAGTGTTCAGCGTATCCCTCAGTAGTCCTGTGTAAACACTCACAATGCAATTACTTTTCCTGTCTGTTTATCTGCCAGAAGATTCGGGTTGCTCCAGCTGCTATTAGTCATTATAGCTGGCCGTGCTGCTCTGCATTACAAAGGGACTGTGGCTGTCACGCAGGTGGTTTCAGTGCAGTGGAGGGAAGGCAGGTCTTCTCAGAGAACGGTCATTAAAAACACTTTGTTTTGACAGCTGGATGGTGGATTTAGGTTGTTATGATTTTAGTATTTTACTTTCGACAATATGGCTTACAAACTCTTTAGGTTATATAAGACTAATTATAATCTTCATATACCTTAGGTTGCACTATCACAACATTTATCTTTGTGTTATGTGAACAGATGATTGGGGTGACTCATAACATAGTTATAAAACAGAGAAGAATCAGTGGCATTGCCCTATGTGTCTCAAATAAAAGTTAGAATTTAATCGTAGTTAAAGTTTTACTAATTGGTGAATACACTGAGCACTTTTTATTTCACATAATTTTTGTATTGTAGAGTCAAGAAGAGAAAACTAGTTAAAGTGCTGGTGTGATGATTTATGTCTGGAGACCATTTTTGCAAGGATTAATATTTAAAGTGATGTGCAGGCATAGACTTTTAAAATGATTAGTTATTCAGTTATTTATATGTAAATACACGTTGAGATTGTAGTTTATTTCATTTTTCTGTGATTTTATGTGTAGTCAAACAATTTTTTTTTACAACCTTGACCTGTTCTTAATATTTTAAGTGATTATCAGAAAATATTTGTACATTCTTTGTGTTTTTTTTGTGTGAGTCAGACTTATTAGCTGAGTTAGCGCTGAAAAGCATGTCGGATGAGGAGTTGGGTCAGTTTAAAAGGTGCTAAACCAGCACAAATATGAATTCATGAAGTCGGCAAAAATAACCCAAATCAGCCTGTCCAGAGGGGGGTTGAAACAAATGTTGGCATGTCTTCAGTTCAATGAAGTGCCTTATGAAAAATGGAGTTTGAAATAACTTTAAACCCTCCATACACTCTGTAAAATGGTGTGCCATACGTTGACCTTTCAGCTGTAATCTGCTTTTTTTCCCCCAAACTATCGGACCGTTGAGAAACAAAAGGCTTTATCTTGAATGTTTTGCATTCATTTCATACCTGATTGACCTGATCGTTATCAGTCCGAGCTGAGGTTATCGCCTACCGGTCTCAAATATGTCAAACGACACCCTCCTACTAATGAAACTAAACTGGCTCTACTGTCCCTGTTCCATAAAAAATCTGTCAGATTAGGCTACTTCAGCTCATTAACATTGCATCTTGTCTTCAGTCTCTCCTAATTCCCTCTCATTACACCTTATCTGAGCTCCATTAGCTCCCAATGGGTAAAATTCAAACCAGCGTTGTGATGAAGGCCCGACACTTCATCCCTAACACTGTCTGAAGTGGTAAAATGACCCAACTGAAGTTCCAACCACATAAACTTGTATTGCTGACTCATAACCCCATAGGTCACAGTCCTACTCAAACACATAGACTTGCAAAATATCGTTGCTGTTTTACAATGTTGTTTTTCTCCTGACAGCACAGGTGTTTTTACTTTCATTTCCTTGACAAATAGCACTTTTATTGTTTAAAGAGCTAATGATTGTCTATTAAGTATATTTGATAAATGTTTCCTTTCCTTCCTTACACCCCCTATATTCATGAGGTGTATTACCGGTATGTGTCATTATTTATTTGGCTCACATCTTTAAAAAGACATCTGATACTATTTTCACTCATTCATTATATAGCTGCTGGCTGTACATGACAGACTGTTCTTATCTCTTAGAGGAATGTCTCTTATCTTTGTCTTCACACATCTTTACAAAAACACTACGTGGTGAAACGGGCAGGTTTCAGAGGGGAGTGGGGGTCATGTTCTATTTTTAAAAACACAACAAGGTTGTTTTGGTGTTGTCGACCTCTTTGGAACAGCTTTGGATGCTCTGATGACTGCAATAAACGAGGTGTAAAAGTCAGTGTGTCGGTTTGGCTGTGATCTTGCTTGTCTTATCGGAACCAAATTGAGGACAAGTGAGACAAAGAAAATCCTTGTGCCAATGACAGTGTCTCCACCTGATTGAGCAAAGGTTAACTCTCTGTCTAATGAATCACGGAAATCCGAAGGGAAAACGAACACGACATAGCTGCGAAATGACCTGCTATAAATCATCAATATTATTTCTGCCTTTATCATTTCATGGAGGGCTATTTAAGTTACACAATTTCCATTTAATCATCCAGAAGCAAAGGACATTTGGTGTTTTTTCTTTCTGAAGGAAGCTCTAAAATATTCCATAGGTCATAAATTCTTCCAGATTGTCCAATAAGGTTTTAGAGGGAAGTGATTGCTGGGATATCAGAACAAAATGGGACTTTGCCTCAGGACCAGGCCGGCCCCCAACACTCTGCAACCAACTAAACTCAGAGGTCATGTCCACTGTGGCAACACGTTGTTTGATGCTTGGCAGAACTGATGGGCTTATGTGAAACCTGACGGACTCTAATTTCTATTCAGCAAGTAAGTTGAATATTGAAATATACTGTGTGCTTTTCAATGAGACATGTGGGCCTACTGAAGTCAGTGTAATAAGCAAGAATTCTTACACAAGGTTTTTTCAAAATTGGTTTTGTGTTCCTACAAAAACTTGACCTAAGACCTAAAGTAATCCTAAAGTTACTAAATAATGACAAATGTAGCTGAATAGGTACAAAATTCAGCAAACTAATACTTCAAGATATTAACAGGGAAGGGAAAAGCATGTTGTAATACTAACATTTTTAAAAACGTACATTTTTAATTATTATATTATATTATATTATACTATATTTTATTTTATCTTATTGGATTAGATTAGATATTTTGTAGATTTTGCACTGTATGGACACATTTTCCACTATATGGGCGAATAATAAGATGTTTTAGAAAATCAAATGCATTGTTTGGAATTCCTGGAGCTGGGATATATAAGGAGAGATATGCAAGGAAACATGAGTTCATCCTGTAGGAATTATGACATTTAATATAGAATTCAGACTCCAGGTTATTGGTCCAATGCGCTGTCCCATAATAGCACTCTCAATATTCCCACATAGGATGCAAAATAAGAAAGAAAAACGGGGGGAAAACGGGTAAAACATAATTAAAATAAGTGCAGGCTCATTTGTGAAAAAGGTTTTAAAAAAATAGAGACTAACAAACAAATCTGGTAAGGTTGATATACATAGACAGAATAATATTGGAACCACCATACCTTAACTCACTAGTCTTGGTAGTTTTCCCTGCTCGTTTTGTGACCCTTTGTCATACAAGTGCTGGAGGGTGGGCAGGTCGGCCCCGCTGACCTTTTTCCGACGTGATTGTCCTCTAACCTGCTCTTGTTCATGGACACAGTGATAGCTGTGTGTCGAAAACCAGGTTACAACTGTCTAAAAACTGTGACACTGCTGTTTGTGAGTCAAGTATTCACCTACTTATAAATGCCTGTTGACATGGTAACTTGCCGGGTTTCTCTGCTTATTTACCTCTCGCTACAACATTACTTCATCAATGCAAACCCTTCATTGAAACACAAATCTGTGTAACTAGAAGTGGGTTGTTTTTTTTTTGGCAGTTTTACTTCTAAATGCATGCCGGTGCACATTTCCACAATCTACTTCAATCACAGAGTGTTTTTGATTACTTATGTGCTCAGTTACTGTTTACCCACCAACAGGATTCCATTCAAACCACAGTAAAATCTTATTTGGCCTGAAATGTATCTGATACACTGTGTTTTAAAGACGGCACTTGACAATAATACACAAGCGCTACGACCACACAGCTTACACAATTGTTTGGCAGCTCTGTTCTTCAATTAGAGCTTATTCATCATAAACCAAGATAAACATCAGCTATGTTCTCAGTAAACTCAATTAAGCAATAAGATAATCTAGATAAAAGTCCGACAGGCTTCTTGCAAGGAAGAGCAGGGCTTAAGAAAACTTATTAATCAGCCAGTGAGTTGACTCAGCATTATGCACTCAGAAATAAACTTGATAGTGCCCCTTTCATTGGTGACAACTGGAGCAGCTGTCAGTGTAAGAAAGCCATAAAAATGTCCTGACTTTGTTGTGTGTCACTGAAAAGAAGGTGGTGTGGTTAACGTTTGACATTTCTGGAGGTGAAAGCTGTTAGAGGTGGTTGGAGGATAATAATTTACCCTCATGAGGACAAAAAGAGATTAATAACTGCACCAACCTGAGGTCGAGGTTTTGCTTAATTAACCGAGACATACTTTTTTGGGACTTGTGGAGTAAAGACACAGACTGTATAAACATTTTCATTATAACCACATGAATGATTTTTTTCTTTTCTTTTGTCTTTACATTTTTGGCCTTACAGCTACTTTGGGGCAAAAACATATAGATATTTTATGAATACTGACAGAATGTACTATAAATAATTTTCAACATAAGTCAGTTTAGGACTGTTTTTTAAATGCATGCTGACTGGTTCCTGTTTGCCGTTGATGTCATCACATCTGGAAGGCAACAGATTTTACCAAAACTAAAGAGATAAGCCAAACTGATTAAACAGAAGTTCTTCCCTGTGGGAAATAGAGTTTCCTTACCCGAAGCCTTAGTTAATCTTCATCGTCATAGGATCACTGCCAAATCTATATATATATTTATATCATCATGGGCCAAGATCAATACCTGAAGGATCAAGATTAACTGACTTTTGTCTTGGAGCATTCAGTGTATGAAGGACAGAAATATATGTTTTCTCAGACACATATCAATAAAGCTTGTGAAAACAAAATCAGACATGTGATATGAGGAAAGCATGCACATGCACAGTCTGCAAATACTTAAATTATTTGTGACTGAGGGTTGATGACACCAAAATCTTTTAACATGTTTAAGAACTGAATCAGTGAAGGGCAGAAAAGCTCTTTTTAGCTAACTTTGAAAAATGGGATGTGTATTCAACAACACAATAAAGGATGCCGATGTAGCGTTCTGACACACATTTGTGAAGAAGTTGACTAAAGTGTATAGTGCAGCGCCATGTGACACACACACACACACACACACACACACACACACACACACACACACACACACACACACACACACACACAC
>JBBPCS010000672.1:7210114-7220293 GCA_037974645.1 Hollardia meadi
TCTTCTTCTTCTTCTTCTTCTTCTTCTTCTTCTTCTTCTTCTTCTTCTTCTTCTTCTTCTTCGTCTTATTATTATTATTATTATTATTATTATTATTATTATTATTATTATTATTATTATTATATGCTGCATTTTTCATGCATCTGCCATTGGAGATTGCAGGATGCAGAGTGGATGATCTGCATTGCCCCTGTACTTGATTTGAACTAAACTCTGTTGCCCATCATGTCTGTGCATGCAGCTTATGACTAAATTAAATGAATCCAAATAGGCCTATGTGGGATTGCTGCAAGAATATAAATGCTTTTTATTATAAAGTAACGTTGTGTTATAAAAGCTTATAACAAAAGGTACCATCTGCTGAATGATTGGCCACAGTTATTGATTTGTGTAATGATAAATAGAGCAGCTTTATGTAACCAGTTTCCATCTGCCTCAGCAGTTGACTCTAATTAAGACCTCATGCAAAACAAACAACCTCGGGAAGCCTTGGGTCTGTCACCGTATACCAGCCTGTGTGTGCCGTGATATAGAGAGCAGATGAAAGCTCAGAGAAAAAGAGCCCAGTATACTGTATACCTCAGTTTGTAATGTGCTCAGTGTCAGTGCATCAACAGCACAAAAGTTACAGTTGATTCACTCTGTGGGTCATGTTAAAAATGTATGCTGTGCTCACTGGAGGCTGCTTTCGATAAAAGTATCACACAAGTGTCCTCTCAGCTCTCCTCTTGATCTTTACTCTAAACTAGGCCTCTGTGCAGACAAAATATTTGGTTAAACAGATAGAAAACTGGAGACTTGGAGGCTGACATGGTCTAAGTTTCCTGTGGCAAGAATGTGTGAACGATTTCAATATCATATGTAAAACGGCAAAAGTGCAGTAAACAAAATGCTTTGGCAAGCTTTGAGCTGCGAATGAATGGAGCGCCATATTGTCAATAGCGTGCGTGACAGGTTGCTATTTCTAGTCGACCTAGCAGTGACATCACTGGTTGAGATAAGCAGAGATGTTGCAGGGGGGGATTTAGGACCACGTCCTGCTCATCGCATCCCAAATGGCTGTTGATCACTTTCAGAACAGTTAAATACATGCAAAGGGACAACAAAGCAATACAACGATTGTTTTCATAATATTAATAGAATAGGAATATTATTGAGAATATCTGCTGAAAATGACCCAGAGACTTTATTTCATACTTTGACACCCTCTTTTTTGGATCTTTGACACAATAGTGATCCTCAGATGAGTTACAGTGGAGGTTTGGGGTTATTTTGGCACCAGCAGGGCATGTCTGGCTGACTTTGGCCTTTTGTAGCCTGTGGTGTTGCATTTTAACTGCCCTTTCAGGCCACACACACCAAGTCAATAGCTTTTCTAATTTAGCTGCCCATGTTGTTCTATTAGATATGACTGCAAGGTTCATTAGTTCTTGTTACATGACGTTGTGGTGCAAACGGTGGAGGGAATTAGTTTTGGCATCTACGTACGCACATGTGTTGCTGAAGCTGTGCACTCAATAACTGAGATTGAATAGTATAAAATGTAATATTGTAATATCTGTGCAGAATTTAGAGACACATCTGCGTAGAGCTGCTGCTTGTATGTTTGTTCCGGTCGCTCGCTGGATAACTTGATCTGTAATTTGACTCAGCTCCCCGTAGACCGAACTAATTAATACTTACACTAAGCAGGGCAAACATGTTTTCCCACTTCAGCCATCTGAATAATCATTTTAATTTATTACTGCCACTGATAAAACCTGTTCTTTCTGACTGCACTGCGTACATCGTTTGTATATTGTCTGTATATGTAAGAATAGTGTTGCTAACTTTGAGTGTACAATGCATTATTTAGACAGCAGGTAACCACACACAAACACACACACAGTGATCTTTGCTCTGGTTCCTGCCAATTACTTTAAAACTGGTATTGTCTCTGTCTTTCATTTCCACAGCCCACTTCACTGATGAGGTCCAAAGCAGCCGTCAGAGAGGAGTGACCTGCCCTCACCAAAGGTGCACAGCACGCTTGCAGACGCACAGACCCGGTCACCCCTGTTCCCTACAGGATCCAGTCCTGTTGTCCACATTTCCTGCTTGACTTTGTCCCCAGGATCATTCAAAACTGTTTCTCCAACGCTTTTACCAAAAACTTAGACTGTTTTCCAAAGCAGAATCGGCCCAGCCCTCCCAGGCGGAAGCAATGGGGAGTGTGCGAAGCCACCGTTACAGCATCGTGTCCTCTGAGGAAGACGGCATGAAGCTGGCCACTATTGCCATCCCGAACGGCTACGGAAACGGCAATGTGAACAAGGTGCACACAGAGCACAAACATCAGAGCCGCTTCGTCAGGAAGGATGGCCACTGCAATGTGCAGTTTATCAATATGAGTGAGAAAGGCCAGCGGTACCTGGCAGATATCTTCACCACCTGCGTGGACATCCGCTGGCGCTGGATGCTGCTCATATTCTGCCTTTCTTTCCTGCTGTCTTGGTTGTTTTTTGGCTTAGTCTTCTGGGTAGTGGCCCTCTCTTACGGGGACTTAGAGAATGAGACTCAGATGTGTGTTTCCAATGTGGACAGTTTCACCGCTGCCTTCTTGTTCTCAGTGGAGACCCAGACCACTATTGGCTATGGTTATCGCTATGTGACAGAGGAGTGCCCCGTTGCCGTCTTTATGGTTGTGTTTCAAAGCATCGTGGGCTGCATCATCGATGCTTTCATCATCGGCGCGGTCATGGCCAAGATGGCCAAGCCCAAAAAGAGAAATGAGACCCTGGTGTTCAGCCATTATGCTACAGTGGCCATGAGGGACGGTAAACTTTGCCTGATGTGGCGTGTGGGGAACCTGAGGAAGAGTCACCTGGTGGAGGCCCACGTCAGAGCCCAGCTACTCAAGTCCCGCACCACTGCCGAGGGCGAGTTCATCCCTCTGGATCAGGTAGACATTGACGTGGGCTTCGATAGCGGCATCGACAGAATCTTCCTGGTGTCTCCAATCACCATTGTGCATGAGATTGATGAAGACAGCCCATTCTATGAGATGAGCAAACAGGAGTTGCAGACATCAGAATTTGAGATTGTCGTGATTCTGGAGGGAATGGTCGAGGCTACAGCCATGACCACTCAGTGTCGGAGCTCCTACGTGGCCAGCGAGATCCTCTGGGGCCACCGCTTCGAGCCGGTGCTCTTCGAGGAAAAGAGCTACTACAAAGTGGACTACTCTCGCTTCGACAACACATACGAGGTGCCCAGCACGCCCGACTGCAGTGCCAGGGAGCTAGCTGAGAAGAAGTCCGATGCCTCCAGCTCGAGGAACTCCTTTTGTTACGAGAATGAGGTGGCTCTCGAAAAAGTCGAGATGGAGGAGGACTTTGAGGAAGAGGAAAACGGGGAGATGAGGGGTGTAGAGACTGGTGCACTTGAGGACACAAACACAGGTGTGGTGTCGGACTCTGAATGCAATATGGACTCTTTGCCTCTAGAATCAAGGCCTTTGACAGCAGAATCAGAAATATGACAGCAGAGATTAAGAAGGGTTAAATACTACCTAATACTACCTACTAATTGGGTCTTGGTTGCTGTCATTTAAAATGCATGACAGCTTGTAAAAGACTGAGTATGAAGTTCTCTATGCAGAATCTCATGCACAAGACACCATCTAGACATGTTACAGTGTTTATGGTGAAAGTGGTGATAAATTAACTGGTTGCACGGTGATAAAATGGGCTAGATGCCTTCAATTACACACTGTGCAGTCTGCCCTTTCTGAAAATATTTTAGTGGAATCGCCAATTCAATTCAGTTATAAAATTATTTTTTATAAAAATGCAGTTTCCAATTTTAAGTGCGTAATTCCAGTTTTTGCATGTAGCATCCTGGGTATAATATGTCTTTTTTTGTGGCCTAAGCGGCTCATAAGGTTGTGAGAGAAATTACATTTATTTTAATTCAATTAAAAAGACAGGAAAAAAAAAAAGATTTGAATCTGAAACTTTTAAATTTGTTTTAAAATGCCAACCAAAATTTATATATTTTTAGTCACTTAAAATTCAAAAATCTCATTTTAAATGTTGCTAAAAACCGTTTTTAAACATCTTGACAAAGGCTACTGTTTGTTAATGAGCTGGTCTCATAGCAAAGTATATTTGCAGTCTTCTTTACTCGGTGTTGCTCTCATGGCGTGAGGCAGGAAAGAGATGTCTTGCACAGATTACGAGCACATGATGCTCCTCAACCTATCATCTTTTCTAAGTGTAGCATCTTTTGCAGTGTGTGCCTTGACACAAGTCTCAGTCCTGGTGGAAGCACTCAGGAGGTTTGGCTTTTCGACTGAGCACACACTGCAATATATTACAGGAAGAAGAAGCATTCAGAGGTGATTCACTGTGCAGTATGCTGCCACTCTTTGCAGGTCTTCATGTTCTTATGTGCAATACAGGTCGGTGGTAGAACGTGACAGG
This sequence comes from Hollardia meadi, assembly GCA_037974645.1. Taxonomy (NCBI): domain Eukaryota; kingdom Metazoa; phylum Chordata; class Actinopteri; order Tetraodontiformes; family Triacanthodidae; genus Hollardia; species Hollardia meadi. The sequence continues at coordinate 7,214,578 of JBBPCS010000672.1, forward strand.
AAGCTCAGCCCCGAGCCGAGGTTCTGAATGTTGATGATAACTGCTGCTAAGTTACATATTGTATGTTTAGAGAGAAATCTAGGAGCCAAAATGTATTATTTATCTGTTAAAGTATCCATTTTGAAGATTGCAGATGCCGCCTATTTCTAGATGTAGACAAGCATGATTCTGTCAGTGTGTTTTCCAAAGCTTTAGTGCACTTTCCCCCACCCCAGAAACTGCTTTATTACCCAAAGCCAAATGTGTACATATATAAGAGACAACCGTAACTTATCTGTCAGTTGATGTCGATTTTTAACCTGAACTGTTCCTCATCTAACAGCGGCTGACCGTTGAAGCGTTGAATTATTTGAGTTGACGTAGTCTGCTTTCTATTAACATCAGTGTTCCTGGCATGGCAGACATGCAGAGTTAGCACACATTAACCCTCACACGTCACCACTGTGGGTCTTGTGAAGTTATTTGTCGTTTCTGAATGGGCCCTTGCTTTGTCTTTATAAAGATCAGGTCTGCCGATGAACATTTCAGTCACACAAATCACAAATCCTGAATGGATGTAGCGCACTTGAGTCCAGTCTTACACAAGGGATTGAGCTGTAATGCTTTTTTGACTACTACTCTAGGTGTTATGTGACACATTAATGTTTGGATAACGTCAGTGGAAGCCAGAACACTGTACTGCGTCTCTGGTGAAAACATTTGGTCTGCTCTCACATTGACACTTCTCCTGTCTTAGGTCTTTATTTTTCTACCAGGGTCTTCCCACCTTCCTGCACAAACCAGAGACGGTCAAGATTATTTTTTTTTTTTTTTAAATCTTTTGTAAATTATAAGGCAAATACTGTACATTGATATAGCAGTTGTTGAAAACTGTTTTCTTTTGTCCTTTTTTTTCAATAAAAAAATATCATTATGAAGTTGATGCATGGATTGTAAACAACATATCAGTATGATCTTTGAACTGACTAACAATTATTAGCCATTCTTCTGGGTTCTCATCTGCAGTCTATACTGTGCAATAATTTTCCAAGGATTTGCATTTTGACCCAAAAAATGTGACATCTGGAGCTGGTGAGCAGAGGCCTGCTCGACTCTTTTAGCCATGCTGCTCCCCCAATTTGGAGCCGTGGCCTAAATTCCAGGCTGCTAGCTGTCGGAGCCCACGCCATCATTTACTAGAATTCACCAAACTGACTCACTCCAGTTCTGTGAAATCCCACAGAGACACCATGCTATATCAGTCGGCCCTGCTGGAAGTCATTCTCAATGACAGCGATGGAAAGAACATCTCATTCGCTTTTCCCAATCTGTTTCATTAAACTGTGGAAAATAAGTGTATTGTTCACTGCGGAGTGTTTTGTGGGATGGTGTTAATGTGCAGAATTAGCAGGTGGATATAATGTAATAATTTCAAAGCTATGAAGTTTCATTGAACACAAGCACGGTGGCTATATTAAATACGAATTTGCTCACTTTTTTAGATTGATATATCAAACATCTGCAAGGTGATCTGCATGGACGCACAGATTGCATAATGCGCCATGACCCCAGAGGGGATCCCACCACCCACCAGCTCCCCTAATTCAGCATAAACATGCATAAAACACTACTAAGCAATAGATGTGATCAATGTGGCTGTATCAGAGATTTGCAGAATGACACATCTGTCAGCAAATTTAGTTTCCATACACAGCTGCATTCTGCCAGCATGAGACGTAGTCGGGGGATCTATTGATCTGACATGTCCACAGGAAGGCAGCGAGCCGATGTGATTCGGTTCTACATATAGCAAGTGGGTGCTGCCACGGGGCTTTTTCCACATTAGCCAATGAAACTGTCACAAAGTTCCAGCTTGGAGTGAAAATGGGGACTGTACCCTTCTTCTTTTAGGAAAGAAATTTCAGTTTATTCAGCCTTAATTGTAAACGCAGATTACATTTTAGCCTACCACTTTTTCATGGCCCTGAGTCCCACAGGGAGCTTTATGAAAAACTTGGATAATTTAGTTCCAGCTCCCTTTCAAAAAATGTCACATTTCAGTCCTGAAATCTCTTCAATAACATGACAACATGGTGGCTGTTCAGTCCATGCTGGGAGAACTGTTGCAAAGAAATTGACAGTCATTGTTGGCCAGAGTGCTCCTGTCAATGACACTGATGATGTCTCTCTGGCTGATTCCCCTGAACGGGCTTATTAACACCAGGCTGATCAGCTTGACCTTCAGATTAGATGGCTGAATATAAACACAAACAATTCATCAGCAGAGTAAAGCAACACATGACACAGCATTCGATTCATCTGTTTAATTTCAAATATGTAGGTGACATCTTTTGGATGGAAAAACACCCATATGCAGGTAGACATGCTCCAGACCTCAGCGTGAACTGATAAAACATGACCAGTGGAAATGTAGAATTTGTCTTCTTGTTATCCAGCTGTTTTATCTCAATGATTGACACTTAGACACAGTTCATACACAGAATTTTAGAGAGTGTTAAAATCACAGGCATATTTATTGCTCAGGAGGAAGTGTGTGTAGTGTGGACAATGTCTTTCCTTAACATATTTTAAAGGGTATTATATAAAAATAAAAAAATATGTGGGGCATGTCCCCAGCCTGCAACTTTATAAATAGCTGTAACTGTTTGTGTTTAGCCTACATTCGTGTCTCGCGTATGCTGCTGAGGTCATCAGGCGTCACTGACATTAATACTGTAAATCAGATTAAAAAAGAAAAAGAAGATGATTTGAAACTTATGTGAAAATCCAAGAAAGAAACATGACCATCGAGTCAAAAACAACACGTGTTGGATAAAAAGAGTGTGACATCCCTGTCTCTGGAGGTTCTCCGTCATGAGATATCAAGAAGAAGTAAGTAAAAGGCAGCTGGATTTTGATCTTGGTGAAAAAAGATGAGGTAAGTGTTCCGTAATCGGACGATGCTTCATCTGCAGTGCCAAACATGAAAAGAAGTAATCGATCTTCATGACTGAAACGAAGCATACGCAGGTTTGTCCCATCATCACAGACTTTGTTTCCAGCCATCTGACAGACGTGACGTCTCTGTTACACACAGCTACACCGTTTTGTGTCACTTCCGAGAAAGCGGAGCGATAATGATGACAGTAAAGTGAAGATGTAGTAGAAGCAGTGACGTTCATAAATTGTTACCGTTCAGTCAAAATGACTTATTGCCTCAGCAAGTCTGGAACTGGGACAGAACCTGCAGAAGGCAAACTTTTTCTCAGAGAATGAAAGCCAATACAAGTCTGAGCTTTGACCTTAGTTTTGACAAGTATATTTCTCAATGTTCTCTTCATAGCGAGGCCGTAATTAACAACCTGCTGAAGCCTGTGATCTACAGTCAGGTCACTTAGACTGGGAATGCCACGATAATAACTAATAAAGCAATTATAAGTTGTTATTATTGATTTTTTTTTTTAGCATTGTCATCTGTAGCCTTTTTTTAATGCCTTGCCCAATGGGATTAAATTAAGTAATTCAATGGGATTAAATTAAGTAATTACATTAATTCGTTAGGTCGTTGTGCTCCGTGTCAAATGTTTATGTTCTGTGATGTTTTTATCTTATGTGAAGCAACGGACTGTAGCACTGTGCCCAAGACGAATTTCCCTTTGGGGACAATAAAGTTTACTTTACTTTTACGCAATTCTAATGACATACTAGCAATTGCATAAGACGTCTGGCGGGTCTGACTGCGCACTGGGGATCTGCTGTCTCACGCAGGCAGCTAGTCAGTCAACGATGGCATGCGGATTGACTGATGAGGCACTTGTGGGTCAAAACACTCACCCTCAAACTACAACTTTGAGAATGATCATGTTGCCGTCCATCTCTGTGTGTCAGCAAACATGCTCCAAGGAGTGGTAGCAGTTATGGATGCAAGCACGCAAAGGTGAAGTAGTAACAGTAGTGATCAGGGGATATTCAAATAACTTACTGTACATTATTGTACAGTTTTTTGCAAATAAAAAACACACAGTTTAGATAATATCCAACTACCTTTTTCTGGAAACCTATCAATTTCTGTAAAATTGATACATTGAGCCAATTCAGATGGACTGATGTGGCCCGATTTAAGTGTCGGAGACATTAAAAGTGAGTAATACACTAGACCTATAATGGTTTACAGTTAACTCCAAACAGGACTGGAGTGTCACATCACAGATGAATGTGTTTCACCAAACAGCCAACAGCTGACACACTTGCCAGAACCTTCTGCTGCTGTGTGTTTATGTGTGTGTGAAGGGAATTCCTGGCTAGTGACAGTGAAACCCCTGTAGTGAGCTGCCTCCTCATATCATACTTGGCTACTCCAGCTCGTTTTAGCGTCATATGAGATTTTAATTTTATTGTTTATATTCATTGTGCTTGTCACTTTTCTTTCAGTGCTTTTATTTTCGCTCACAAAACTGATTCTCTGTCTCTCTCTGGCTCCAGTTTGGATACTTGTTTTCCCCCTGCTTGCATTTAATTAGAATTGCATACATGCAAACACACACAGTCACTCTCTCACGTATACACACACCTGCTGATATTCGTTTCAACAGCTGAGTGTCTCATGACACCCAGGGGAGGAATAGGAGAATCCAGCAGGTACAATACAGTATGTTGGAACGGATTCAGGATTTTTCCATTCCCCGAGCCTGCTGAAAGACAATATGTATATTTATTCACAGTGGGTGTGTCTGGTCACACAAGCAGAAACAAAAAGGCATTGGGCACATGCTGTAGAAGCTTACAATGTGTTTGGTTCTTGCTTTTACTGTTCGTGCTTTGCTTTTCAGTTTCATGCAAATATTTCTACATCAATGTCTGAGATCACGTTGTCTGCACATTGTCGTAGGGGAAGACTACATTTACAGCTTTGCAATCACATCGCTGTATATTTGTAACTGCTCGTCTATTCATGTTGCTGACATTTATCTTTCTGGCTCGGGCTCCTCTGACCTTGACAAATACATCCAGAGCCAGGAAACACAAGCGATACCTACTTTATGCTCATTGTTGGCTCTTGACCAGTAGCACCTTGTACTGAGAGGACTTGGCTCTGAGTGGTGTGGCTCTTTGTTGCCTATAATGGAGGTGCAGTAAACACAAAGCCCCTCTGACCTCCATTTATGATGCCTGTTTCCGGTGTTGGATTCAAGGGGTGGCAAGGGGCAGGCCTGGCTCTAGACAACAGATTGTAGAGTAGAGCACTACAGGTAAATCAAAAAAATACTGAAAATATAGGAACATAGCACGCAATGAGACCAATATACCACCAAGGAGGGCCAAGGTTGGCCAACTTGTCACACCGCATTTATTTCCTGACTTGTTCGGATAGGGTATGTTAGTATGAGGACCTTTCACAATGGACAAAAAAACCTACTAACACCCGCTAACAACAGTAGTCAAAGGTACAGTATATATCGGCTCCATCTCAGATTGGCAGTGATGGAAAGATGTCACCCAGGCAGAGATGCTAATTTTGGCCCCTTTTCTAGGCGCAATGCTATGATGCATGTTGAATTTCCAAATGTAACATTGGGAAATTCGGTGCATAAATAAAAACAAAAATAATTGCAACAGCTAGCAAGGTGTGCTCATGTAAGTGATGTGATATGTGTGTCAGAGTCAGAGTAAATCATTGCCCCCTGGGTCAGAGAGATATTGATTGGCTTGACATGATCTATCCATTGAGGGGGGGGGG
>JBBPCS010000672.1:7220393-7258544 GCA_037974645.1 Hollardia meadi
CGACCAGCAGCCAGGAAAAGACTACCCCCCCCCCCCCTATGAAAACTTTTTTTTTTGGATCTGCCCTAAAATGGCACTCACAGATACAAGCCCTCTAAATGTGCCTGATTTTTAAAAAAAAATCAAGATCCATGCATTATTCTATGGAAAATTAATGAAAATGTTGAAAAATTCTCACAATGTTAAAGAAAGGGATAAAAAATTCCTGGATCCGCCCCTTTATCCAGATCCGCGAATGGATGGATGGAAATCCATTCAATAGTTTTTGTGTAATTTTGCTGAAAGACAGACAGACAGACAAACAGCACTGAAAACATAACCTCCTTGGTGGAGGTAATCAAACATGACATTAACAGATTCATCTAGTTCCTTCCTTTTAAGCAAATAAAACAGCCAGACCATCATTGTCTGGCAGAACTCTCTCTCTCTTCAGAAAACAACACAACCAAAGAGTTTTTGGTAACACGACAGCAGCAGCTGCAGCATTATCTAAAGTCAGAGAGACTTTTATTCACAAGACATAAGAAAACATCTTAATGATGGCGGCTTAGATCTCAAACTCATGGTGCGAGCGGTACTGGAGCAGAATTGGAGCGGGATGGAGCGGCACAGACGTTCCAGCTTTTAAACAATCCACTCTGCGCTCCATCACAAATTCTTGTGCTCGCGCTCCCCGCTCACTCGCTGCTCTGCTCACATGCTCTGTTCTAAGGTAATGAAATCACAACAATTACATACAGTGTATGAAAACAATTATGAAGATTAAATTTCTGCTAATATTATATTCAAATTTGCCCCTAAATCCCCTTAAATCCTACACACTGGACCCTTAAAAGAAAGTTGGGCTGGGAAATAATCCATGTGATGTCGAGGAAGTTCTCCAGTCAGTACTCGTGTCCAAATGAGTGATAAAACATTTTAACAAAGTTCACATTTCTCTGTCATTGTTACATTAATTGTGATGATTTGTACATCACAGTAAACAGCTGATTACAAAACAGTTAAAAAGATTGGTTGAACCCGTCTTGTTAGAGCTGAAACTAGTCACAGTTTACATCTCCTATAAACTGTGTTGCTTCCTCAGTTATGTTTCCTCCTCTACTTGAGTCAAGAGAGGATAAACATATTTTCATTCCATTCATCCATTCAACTGCCTGTTTGCCAGCAGTGTGATAAACTGTGAACAGCTTTTGTTCCATTTGTGCAGAGTAGAGAGTAGCTCTGATTCTTTTCACGCTGCATAATAATCACCCAATTCAGCAGATTTCCTTCAAAATTTGACCCAACAGCCCACACTGCTAATTGCAGAACTGAGGCCAGTAGAGGCTGCCAGGCCCCTCTGCAATCATTTGTGCTTGAATATCTAAGGTGAATGAATTATTGATGTGAAATGCTCTGACTGGCACCTTTACGTGCAATGCCTTGGCCATGAAGTTGGCCAAATTCTTTAAAATTCTGCACATCAAAGAAAGAGTTGATATTCCGACCCTTTCTCCTGAGCATCGTGCCCTTTTCCGGCCTGGCAGGGGACGGACTTGACAGGCCTGTAATGCTGATCCATGGTGGCCCTCCTGGGCTCTCACTCCCAGCTAATGACAGTTATCATGGCTCTCTGCAGGCCTGCACATCCCTCTGCCATCTGCACTCATTCACAGAGAGCTAGAGTACAGCAGAGAGGATGTAAACGTTGGAGGATACCTAACCCTGCCATTAATCATGTCATGCTGTTCCCTCTCTTGTCAGCCCCATCCGAGACTGACATATTTGTGCACATGTGTGTATTTGCAGAGTACCATCTCCTCTATATTCAGCCCTCCATCATATTGTTTGAGGCACATTTGTGCTGCACTTCACTCCCAATTTTTTCAACCTGTACAACTGTAGTTTTCGTTCTTTCTCCAGAGCATTCTCTCTTCCTTCCTCTGTCCTAACTCATGATCTGTCCCGTCTTTGTACAGCCTGTAGCAGAGGGTTGCTGCCAAAAATTCTCTCTCGGGAAGCCAGACTGTGTCAAAGGACACCTGACTCAACCGCAAGAAAGGACTCAGGGCCCGAATATACTCCCAAACAGATGCGTACATGGACAGCTGCGGACACTGTTTGTACTACTTTCTGCATTCCGCTCTGAAGGTGCATTCCAAACATGCGCAGACCTATTCCTTAGTTTAGTCATAGCATATGGTCACAAAAACGGCTACAGAGACTAAATGTATAACCTACGATGACAAAATTTACATCACGTGGACCCTACCAGACCCTCACACACTCACGGACATGGAAATTATCATTTTAGCTCAACTTTAGCCACTCTCTGTCCCTTGACGCTGATACATGTAGAACAAGTCCTTTGAAAAAGGTGCTCAAATTACATCTTGACACCAAAGATGAGCTAACCTCTTCAGCCAACAATTGATCCTTAGTCATTGTCTTCATGCATTTTATTTACACATGCACAAAAGTAATGGAGGATCAATATTTGTACTGGCTTATATCCAGGAAGGCAGCGCTCTACTGTAGGCCAATTGCTTTTATTGTTGTCCTGTCGTAGGCCGCATCTTTGATCCAGAAAATTCCAGTCAAATATAATTTTCTCTCAGTTTTCTGCGGTGTGCATTTACACACTGTGAGTACATTCTTTGCTTAAGATCCTATGCTCTTCCTGATCATCCTTCCTACATCTTAGTTGTGTTTGTGTGAGTCTATGTATGATTGTTGGAAGCTACTTGATGCAGCCCAGGCACAGCAGATGGAGGAGCTTGTTTGCCCCTGCAGCACTGTCCTGAATGTGAAAGCATGCACACAGAGATTTGGGGCTCTTTCTGCTCTCTCTTTTTGTTTGTCTCTCTTTTTCCTCCTCAAGTTGACACAAATTTTTATGTTTACTCTTTAGGAGCTTTGAGGTGAGTTAAGGGAAGAGCAATATAGACTAAATAATGCTGGCAGCTAGCCCCCGGTTGCATACAGGGACACTAGCTTCAGCAGGCTAAAACTTCCCACACTCTTTTTGCTGCATGTTCCGTGCAGTTTGGTCCCTCGTGCCACCTCCACATGTTTCTCAGTTCTGCTGTATTCGAGCGTGGTCTGAATGTTCTCTTCTAATGTTTGTGTTGTTGGATGAGAAGATTGTGCCTCAGTCTGTGGCCACTGACCACACATCAACTGGAGACTTAAACCTAAGACACTAGTTGCCTAATTTATGTCCCTATTTGTACCCAATCTATTAGAAACTGTGTCTCTTCCCTTTCCCTTTCCCCCTCACTTTTTCACGAGACAATTTGATTGCAGTGGTTTGTAGTTTGGCTAAGTGCCCACCCTGCAGCACTGTCATTACTTGGTCTTGGTCAAAAACAAGAAGGTGTGTGTGTGTGTGTGTGTGTGTGTATAGCATCTCACAGGGAGAGAGACATTTACTTCTGTTTTGTGGGTCAGTATCAAGGCACACAACCTTATCTGTGGCGTGTTAGGGCTGCTCCTTGTGTTCTTTGTCAGGTGTGTTGAAACAACAGCCCACTGCTTTCAGTTATCACAGAAATGCCAAAGCTATCCTATGCAGCCTGGTGCGACACCTTGACTTGGCTTTCTGTGTGGGTGCTTGTGTGTGAATACAAAGGCATGGTTTGGTCCTGGCCTTTATACGCGTGTGGGAGGCATTGCAATATGCATCACTCTGCCTTGAGTAAGGATCCCTATTCTCTCTCTACAGCCTCCCTTGTCTTGTTTGCCCTCACTCCCTGAATGCATGATGAACTCTGTTGTGTATACTGGGTTCTTACACATAGTAAATATCCCAGCAGCTAGACCTGACAGTCAATTGCTTCAGCTGCCCGCTACAGCTGCACAGGAACAGAAAGCTCTGCCTCACTGGTACATGCTTTATTTATGATCTACCATGAAAAGCTCAGTGGCTGCTTAACACACTATATTCTCAACTCATACAGTACATGCATGGGCCTTTGTCTCTCTACATGTCTTTAATACTCTCTTATCCATCCAAACTGAAGGAGCTGCAGCTTAGTTGAGGGAAACCCATCCAAAGCAGGAGTACAAAGTCATGCTTAATGAAGTAAGACTTCATAAGAATAAGTCTCAGGAAATACAAAGCCATGACTTCCTCATTCATTCATTCTCCATACAGCAACACATTTTCTCTCTTCCCTTATCCCACTGCATCCTCCTCATTGTCAGCCTGAATTGTGAGAGTGGCAGGGTGACTTCCCCACCCAGGACATTGCTCCAGTCCTGAAGACAGCTTTTTAATAAAGTGGGTATGAGCGTGGCTTTAAGTGCTTTATTTTAATTTGGCGAAGTAATGTGTGCTTCTCAAATATTTATGGAGGACCCTGGGTCGTCGTGCTCTCACTGTTCTTCAGATAGGGAGGGTGAGATGGATTCTCCAAATGTGAAAACAGTGCGACTATTGTCCTCTGGATGACCACATTAGACATGTTTTCTGTGAATGAAGACTTAATAAAGGTTGATCTGTCCGTGGTCTTTGAAACTACAACATGCAAAAACTACATTTTAAGAGCCAGGCTACCACAGTACAGGCAAATCTTAGGTATACCAAAAATTCTGTAATGGACAAAGAAACAATAGAACTGTGAAGCTCAACAGGGGCCAGGTGACGATTTTCAGTCCGCCATCCATTCATCATCATTTCAAACTGTTTTGCAGAGTCATGGTGGTGAAAGCAGACAAGCATCATTTTTCTCCAAATATTTAGAGGGATTCCCCAACCTCCATTTGCCCTGGAGTCTACATTCAGCCAATCATGCACTTACACATACCAACATACATAATAATTACTGGGAAAAACATCAAGTGCTTGTATCAATAATTACTACTCAGAGCTATTGGCTGTGAGTTGGAGAGAAGTGTGACCAACTAGTTTGAGAGCTTTGCTTTATATTTCAGCTCTGTCTGAGATATGCTGGCATTACTGGAAATGATGGTCATCTTTCTTTAAATGTCACAATTATGTGATTTAAAAAGCATTTAAATATCTGAAATCCTCAACTTGGGCAGTTGCTCACCCCTCACCAGGATTGAGGGATCTGTCATTTTTCCAGAAGACAGTCACATCATCAGCATAGCAGCAACACATGGTCACCAAACCTGACAACACTCTAAAGCTCAGATTCACCTTGGATATCTTGTCTGTTATAGCCTTGAATAGAAGAGTCAGCGAGGTCTCGTCAGAGTCCAGTGTACATGTGGAACACAGCTTTTGCTCCAAATGCAAAAGGGCAAATGTCCCCCTTCTTACTACTTTACAGGAAACACAGTCATTTGCTTTCTTCAGACATACAACACAGCTCTGATTCCTCCACTTTCTGTGAAAGAACAAAAAGTTGGTCCATTCCATGTCACTGCTCACCATCTGCTTCATCAGTGCCTGTACAGGCTCATCAGTTGCCAGTTACATCAGCCTCAGGCTAGATAACATTTCAAGGCAGACAGCTTATCAAGATGGATGAGGTTTTTTGGTGGTGACCAACTAAGGTAGAAGTCAGGTTTGGACACTTTTTACCTCAAGGTGAAAAGGTGCACATTGTTGCTTTGAAATTTAATATGAAGAGGTGTTTGTAATTTTTAAGTTAACCATTGCTAAAAAAATTAGAAAGATGATGTATAACATGACATAACACACTAAAAAAGACAGAAATGAGAGAAGCCAATCAGCCCCAGCGTTTGTGACAGCCAACTTAATGGTCTCTTCCAGAAATTAAAACGTGTATGTGTGTTTTGTGTTGTGTCAGTCACCATGCCCTCTGATTAAGCATGTGTCATTGCTGTTTCTGGCGCCATCTGCACAGTGTGCTTCCTCTCTACTCCATCCTCCTTCCTAACATCCGTCCATCTACAAATCCATAGGTTCAGTGTATATAACTCCCCAAAGGCAGTATACTGTATTTAAAAAATGCTTAAGAATTTCCACTGAATGGCCAAAAAACATAGTTAAGTGCTTGGAAATTAGGCTGGTAATTTATCCATAAAATGGCAGAGAAAAGATGGATGTTGAATTTAATTCCAAGTAGCTGGACCAGGATGCCAAACAGACTGCATGGAAGCTGCACATTTGAAGGAGAGCATCGTCCCTATTTCGCATTTCAGCCTCTACACAATGTGTTGTCACCACTCTTGGTTTAATTTGGTAATCTCCTTCATTTCCACTTCACAGACATTTTCACACAGACGCACGCACGCACGCACGCACGCACGCACACAAGCTGTCACAGCATAGTACGGGGAAATAGAGGAGAAAGGGTGCCATCAGCAAAAATGTTTTTCTTGCAAAAGTGGGGAAACAAAAACTGTACTGCAAACGCCATTCAATTAATATGTGGTGGCCATTAAGGTTGTTGCCATGGTGATGTGTTGGCAGGCACACACACACACACACACACACACATACACACACGCTGTAGTTCTTAAACCAGACTTCAAATAGGAACCTAGATGCATTCTCCCTGTCGGTTTTTCATTGTCTGCCCTCGCGCACGTGTGTGTGTGTGTGTGTGTGTGTGTGTGTGTGTGTGTGTGTGTGTGTGTGTGTCACAAGGGTGAGGATAGGCTTTGTAGCTGTGACATTAGGGTCAAACGTTGGTTGCAGCAATGCTGTTTTGGCCGCACGGGCTGTCAGGTCTGGAACAGCATGTTCCCTGCAGCCCAATGGGTTATACTGCCGGGTCTCAGTCCAGCCACTGAGCTGGAAAAGTACCCACACACAAGCATCACACATACAACTCCGAGGAGATCCGAGCACTGGAGCGCCAGTGAGCACCCTCTTCTTTAACAGGCTATTACAGATGGATTTATAGCACATATAAAAAGTGGATGAGAGTACATATGCCATCCACATGGATAACTGCAAGCCTGGGACTTGGGCATTTCAAAAGTAGACGTGTTGGTGTAATGGGGTCTGTTGACAGATGGAAGAGTTCTGCCAGATAGCTGTGGTTTGCTAGTTAAGTTTAGCTATGGGTTTGGTGGGGTTTTCATTGAGGGAGGGTACAAGAATCCATGTGAAAAAAGCTGTTAAGAGTGAGAACCAAGATGCATAAATAAGGGCTACAACATGGGAAATTGAAAAATAATAGATTTGCTGTCTATAAAAACATCAAAAGATCTTAGCTAGGAATTTCCAACCAACAATACATTTCTTAAAATGTTTGTGAGCCTTATTTGGGGAACTAACCACAAAGTATGCAGATGCAACTTTATATAAGACAACTTTAATGGATCGACAGATTTAACACATCAAAATCTTTATTTCCCCTATAATTGTACAAAAAGAACATGTTGTTCTGCCAAAAATGACACAAAATATTGATTCATTTCTTTATTTCGACATTACGGGTTTGTTTACGCTCATCCTCTCTGCTATGTCGTCTCTGCTGTTGTCACCGATGATGTAAATTCTAATATGACTGCTTCAAGGTCCATGCAGCACAATAACTCCATTCTCATGTGTATTTCATAATGTTGTGCCATGTAGTCGATGTTAAGTGTATTTATTTACCGCTTTACGTTGGTGAATTTCACTGATTAGCCTGTTCGTAAATTAGCCTCTCTAAGTGTGAAACTAGCTGGCTAGTTGTTACGTAACAAAAAAAGCTTCCCAATATGAGTGAATCATGAAAATAATCGTCTAAAAGCAAAGATGGACAGACGTTGATTCTCTACTCCATCTGCCGCCAGGCCAAAACAGTCAACCTATAGGCATAATATTGACGATCATCAGTTTACATTACGTCTTTTTTGGCTCTGGACGGAGCTGATGGTGTCATAATGATGTTTTCAGGGTTTAATTTTATGGGTGATGAGACTTTCTAACACAAAGCCTATGTGTCCAACTGAGGTTGTGGAGGGTGAAAAACGTGGACATTTAACTGTTCGGCAGAATATAATGCAAGATGTTATTGAGGTGCATTGTGGGAATTGTTGTGTTGTTGGACACAATAAGACAGGATATCTCGTTCTCTGCTGGATTTCTTTTCCATTGTGCTCTTAATCTGTCTCTCATAAGTTGCTCAAGTGTTTGGAAGCCCAGTACTTCATTCCTGGGATACCCTTTAATTTAACAGCTCCAACGATAGGCGATCCCTCCTCCTTAATGGATATTACAGTAGTAATAAAAGTAATATATAGTGACTAATTAGTGACTATTAGTAAACAGAATGGGATCCAAAATAAGACATACAGGCAATTTAGAAAATCAATACACCATTAACGCATTTTAACCATGAATATGAGTCAGATATGAGCATGCAATATTTTCTCCAGAGGATTGTTATGAGATGGAGTAAAGATCTCCTCATCGTTTGCAGCAGACGGCTATTGCAGGCAGTGATTAGGTGGTGGAGCAAAATAACCCTTCAGTGTTCAATAATGCATTGATTGAGTCCCTGAACCATTTGTTGTTTGAATGCTAAAGGTGTCGGCTACAAATGTTTGGTTCAAGATGAATGCAGTGGGCCTTGATGAAGAGTCATGTACAGTAGGTAATGATGAGATGTAAACACATCAACGTGTTAAGGATAGGATAATTTAGGGAATGAATTTGTTGAGCGGAGGTGTTGACTAATAGAAATACTTAAGGTATTCCTAGTGTATTGTGTCTGTGATACCTCTACTAAAGTTTCTTTCAGTCTCTTCCTCTCTCCTGCTTTCCTTTCTTTTTCCTTATCCTCTCTTTCATCTCTGCTGGCAGGAGGTTTAAAACTGTAAATCAGATTATACGGAGGTGGTCGTGTGGCCCTCTGCAGACAAAAAGACGAACGGACACGTGCTGCACGAGAAGACAATGACAGAATGGGAAAAAAAAACCCCAAAACTTGCACGATCGACAAATAATTGCACCAATTCACCATGTGCATGCTTTTTGGTACTTGGTCACTGACCCACATAAAACATTTATTCGACCTATTTTCTTATATTCAAAATGCAGCGCTCTCAAACATAACTACGTCTCATTGTGTGCTAGGCTTTAATAGAATTGTGTGCATTGTTCTGGAAAGCAGTTACATCAAATAAATTTATATGTATATTTTGAATCGCCAAGGTTGCTGTGAGGACAAATCTGCAGGATGAAAGCAGCTGGAGGATTTGCAATAAGCATTTTCATTCATCACAGTTTACAGTGAGACAGAATGAGCAACTACACCTATGCCCTACTCTGCCTCTGCTTCATTAAATTATTATCGAGAGCCAGTAATTGTGTTCATGGAGGTATCACACCTTTAGGCTCAATGACTGGTGCATATAACCACTGTAATTAATCCACAGGGGCCTGCCTGCTATTCAGAGTGACAGATTTTGATGAAGAAACAGAAGCAGAAGAGAACGCTAATGATGACGCGTGTGTGTGTGTTTGTGTCAACCTTTATCTCCATTTTGTTTTTAATTTCCTGTATGACTGCAGTTGGCCGTCATGATCTCCGTACGGTTCCATCCTTTTAACACAATCATCCTCTGATGTTGCAGATGGGGCTCCGCTGAGCGAGCTGTCGTGGCCTTCATCCCTGGCAGTGGTAGCTGTCTCCTTTTCTGGCCTCTTCACCTTCATCTTCCTCATGCTGGCATGCCTCTGCTGCAAGAAGGGCGATATAGGCTTCAAGGTGAGCTCACTGTCGCCCCCTGCTGGAAGTGATGAGGAGAGCACAGACTAATGCTGTATGTATGTATGCTAATAAAAGTAAAACAGAAAAGGAACTAATACGTTTAAGGTATCAAATGTGTGCTACCAGTACTTATAGATATACTGTACAGACATGAAAAACACCTAAAATCCTTCCATATGTATTTATAAACTGCTATTCAACCTCTTTAATGTCTCACTAAATAAAGGATGAATTAACTGTTTAAATAAATTAGGGCTTCATTATATCACTTTCATTCTTTTAGTGTCGAGTAATAGTCTAATCTAGACATTTTTATTACTTTACATTTAGTACTTGAACGAGTGATCTGTTGCCCATTGATTTGCTGCGACTTGACTAATCAATTAATTGTCCGTTTCAGGCCCAAACAGCTCTAAGGTTGTAGGGCTACAGGTAACGATTCCTTCCGTTATGAATTAATCTGCTGATTGTTTTCTCGATTAGCTGAGAAAATGATTTGATGGTTTGTCTACAACAGTGAAAAATGCCCATGTATAGGCCTAATTACTCAGAGTCCATGATGAAATGTCTTAAATGTCTTGTTTTGTCCGATCAGCAGTCCAAAATCCTGCTTTCATGACACAGAAAAGCTTCAAATATACACATTTGAGAAGCTGGGGGAAAAATGACTGAATGAGTGAAATTAAATGTTTATTTGCTCATCAAAATAGTTGCCAAATAATTTTCTGTCAATCAGCTAATCGATTAATCAGCTCATCGTTAGAGAAAACACTTGGTACTGTGTATTATTTCTTCTTAGGAGATGTCTGGATCATGATCGTGTTCAATACTGCTCTGTCCAATGCCCTAATCTACAAATACCGTTGAAGTCTCTTGCATACCCCGAGGCAGTACATGCAAGTGATGTAATCGATTACCCTTACCCATCCCAGGCTGGCACACATTGTCTCTGTGTTGCCTTCAGCTGCCAGCATGACTCAGCCATGCTGAGTCAAACATCAGCGCTGAACTGAGCGGCGGAGGAGGGCTAACAGAGACTGACACAGACAGGGGGCATATGGAGAGGGAGTGGGAGGAGAAACTCTTGAGCGTCTCTACCAATTGCTCCTTGTCGTTACAAGTTTCCCATTAATGTGCTGCTCATATTGTGGCATTGGCATCAAAACATTTTTACATTTCTGGTCATGCATTTTTAGCTGCCGAGCAGATAAAATAAACTTGTAGAGCAGAGTCTTCTGTTAAGATTACTTATGCAAATCATTTTGCAAGTTGAATCCACAATGTTCCTAGTCCCTGTAATTCCTTGGGTATATTATTGGGATTAGGAATGTTGCGGATAAAGGGAAGCGTTCATACTGAACAGCAAGAAGAGCAGCCTGTGATAGATCCTGCAGGGATAACGGTGTCACTAATAAGCACAGCACAGAGAGGCATCATTAACAACTTTTTGTGTGTGTGTGTGTGTGTGCCCTTGTCAGTCTGTCCCACGCAGATCACCTCTGCCTCATTATGGAATCAGTGTATTTTAATAACCTGCAGGAACAGTGGGAGCTAGGTCTGTGTTTCCATTGCCCTGCATTTTTATTTTACTGTGAAATGACAGAGGGACAGCTCCAGCTGCTACAACAGCATCGCTTGCACCTAGTTGATTAATTTTTATCATGATCAACCATGGCCTCACCTTACGCCTGGCTGACATAGAACTATTGATTCCTGCAGTGTTATAGCACCCTGTCATCAGAGAGTTCAGGTGAACGTTTAGTTATGACACAGCTGCGTCAATGTCTTCCTCAAGGACACAGCGATGAATCACTATGCCACCATGACTATGTTTTTAAGTTCATAAGTTGGACACAATAATAGGTGGAGAGGTGGAGATAGATGGAGGTGGAGCATTAAATTGAGCTCTTTTTGTGTCTCTGGCAGTTTCTGTGTTTTCAAGTGCAGCTTTACTGAGATGTGACTCACCCAAAGGTGGCTCATTGGTAATATAACAGCAAGTGTGCTGGACATTTTACCAAAAGGCAATGGAAGCATTACAATTGCAAGAAAGCACACTGTACTGTAGCTGATGACTAATAAGGAAGAAACTTTCAGTTCTCAGTTTAAAATTTTAAGTTTTCAAATTTGTTTTTACTAAACTACAAAATTGAGACTTCAGTAAATAAATATGTGCTTGTTGTCTTGAACATAGTTCATTGTGAATCCAAGCAAGATGGTTATAATGGCTGATGTATTTTAATCATGAAGCATTAAATCTTCATCTTGCTCTCACAGTTTGGCAGCAGACATCCCATAATGGTTGAAAGGTCTCTTCCCTCTCTTTGGCACTGGCTCCCTCAGCAGCTCACTTGTAAGGTGTGCATTCGTGCGGGAATGCAAAATTGCACCGCTGCGCTGGCCAAAAAAAAAAAAAAAAAGCTTCATTATTCCTCTCCATCATTGTGCTCCTACTTGAGCGCATAGTGTGAAGCTAGGTATTAAGTGCTTTCTAATGTGAAGGTCTCTCCGGGGAGCTATGCAACAGTGACTCACAGCCAGGTGCTCGCTTTCACGCTCAGAGAAGAGTGGCAGATGGTTCTCCTGAATGAGAAACACACATGCACACGTTCCTATATGCACACATATTAGGACACATGTAAATACACACACACACACACACACACATAGTGAGCCATTCAAAGTTTTCATATTAACCCACTCTCTGCTCTCCTCTCTCGTTTCCTCCCATTTTCTCTTTACTTTTTCTCCATTCTTTACCTCCATGGTGGCTGCATGGGGAGGCTTGTTATGGGTAACAGTTCATTAGCCAGCGGATGGACGGATAAGCGCTTGTGTTGCCAGTCCAGTTTCCCAGCATAGCCACACTCTTAGACACTCCCTGCGTTCCAATACCCATACTACCATAGATTTGCATTTAGTATGTCCCAATAACTTTAATTTATTTATGGAGCGCCTTTCAAAACCAGAGTTACAAGGTGCTGAACAGTGAAAGATAGAATAGAATAGAAAAAAGAAAGTTAAAAGCAGGTAGTAACAATATAGAAAGAATAAAAATCTATATAAAATGGGACACACAGACTATAAAGACAGCCAACACAGAAATCAGTCGCAGAGCAGTAAAATAATAAGAACATAATAAGAGCATAATAAGAACACTGAGGTAAAATACATAGTATGTCAAATGCAGTATGCCAAAAATACCAGGATGTCAAACTACATCTGGTTGCATTTTGCAGTATGCAAACCAGCATGCTTTTCTGGCTGTTGTGACCCACAATCCTCAGTGCAGTGGAAGCTACTTCAGTGACAGCTCATTGACGGATAACAGAAGCCGTAGTAACAGCAGACAGCACATTTAAATAAGTACCTCATTTTTTTGTGATTTATGTGTAGAATTATTACATTAATATACGCACTATATATACAGGTGCAGCTGCGTCGGATGTATGAGCAAGAGGGTCAAAGTTCAAGACACAATGTTATGATGAAGTAGTATGTCCCAGTTGTACACGTACTGCATGCAACAGCATGTACTTTGTAAGAGCAGCTGCAGTATATACTAAAAGAAAAGGTATATGATTTGGAATGCAGCCACTGACATGAATTGTTGTGGGGTGTGGCGTTTCCTTTTGGCTGTGTAACTCGCACCACTCTGCTGTTCTTTCTCAGCATTTACAGCCGTAAGATTTGTGTGTTAAAAGTGCTAAATAATAGCTACTTGGGTGAGTGAAGACGGATCTGATTTTGAGGCTACATGGGGAGGAGTAACACCATGGTATGTGCAACATATCAGATCTGTCTCCTGCCTACCATTAGGCATGTCGCAATAAAGTTGGTTTAGGCCATACCTTTCGATTTAGATTCAGCACTGACATACTGTGTATGGGGATTAGAGAGACGGAGCGCTATAGGCACACTCTACAACAATTAGAGAGCAAGGACACTGCAGTAGACCAGGAAGCAACTACAGATGGGGGGGGGGGGGGGGCAAAAATAAAGGCAGTGGGGATACAGTAGACAGACAGAGCAGAGGATGTGGAATATGGTGCAGGGTCACTGTTTTCCACTCCCTCACGTCCTCATCCATTTTAGTAGGCAGGAGGGGATGAATCAGCTGTTAAGGTACAAGAGGTTGTTTTTTTCTGCATAGCTGATGATAGTTCCCACTCTCTCTTGTTCCTGTTTGAAAGTATTGTGGAGACTTTATGTTGTAAATGTTCATTTCTGGTTATCTTTGCGCATAACAGAGGATGTACCTGCAATTCAGGATATTGGTGTAAACATTCAATAGAAAATTCAGGTCTTATGATTATTAATGATCTCACAATAGAAGAACAGGTATTTTGTGTATTTTTGCAACATTATTTTGTAATAAACCCTGTTTTTCAGTACATATTTTTATTTTTCAATACTACTAAAACTATGGAGATGTGAAAACGTGCAGTGCAGTGTACTGGAAGATGTACCAGAACAGTTTAAATCATGCAGCTCAAAAATAATCAGGACACTGGTGTTTCCTCTCAGATATTTATGACATGATGCAAATGGTGATGTTAGCACATCCTTTGAGACCTAGAAGTCCCCATGGGTTAAAATAAATGCCAAAATGTACTTTTTACTCTGTTCAAATAAAAAAATAAAATAAAATAATAAAATATATATGTATAACTGTGAGAAAACATTTTGATTTATTTTATGGTTTTGCTCACAGTATTTGAAGTATGCAAAGTTCAGTTTTTCGAAGTTAAAGTTATTTGTAATGGTAAGAACCTTGGTTTTTATGTATGTGTATATGAGGAAGAAAGAAAGGACGGAATGAAAGAAAGGCTTTGTATAGACAGTTTGAACACACACATTAGTGTGTTCCCCCCTACAGAGTCTTTGACTTGCAATGACTCGCACAATACAACATACAATGTATGTGACTTGTGTACATGGCTGGGTGCATTTGAATGCCTTCACAGTTGAACCATTGTCTCCCACTATCTCAGTGGTAGTATGGCTCTGAGTGGATGACTAATCGCAGCATGTGTCCTTGCACCAGGAGTTTGAAAACACTGAGGGAGAGGAGTACCAGGCAGATCTCTCCGCCCTGGCCTCGCCTTCCTCCCAGAATGGCCCCGAAGTCTACATCCTTCCCCTCACGGAGGTCTCCCTGCCTGTCTCCAAACAGCCCGGCAGATCCAGTAAGAAACGACACAACACCATAAACATATACCACCTCTACGTTATACCCGCTTTGAGTTACAGTGACCCGTTTTAAGTTTGGATTTTTATTCACTTTCATTTCCACTTTTCCCTCTTCCATCTCCTCTCTGTATTGCATATCTTCACACACTGAGGCACAACCCAAATGGATTATGGCACATGATGAGACAAAACTGTAAGCATATTCTGTCAACATTAGTTGGAACAGACGTGGCCCTCTTTCATTTATCTTGCATTGTGTCTCTTCTTTCTTGACCTCTCTCTTAACAAGGGACAGACATCTGTCCGTTGTGTAACGTATGTATTTAGAAATGGACCTACTGCAGTGCTGCGATGCAAACTGTGTGTGAAAACTGCAGCCCAATGGAGAGGAAGGAATCTGACCTCACCTTAGTGTACATGTACATGATTTCTGGGTTTCATTACATTAACATGAATCGAATGATCGAATCTTACATAATTCTATATCAGCATGCGCCCATATTATGCTGGTGGGTTTGATTTATGTTCTGATCCTTCCCAGCAATGTCACAGCCTGTCTGTCTTCCTTCAAGTCATTTTGCCTCACGTCCAGCCTGTGAGTATGTAATGTGTGTGAATCTCAGTTTAAGCCATATCCTGGGTGCTCAAAATGCCTCTCCCTGCATGACTCACTGGCTGCTTGCGCTGCACTCTGCTTTAGCCAGAAGGGAGGCGAGTTGGGGCTCAGCATCCTAGGATGTGAGCTCCACCAACGATTGGACAAGGCAGCCTCAGGCTCGCAGCCAATCGGTAGCCTCCCCTCTGTCCTCCATAGCTACGGCTGTATGATTGGTCCAGGTGTTGCAGGGCGAGGAATGGATACATGGCAAAAGGAGACAAGAACGTGAAAGAGCGAGAATGTCTCCTTTCACTGAGTCAGAGAGAGAATAGTCTCTTACTCATTCATCCCTTATGTAAAGACAATAAAATGAAAATGTATAGCTTTTTGCAGCCTCGTCTATTACTTTCCCAGTATCTGTTATTTGTCATAGGCATGCGCAAATGTGACAAGATTGAGAATACGTATATGAAGGTCCTGAACAGACTCCTCCATACATATTAACATCATGCACATGTCACAAATTATCCAACCCACACTGACACACACATGATGAAATTGAGTCTAGCAATTTCATGTTGAACAAAAACCCCAATTATATAGTTTATACCATGAATGGTGTATTCTATATGAGCCAAGCGTCACTTACACATCTGTGTGAACACAGTACAATGTTTGCCATTGAGCCGACAGTCCTGCATTTCACTTTAGGCTCTAACTTTTTTTTATTCAAGAGGTCATGTAGAGCTTTCAAACCCACCACAGAGGCTCAAAGTGAGTGTGTGTGTATCATTCCATGGACCCACTGATGCTCACTGGGTCCTACCGTTTTCTCTGGGAATGCCACGAGTAGGACGGGAATGCACACTCACGCTCACACATTCCGCATTTGGAATAAAATTATCTTAATCTTAAAAAAAAAAAAAAAGATCTTAATTTCTCTTTGTGTCTCCGTCAGGGAGGGGTGCCGGAGACTCGGAGGGGCGGGGTTGAAAAAGTTTGGGTCTGTTATCACTGTGACAACCTTTGGCCTGCGTTTCAGTGGAGAATAGGCCTTGTGTGTGTCCACATACGAGTGTGTGCGTGTTCGGTGAACTGGGTACCAGGGGACGCAACGTGAGCATATGAGTGAGCGAGCCAAACAATGGCCCTTATTTAGGCCGGCTGGGCAGTGGGTGAACATGAGGCAGGGCCAAAACGTCCGTGGAACGCACCAGTGGAGGACTGGCATTATGGGCAGAATACAGTGATGGGTCTGTGACAGAATGAGGAGAGACAGGGGAAGGGTGGTGGCATGCACCAGGACCTAAGAGTGGGGAGGGGAGGCTTGAGATAGGGGTGGTGAGAGTGTATGACAGAGGTCTTTTCTGCATCTGACAGAGCAGTGTTTGTGTCCTGTCTGGCTGAGGAATGCTGCTGTCCTGAGTGACAGGGGGGCATTATGTGGGCCTTATGTCACTACTGGGTGTCTTGAAGCTGCACACAGAGCTGGTGCGTCAAACGGCACACTACCAACATGCGTGATGGTCGCACCAGAAAATCTCGGCGTCCTGGGCAGGAATCCTTCTCAGGAGACCATCTTTAGATTCCTCCGCTGACTCGAAGCTGCGAAAAGTTTCTATAGAGCTCAGTTTACTGTAGATTTAAAAGTAGTCTTTATAGGAACCAAGGATTTCAGTGTTTGCTCGACAGCTGGAGAGCTCTAGACGAGGACAGTATGTGTGTTTGTACGTGTCCCAGTTGGAGGATGAGTTCGGTGCAGACGGGGAGAGGCAGCGTGGCGAGCTTGTTCAGCTGCGCGAGGGCTCGGAGGGTTAAATCCTGCAGCGGCTCTCTCACACACACACTGCGACCATGGGCTCTTTCTCACATACACATAATGAGGCTAAGACGCCTGGGGTTAGGGCTGGGGCCACGGGCTTTTGGTTCTCACACTCTAAACCAGTACTTCATCCATGCCTGGGATGCGGACTCAGTCCCTGTCACGGTGCTCAGAGTGGCTGGCCGCTCCACTGCTCCGTCAGAATCTTCTCTCCACTCACCATCATCGTCTCCATTCTTGAAATATGAGGATCCATGGAGGTATTTGAATTTATGCACAGCTTGTGCATAGTTCTGTATTGAATTTGTGTCTGATGGATCTAAGCTTCCTTGTACTTAATAATCTAGCTGGGAAGTTACATGTTTGGTTTATTTGCCTTCAGGCAATCTCTCGTTTGGCTGAGAGGAGTCCCTGTTTTGTCCTCCTCTCAACTCTGTGTGTGATGTTTCCCTGTCCTGTAAAGCTCCATTTCAATTGAAATCCCAACTTTCTTTTTTCCCCCCTATTATTTACTTTGCTCGTTATGTCGAAAACCAATCTTGTCAGCAAGCTCTGTTTCTTTTCTAGTAATCAATTCTTTCCAACTATAACAGTCTTCTCTCCTGTCTTTCTTATTGTTCCTTTCCAGTCCAGCTGCTGAAATCATCAGACCTTGGCCGCCATAGCCTACTGTATCTAAAGGAGATTGGACATGGCTGGTTTGGCAAGGTAACACATGCTTTTTTGTTCTTGAAACATACATCTTATAACAATCACACAGAGTTGTTGGGGTCTAGAGACGCCACTTTTGTACTTTTTATTGCTTGCTTTAACCGTTTCAACTGCATCTGTCATTACTGTACTAACTGTACTCCAATGTGCTTTCTATTCTGTGTGGAATGCGAAGATGATCTCATTCTAGCAAGGCTAATCTTTGACACTTTTGCCAGGGTGTTGATTCCATGAGAGAAGAGTTGATGGTCACAGTAAATCCCTGCTGCTGTTTTAATTTCACGTTCTCGCTTTGTTAGTGCGTGTTGATGCTGTTTATTATAAACTGCGGTCTCCTTTCCTCAAGTTTGCTCCTTCTTCTATGTATACTTTTCAGGTTCTGCTGGGCGAGGTCAATGCGGGTCTCAGCACCACCCAGGTGGTGGTAAAGGAGCTTAAGGCCAGTGCCAGTGTCCAGGATCAGATGCAGTTCCTGGAGGAGGTGCAGCCATACCGGTCAGTTCACTGAAACATCAAAGATCACACAATATAGCCTTCCATCACATAGCAACACGTAGCAATAAAACAACGTAAAAAAAACAAAAACAAAATGATCAAATTATTTATTGTATGTACTTAAAGTTATGGTGCATCTATACCCACTTAAATCCTGTTTCCTCTGCCAGAACCCTCCAGCACCCTGCCCTCCTGCAGTGCCTGGCACAGTGCTCAGAGGTCACTCCTTATCTGCTGGTCATGGAGTTTTGCCCTCTGGTGGGACACACCTGTTTATTCAGTCTCTTCCAAATTCCTCATTGTTCCCTTTCGTTGCACTTTGTCCCTTGGATTATTTTGAAGCAGTCAGAGCAACCTTTCCCCATCTCCTCTCAGGGTGACCTGAAAAGCTACCTGCACAGTTGTCGAGTGGCTGATTCCGAGACTCCGGACCCTTTGCTCCTCCAGCGAATGGCGTGTGACATTGCCTCCGGGCTTCTGCACCTCCACAAATACAACTTTATACACAGGTACAGCATGTCAGTCAGCTCAGCTCTTTTTACCTTCATCAATATTAATGCCCAAGAAAGGAAGAATCCACCTGTATGTTTTGTGCTCCCCCTGCTGGTCTCTCCCTGCAACAACATCCTGGTGCTGCCTGAGTAATTTTCAAAAACTCCAGCATCAGTGATTTTGTTGCGGGGGGTGAACTCCTCTCACTCTCTCACTCCAGTGTAGTGGCTTCCAGGTGAAAGAGCTTCCCGTTTGTGGAGGAGGTGAGCTCAAACAAAGTGACTTGTTCAGTCTGTCTTTATGTCAGTACATATACTTTAATCAATGCTGTGGTTACAATGGGATAATCATAATGCAGTGAGACCTATTCATTTACAGTATGTCACGTAAAATATTTATATTTTAATAATGATTAGTGACCCGAAGTATTACTAAAACCTGACATAATATATATAATATACTCACTATACTGTGGTAAAAACTCCTGAGACTTGGTTTAAAATCCGAAGTAAGTATTTTTTTAATTAAGACTTTGATGCTCAGAAACTAAGGACTGTGTGGTTTTGGTTTGATCAAGTTTGACTGACAATGGCCTGGAAAAATAACCATGCAATCCCACAAATTTCATTGCATCAGCTTTTCCCAGCTTGGTCTCTAAGCCCCACCCACTTCAAACCAGTATAAAAGGCAGAGATGAAACAACGACTGTAGTTAATTGAAAAGTGATTTATTTTGACAGACAATTGTGTTCACATACGATTTCACCGCGCCCAGTAAGAAGCTGATTGGGAAATTAGGTTTTCAGGGCCTTTAACGGACATACATAAATATGGGTACCGCTATGTTTATGCAGCTCAGTTTTACTGTATTAGATTACAGTTTCCTTTGTTTTGACAGTGACCTGGCATTGCGAAACTGCCTGCTAACTTCAGAAATGTCAGTTAAGATTGGAGACTATGGCCTTTCTCACAGCCGATACAAGGTCAGACATTTGATAATGTCATTTATTTTTATTGACTGCTTTTTTGCCCCATCAGTACTCAAATATGTTTTGTTGTTGTTGTTTTTGCTGTTCTATAGGATGACTACCATGTAACACAAGACCAGATTTGGGTGCCCCTGCGCTGGATTGCACCTGAGCTCATAGACGAGGTTCACGGAAACCTGCTGGTAGTTGACCAAACAAAATCCAGCAACATATGGTATATAAAAGAGTGATATATACAGAAAATATTGTTGCAAGTTTAACATAGTTTTTTTGTGTGTATTTAAATATGCAAACGAAGTGCTCTTGATTTAAATGAAATTTATAATAAAATGTAATATTCTTAGAATGTTACTGATTTTGGTTTTGGCTATTCTTTTCTAGTTTGAGAGTTGTTGCATGTTAAATTCCTAACAACATTTACAGCAACTTGGATGGATTCAGTTTTAGCTCATATCCAGGAACTTCTTAGGTTTTTCAAACCCTAACCCAGGACAAATACACAATACCTGTGATATAGCATAAAGAAGGGTACAATATGAAATAAACAGCGTGTTTGCAACACAGCCATGTCTGAGATATGAACGGTGAACACACTTAATGATTTTTTTTGCTTGTTCCAGGTCTTTGGGGGTGACTGTGTGGGAGCTGTTTGAGTTGGGAAACCAGCCGTACAGACACTACTCTGACAGACAGGTGCTGACATACGCTGTGAAGGAACAGCAGCTAAAACTACCCAAACCCCAGCTCCATTTTCCCCTGGCTGAGCGCTGGTGAGGCATAGTGGCACACCCACAAACTCAGAGAGACATACTGTACATACACATGCACAGGCTGACACTCAGAATGTTATACATCTTGATACCAGAGAGATTATTTTAGACATTACTAAGCCTTCAGGGCTCACTAACCATTTAATTTCTAAAATGTCAGGGTAGCCATGTTTATAAAATCGGTTTCTGCTTATAATGGTGCACAAGTCCACTGTAGCAATATTTCTCTTTGCTAGCAAGGGCAGATGATCAATACTTTCCCTACATTTTATGATCCCCTTGGGATGAGTTGGGCAAGTTGACTCACCTCATTCATCTTAGCCTGGGAAGCCAGCCAAATATTGTTTTTATTTATTTATTTTTCAAAATTGATTCTCACTAAATTAAATGCACTTGGTACCAACAGTGAGGAGCAACAAGCGCGCGCACACACACACAGACAAAGAGGAATGCATCTTTTAACCATGTCAGCATCTGCACTGCACCTCCTTCGTATATTGTCTTTGGCTAGTGTCAAGAACAAGTACTAGGTGTTGCTGAATGTGCTGATCCAAAAGTTTTCTTTTATATTGCCTTGCTGTTAGTCGAGAATTAATTCCTTAACTTTTGCCTATTTCTCTCCCTATATATACAGTATACTGTATATATTCTGAGCTAACTGATGTAAGGAGAGTAACACAATTATAGTTTGTTGTGACTTATATCATGTTTTGCCTCATGTTGATCTTTTCTTCTCTTTCTGTTATTTCTGTCCAGGTATGAGGTGATGCAGTTCTGCTGGCTGCAGCCAGAGCTGAGACCCAGCAGTGAGGAAGTACACCTTCTGGTCACGTACTTGTGTGCAAAAGGATCCAGTGAGGCAGAGGAAGACTTTGAACAACGTTGGAATGCCTTGAGACCCAACCTGCTCTCCCACACAGCGACATCCACAGCCCTAGTCCTGACCCCTACACCTGCCTCAGCTGACGACCCCAGTGCAGAACAAACTCAGGCAGTGGAGCTGGCCTCCTCTGCCTCGTCCTCCTTCCCCCTCCTGGAGCACTTCTCTGACAGCTTCCACTCTGACACAGGGGATGACCTACTCACTGTCACAGAGACCAGCCATGGTCTCAACTTTGAGTACAAGTGGGAGCAGGCCCGAGCTGAGCAGCCCTACTGCTCCTCTTCCACCAGTGGGCCACTGGGCCAGGGGAACCCACATTACCAAGATATCTACTATTCAAGTAAAGGAAGCACCTCAGGGGGCTGCAAGACTGACAGCCTGACCTCAGGCATTTCCCCATCCTACTATGAACCTGAACAGCCAGGTGTGGTCCCAGTGTTGAGTGCCCACAGCCCCTCAGTCAGCAACGAGTACTACATTCGCATAGAAGAACCAGTAGAGTGTATAAACAGTTTGGATGACAGTGTAGTTGACTACAGCCCAGGACTGGAGGCCAACAGCAGTAGGTTGTCCTCTGAGAGTCGGACTAGTTCATCCATGGCACAACCCAGTTCTTACTGGGCAACTGCTGACAACACCAAGTCTACTGCCTATGACTCCGATTCAAGCCCCACTGTCCAACTAAACATGGAGCCACTTCTGAGACAGGCATCCAACACCAGTCCTGTAAAATTAGGCCATACCCACAACTGCTTCTCACCCAGACAGGACGACACGATCTTCTGTGAACAGTCATCAGCATACAAGACACACCAACAATCCTGTCTGTCTGAATTGGATACATCGCCAGAGTCCAGATCAAAACTTATCCATCCAGTAGGGTGTTTAGAAAACCCACGCAGTCTGTCACAAGCAGTGAGCAGCCCCAGTTTAGGGTTCTGCGACCCCTACCTTGAAGCAAGCACAGGTCGTAGCACGGTTAATGAAAGCTGCCATAATATGATGGGTCCCCTCAGAAAGACACTACCCATTGTTAACCACATTAGCATTGATGTAGGGACAGACGATGGCCTGCTGGTGGGCCAGCAAAGAGATGAAGACATTGAGGATGACCTTTTCCCTGAAGGAGAGGCCACTAACTGGACTTCAAACCATTCAGCAAACAATAATAGCCTAAGCTTTGACGGCAGACAGAAAGGCAGTGGGCATGACTGCTATCTGGACCTTCGATATATTGATCACTCTAACGCAACAGAATTATGGTCTTTAACCAAGGCCACCACAAGAACCTTCCATAGTTCCAGGTCTTGTGGCACCTTGGAGACCGAAGGAGACTCCGGTTGTATTGCCGCTAGCAACCCCACTGAATTAGGTACATACATTCACTTTCATCACAAAGAAAGAGGGGAATCTGCCACTCAAGTGGAAAGGAACTTGACTGCAGAAAATCTAAGAAGTATTGATTCTCTTACAAGCTCAAGTATTAATGCCAGAGGTACAGAGGGTGGAAAAATAGAGGGGAAATATGAAAAGCAATTGTTGATTAAAAAAGAGAGACTTTACTCTGAGCCTAAGATGATACCTGAGGCAAGCTGTATAAACTCCCCATCCTCTTTCAAGGAGCCTCAGACTGGTCAAACAGCAGCCTTGTCAGTCAAGCAGAGAGGTAAGATCTGGGAGGGGGTTTCAACAGGAATGTCTGTTGGTCTGGGAGACAAGAGGCTTAACTACCCAGAGACATCACAGAACAGCAGAGCATTCAATAGTGGAGTCAGGGTCTGCAACTCCAGCATTAGCATGGTTGAGCTTGGCGACTACAGTGAGGATGATGACGATGACATCACAGACATTACGTCAGGGATCTTTGCTGACTTCAACCTGGATTATGCTGAGGTTGAGGAGGAAGAGCTCAGCCCATTGAGGAATCCAGAAAGAACTCCTGACTCTGTAGACACCATTAACTTATCCTCATCAATGGCAAGCACCTCTGATCAGGCCTTCAGCCCTGATCCCTACAATACCGTTGTCCTTCCCAAATCTCTGGACAGTGGCTATGACACAGAGAACAATGAATCTCCAGAGTTTATCTTCAAAGAGCTTGCAGATTCCCGAGGTGGTGAGAGGAGTCCAAGGTTGGGTGAAGAACCTGAACTAGTTCTGCAAGTGGGTTTAGGCCAAGGGGTCTGCACTTCTACAAGCACATCAGAGCTACAGGTAAAGGGCCTGACTGATAAGAACCCATACAGGGACTCAGCCTATTTCTCTGACTATGATGCTGAAAATGAGAGGAGCCCTCAAAAGGAAGGGAGTAAGTTCCCTGAAGGTCCAAGTGATGGTGACTTCACTGCTGAGAAATTTATCTCTGTCAGAGATAATGATTCTGTCAAAAGGCACTTCAGCAATGAAAATCATTTAACAAATCTGAGACACATCAAAAGTTGTGTTTTGGTGAATCTCTCAGAGGCTGACACTGGCTCACCCCATCCCCTTCCCACCCCTGGGTTGTCAATGCTGTCACCTTTTCCTCCGCAGATGGGTGGCTGCCTGACCAAAGAGTCTGCTCCTGCAGATGATGATCTCGGGTTGGAGACAGAGCACTCAGGAGAGGAGCCTTCTTCAGAGCTTAGTTCATCCATTGGGTCTGAACCCTCCTCCACTGTTCAAGAGGCCTCAGGAAACCATGAGGAGGGGAACAGGAGAGCAGAAGATTGCTCCCTTGTCCAGTCTGTGCATTCTGACCCCACCAAAACTGACTACAGAGATGAGGCGCCCAAAGAAAATGAAAATGGTGATGGATCCACAGAGGAGGAAGAGCTGCCAGAGTTCAATCATGTCAAGGAAGAGACGGAGGACAGAAGGGAGGCTGTGAGAATTAATGAGGAAGATTTTGAGGACATCGATGCAGAGGAATGTGACTCACAGGACAGTTTATGTGAAGAATCCAATGGCCCTATTGACTTGTCTTCTTCCTCATCATTGTTGGAGCTGTGTGGAGAAGAAGTGAGAGCTCCACTGGAGGAGGCAGAGGATGAAGATGACTCAGACGACAGCGAGTCTGATGAAGAGTTGAGGACCTACAACATCCAAGATGAAGACAGTGAGGAGAGTGAGGATGATATCACCACAGTGCCAGTGGTGGTAAGCGACTGCAGCAGGGCTAGACACCTCCGCAGTCTCCTGAAGATGCCAACCCTGCTAACCCAATCCTTCTGTGACGGGTTGGAGAGGAAGAAAAAAGCTGTGTCCTTTTTTGATGATGTTACAGTGTTTCTTTTTGACCAGGTATGACATGTTAATAGGTCAATGTTGTGCAATGTGTGTTGTCTGGGATATAGTAAGTGGGGAATGATTTGTTTATGACTTCCAGGAAAGCCCCACAGGAGAACTGGTTGACTACGGCTTCATAGGAGCAGAGTCCAGTGAACAGGAATCCTCAGAGGAAAAAACCTCTGACAATCAGCTGCAACCGGACCCTGAAGCTGATCTCGATGCTCAATCCTGTGAAACCTTCTGTGTTTCTGAAAAAACAGATGGGAAGAACTCAGAAGAGGGTGAGTTTGTCAAGGTTATAAAATACTACACAGACTAATCCTAGTTGATTTATCCGATTGTTCACAATAACTGTAATTCAGTCAGGACCACTATAGTAAAAGTTAGATTTCTATTTGCATTAAGTTATATTTGGTAGCATGGCTCTCTTCTGGGAGCTCCCCTCCCTACTCTTCCATTTGCCTACACAGAAAGGCTAAGGCAAGGAGCTAAGCAGCCAATATCTCCTGCCCCCCCCCCCCCCCAACATTAAGTCAGACACAGCCTAAAAAGGGAGGAGCTACGGCTGGCTTTTAGATCAGCCGATTTAGCTGAGATTGCGACTTCCGTGGCCTGCCTGAACTAACGCTTAATTTGTGTCTCAGAACATTCAGGTGGGGGTTATGAATGGAAAGATGACCTTTTGTTTGAGCCTCACCCTTCGTCACCTGACACCATCACTGAGCCCCAGACCTCACCCATATCCCCCTCCAACAGTCCGAAGGCTCCTAAACCTGCAGCTGTAGCACTTAACCGTTTTATGGTCTCACGATTTTCTATCACACATGTCTCCGACCCCCACACGGGCTCAGCAACAGGTCTGTATTAACTGTCTTTCATACGCTGTATAGCGTTAATTTTTATTTGCACAGAAATTAGATCTCAAATTCATTCACCCAGTAAAGTCCAACTAAATTAATTGGCCAATCAAAACCCTTCATTTGCATAAAGCAGTAATTCCAGCATTTTATCATAGGCAGAGCAGATGGTCACACTGGCTAACAGCCAGACAGCAGCCTGCTACACAACACAAGAGCCGCACACTTTGAACAATGACCCACATCAGCTTTCCTGCTGAATTCCAGTTATCTACCCTACAAACATGGATACATTTCCGGCCGTGCACTTTACTTGTTGAAAGAGTGACCAAACAAACATTCACCAGGGAAAACTGTGCATCTAATGTTGGTTTGGAGGATAGCATACAAATGTACCTGCAAATATCACTTTGTTTAGGTGCTGGTGCAGTTCTAACTCTGCAATGCTTTTGCTAACAACACACTGGCTATTGCTTGTGTGCTACTCTACAGCACAAGTTTGTTTACTTTTTTTTTGGCCATTTCTCCACAAACCTTTTTTCTTCCTTTCAATAACAAAGAATGATTGGTAATGCATTTTAAATATATCTGATATTATTTCTGACGACACAAAGGGATGACTAAATGTACATTAATTTCAAATTGAGCCCAATTTGAGTTGGAAGTTGGTCTACAATTCAGTGCACATCATGTCTTGGTGATACCTCACCAACAAACTTTTTTAGTAAAAACTACCAACCTCTTTATAGATTTGAAATCTAATGGGAACCATTTATAAGGGTAGTCTTAATCTTTTGGAATTACCATTGGAATCTAATGTCTCAAACCAATTTTCTCTATGGAAAACAACACTTTAAAAGCTACATTTCAAGCATACAGGCAGGTACATATTTGACACACAAAAATATATTTTTTTGGATGAACACTTTGTTTGATTAGTCTTTGTCTTACAATTAAACCTGTGATCATTATTTTCCAATCAATTCTTTCCAACAGGTAACAGTGAAGACAGTCCAGCAGATTGAGTGCCCCATGGCCCTGACTGGAGGAGGATGAGTCCTGGTCCTTCTCAACACAAAAAAAGCAGCATTATTATATCTAGATGTTTTACAGAGTTTTATTTTTATCAACGCTTGGGGCCTCTGACCCTGGTGACCCTTTATGAGACAGTGCCTCATATTGTAGTGAAAGACCCTCAATGATTTGCACATTTGGTTTTTTTAATTTTGTGAAGAACGAACGACAGCTGCTGGTAACATGATTGGACAACCAGGAGAGTGAGTACAAAATCAGATGATTGCAGATATACAAATAATCAGTATATTAGTTTTAACATACAGTATATGACAATAACTTATTCGCTTAACACATCATATATACTGTTGGTGACCTTGAGGGTCATTCAGTTTGTGAATTTGAGAGAAAATAAATAAAAATAATAAGAAAAAAAAATAGTGACAGTATTCATAGCTGCTCCTCTGATTGACTGCCTTGGTCCATCTGCTTAGCACTGATCTGGCTTTTTAAAGACTGTTACAGCTCTCATTGTTGGAGCCAGAGAGCATAAGAAGCTGTGGTGGACCTCCTAAAACACTGACTCTTTAACAGCCACGGGTGGTGGTGTTTGAAGATGGAGGTGCTGCCACTTAATTAGTCCCTTAATCCAAGTCATATCCAAATCATTTTGATGGAGGGACTCGGTGGATTCAGTT
The DNA here is from genome assembly GCA_037974645.1 of Hollardia meadi. Taxonomy (NCBI): domain Eukaryota; kingdom Metazoa; phylum Chordata; class Actinopteri; order Tetraodontiformes; family Triacanthodidae; genus Hollardia; species Hollardia meadi. The sequence goes on from JBBPCS010000672.1 coordinate 7,247,808, forward strand.
TGCTAATGGAAACGTAATGCAGGAAATCAAGGTGTTGCCACTCCTTAAGTATCACCACCATTCACTCTAGTTAATGATAAACTACAGTTGCCATGTCTGCCTGAAGCACTTTGTATAGCCAAACTGGCTCTTTATTTGTAGAAGTGATGGCTCTGTTGCTCTACATCTCCCCACCCTTGAACGAAATATCTAAACATGTAAGGTTCCCCATTTGTGTCCACAGTGCTAGCTACAGGTTCACTTCATTTCTAGCTTTGTTTATATTACATTGGCGAACAGAATGACACCAAAGGTTTAGAGAGAGGTGTTCCAACACAATTCAATAGTGTCATGTTGTAAATGTTGAATGTCACCATCATCTTTACGCATCTTTTCTATGTATTGTCCACATTCTCATACATAATGTATTCTATTGCATTTGTGCCGACTGCCCAGGTCCGAGATGTACGAAAAAAAAAGAGACATTCAAAACAGGACGTCTCGCATATTGTATGAATGTTATATCAACCTGTAGCAGGTAGCTTGAATTACTACTGCTGTATCGACAGCTCCCTCTCCATCCTTCTGTAGCTCAAAGTGCCAAATCTGTCTCCTCTAAGCTTGCCTTTTAAGCTGTGCAAGAAGAGAAAACATTGCTAGTATTTTTGTACGAATTGAAAAGATGCAACCCGAGATGACAGTCTCTTAAATTTGCCAAATAGATATTACAAAGCCTATTGGCTAAAGTGGCAGACGCCTTAGGAGAAGGTGAGGTGGGCTGTTCTGTGCACCAGTAGTAATTCTATAGCTGTTTCCATTTTCCCCCTCACTCATTGCTATTGTACTATCCCAAACAAATAAAATCCAAATACTTTTTTTCCCTTCTTGTGTCTGACATTTATCTGCATTGATGTAAAATAAGTGCAATCTTCTGCTATAAAATGGAAACAAACAAAAAAACCCCACAAAATTATGAAGTTTGTGCACATTTATTATTTAGATAATTTATATGCACTTTCTGTACAGTACAGATATAATACAAACAAGGGCAAAAGTGAGAAACGGACAATGAAAGCTATATATATATAAAAAGCATTTGAAACTTTCTGCCCAAAAGAACTGTGTAATAAAAGCCTGATCATATCACTCAGTGTAAAGGACTCATCCCTGGCAAATTGACTTTTCGTGTTGATTTATTGCAGTCTCAGAGGCATTTTAGCTCATTCACACACCCATACACATTATTGCTTTTTCCCCTCACATACAGTCTCACTTCTATCCCCACAAATCATAAATGCCCCTGCTCCAAGCCTCTCTCCCAGATGAGTGTATAATACTGAGAATAAATGATCACAAGCCATAATACTGTACCTTACCTGATAAGCTACCACTCCCTCAAAGCTAAATATATATTAAAAAAAGACCCATTATTATGCACTGTATTTTTTCTATGTGGCAGCTTAGAAAGTACTGAAATTTAAAGAGAAGTAAAGAACAGCAATCCAAAAAATATTCTTGTATTATTTTGGTGGAATTGCAAATGTACTGTACTAGAGCTTGCTAAGCAAAAAAAAAAAAAAAAAACCCCACAAAAAAACCTAACTTATATTTTTAGGAATATCAAAAATACAAGTTAAACTGTGATGCAAACACCATCAGCACAATTTAGAGAATGATTGGGTCAATGCTTAAGCGCATATTTAAAAAGTAGTAGAAGGCACAGTTCCCAAATAGAAAATATGGGTATACTGTATCACCACTAGTAAATATATAGTACTATATGACTAAAGAAAAGCAGAATTATAGTTTACTCACCACCTGTCCAGCTCTAGCTACTGTATCTGTGGCAGTGTCCATTCTACTCTTTGTCTTCAGTGCATATTACAGTGATGCAACGAAAACTGTTACCAACCGTCTTCTAGTCACCCTCAAGCCTCACTTAAACCCCCAATTACAGAGTGTTCATGCTCATTCATGTAAATAATCCTCAAATGAAATTTACAGTGTTGTTGAAAAAAAAAAAAAGAAATCCCATAGTAGATGTGCTGATAAATAATAATGTGACAGCATCACTAGTAAAAACCTATTAGCCATACCTTATCCACAGCTGGTGGCATCTAAATAACTAATAGAAATCTATTGTCACACTTGCACTCAAATGCTCAGGCTGAGACATTCAATGCTTGTGGAAGCGTTTGCAAAACATCACAAGGATGACCCAGAAATTTTCAATTTCCACGGCAAAGAAACAAAATTCTTAGAAGTGTAACATGTTCCATGAGGTGATTTGTTTCCCCCGCAGTCACACTTCTGGGCCCTCTTGTGATAACATCATACAACTCAAAATATGCCAATATTATCCTTTTTCTTTCTCTCCTTCAAAAAGGGCCCACTAGTGGACAAAAGGGGACAGCAGGCCGCTAGTAGAAGATGGGTGCAGATCGGTCATCAATGAAGGTGGGGCGGAGGTAGACCTCCAAGGAACGGTCACTGTGGGGAGAGGAGGGGTGAGACAAGGGACAGTGACAGTTAGGTTGAACACGTGACAAAATTTAGAGAGAAACGTGGTCAAATATGTAACCACACCCAAAGAAATCATCCTATGGTTTTGTTTCTTACAGTAAGCTGAGCAAACGGTTGTGAGTTTTAGCAAGCATGTAGTGAGAAAACTCTAGTAAACTATGCAAAAAGAAGAAAATAAAAGGCTTTCAATAGGCATGCATGCAGGGTTAGTGTCTTCTCAGTATGATATTGTGATACACAAACAAAAAGAATCAAGTTATTCTTTTACCACCCAAGGCCTGCTGGACTGACAGAATCAAATTCTGCCACATCCACGGAAGCCAAAGGACAGAAAAGACCAGTGCTTCCCAGCATCCCACTGCAGCCAGACAGCCAATGACAGCACAGAGGACCAGGCAGTAATAGAGAAAAGGAGAAAGGTGATTGGCTGGCTGAAAGGCGATGGAGACTAGTGACTTACGGAGGTCCTGTTCCCTCAGAACCGGGACAATTCTGGACCCAAACTGGAAGGTAAAGAGAACCTTTGGGTTTGAATGGCTCATCTCTCAGATCATGCATGGGTCACAATTTGTAACAACACTGCTGGTTAGTCTGGTGCAAGATGAACATATTGAAGGTTGATAACAAGAACTTTAAGTGAAATGATGGATGGAAAATAGAAGTACACACTTCATGCTCAACATGCCATATACTATATGCTCCTTTTTTCAAATCCTAAACTACATGATGTAAATGCAACGCAATCAACAGGCAGGTGTTCTGAAGTTGTGTCCGCTAAAATGTGTGTGTTAATACGTCTATCACTCAAATACAACTTAAAACACAAGCCAAAAAATATCTCAATATACAACCAGAAAAATAAGATAAGCAGGCAGGCAGAATTCAGATACTCACAATATGCATACTGTATAAAACACCAGCACACACACACACACACTCACACTCACACACACACTGACAGAGCAGCGCAGATGCTATGGGTGTCACTGGGGGAGGGATGAGGAGGAGGTAACAGCATGCTGCTTGAAATGATTTACACAAGGGTGGATGTAAGAACAAAAAAAGATTAATTTACACATTTAAGGGGAAACAAAATCGGAGCCATAAACAAAGAAAATGTTCTATAAACCTGAAAATGTCATCGTCACGGAAAGAACAGATTTCTCGTCAGACCAGACTCTTTATTAATATATAGAGATATGTTTTATTTAGAATACCTTTGTAAAAAGTCACCATACATTCAAGGTCAATTTGCAGTATCACATTTTTTCTGGTTTCCCTCCACAGCATGCATAAGATAAACACTTGAACTAATGAGTAGTTTTCTCATTTTTTCTGGATTTTTTAAATTTTTTTTACAAGGACAATAATTTTCTAAAAGAAAAGACCAAAAACTACATAGCCACTTAGGGAATACAATCATAAATAACACTGAGATCTGCAAAAGCCGTGGTTGTCATTTAACCTAAAACTAATTCACAGCTGTTATTGAGGATACTCAACAGAAGATCAAAGGCCCCTCCGAACTCACTGTAGCTTCAGAAGAAAAGAACAAACTGAAGGTTACATTTGGAGTGAGGCATTTTATTTTGATGGACAATTCTGGCAGGAAGTTCAGCCAAGAATGGCGGAAAAAAACCCAAACATTTTTATTTTTATTTTTTTTTGGGATGAGGGTGGAAATTTAATTGAAAATGCATACGAAAAAACATGTTTTGGCAATGACCATAATGCAGTGCAATTTGGTGGACTGACGGAAACAATTTATATATATATAGATATATATACCGTATATTCTTGAAGCGCAATTTTGAAGGTGTGCTTCATTGCACATAAAGTATGTGTTTAATAGAAAAAAAAAAGAAAACAAAAATAAGCAAAGTAAGGCAAATATGACACACACCCTCTGGACGGAAAATCAAGTGTAGCACTGACACAAGGAAGCACAGCGCGACCTACAGGATCTCTCGGAACACAATACACAGTAATCTGCTGCACAGCCTTACTTTGAACAAAGCTTTTTTTTTTTTGAGCATGTGTGTGTTGGGTGGGAGCTCGATAATACTGGGCCCACGTGTGCTTAAAAGGCCATTCAGCCAGTGGCTTTAGTACAATGACATATAAGTCTTTTGGCACTTGTACAGTACATGAACATGTCCTTTAGTTTGACAAAATGACACAACCATGTACATGCATGAAAGACGGGCAGTAGCAAAGGCAGTCTCTTGAGAGAACAGTCCATGATGGTGGACTGTGATCAGAGATAGAGTATTCAGAGTCCATATCGCTGCATGCCGAGCAGGTAGGCCCCGCTCTGGCTGTCTCGCTCAACGCAATCCTCCACCCACCAACCGCTACTGTCCACACCGGCACCACCAGCAGCAGCACCCAGGATGGACGGAAGGAGGAAAGGAGGGACCCGGGGAGGAAGAGAGGACAGAAAGGAGGGATGAAACTGGCCTCTTCCACTTGGAGAAGGGGTGTGTGTGGAGGCAGAAGAGGAGGAGACAAGTGGACAGGAAGGAGGCTAAGAGGAGGGAAAAGATGGGGAGGAAGAGGCCCCTGTGCTATCCGGAGCTGTCTGTGTCTGTCTGTATGTCTGTTCTCACACAGTCGAAATCAATTTGCCATCAGGACTGTCACTGTGGAACAAAGAGAGAAGGAAGCTTGCCAGGTCGGACACACTCAGAGAAATGGAGAAAGACAAGACAGGCACAAGGAGGCATGGTGGAGTTTAGGAGAAGCGTAAGTGGGGGTCAGGAAATCTACACTTCCCCCACCTACAGCTGCAACTCCAAACACACCTGCCGTGATCAGGAAGATTAGACTTCCAATTCCCTCATCAACAATTTTGATCTAGATATGTTTGCTGGTTGCATAGAATTATCCATATCATGGGGGTTTTATGGTGAATATTTGTTACTGAAAAGTCGGCAAAAGACGTAGAAGATACTGTTGATGAGAAAATCAAGTCATCTCCTTAGCTGGAGGGATGTAGTGTTAGATTAGTCTGTTGGGGTGAATACACCCTGCAGAACAGTGTTGTCTCAAAATACTGATTTAAAAAAACAAAAACAAAACAAAAAAAACCAAAACACATTCAGAGCAGACAAGAGTATGTAAAACAGCTCAACACCGGTGCCCAAAGCCCCAGGCTGACGGGCAGAAATGACTGAGATGAAGTCAGCATGATGTCTACTCTCACAACAGATGTTGCAAACACCAATACGAGTGCGCACACACACACACACACACACTCCAGGAAATGTCTCTCTCTCAGTCTCGCTCTCTTTCTTGCACACAATCGCACACATTTATATACATGAACAAAAGGATGTACTCCCTGATTGGACAGAAACAGGCACGGCATAATTCCTAACCCAAATCTCACACCACCCTGGTGGTAAACTAGGACTTGATAGGATTACAGAGCAAATATACTGGCACTCTGACAATAAAACTAAGACACTGCCTTGCGCTACTTTCATTTACTTTAAAGAGCTTTTTAAAAAAAAAGAAGAAAAAAAAGTAAAACAAGAACAAAGAGGAAAGAACAAAGCAGACGCAGTAAAACAAACAAAAAAATAATTTAAAAAAAGGGACCACTGCATACATCTCATGAGGTGGGGATTTACAGCAAAATCAAAACTATTGCTTGAGTTGCTTCATTGACTTATTCTGAAACTATTAGTCTGTTAATTGATTAGTCAATTAGAAAAAAGAAAAAAAATGAAAAATCAATGGCCAACTATTTTGATAACTGATTACCCGTCTGATGAATCGTCAAAGCTAAATAGCCAATTATCTAGTATTAGATGCTTCTTTCAGTAAGCCATGAATTGCATATATTTGGCTTTTGGACTGTTATTCAGACTAAACATGTAATTTGAAGACGGCTCCAAGAAATTGTGATTGACTGAATTGATCATTATTTTCTTACACTGACTTGATGAACAACTGAAAAAAAAAAGCAAATAATATTAAATAATTCTTATACTATGCAAATGTAGGTGATACTTTGTTTCAGATACTATCAAAGACTTTCCAGACTACATATAAACTTTATACACTACTATATACACTTCATTAACACAAAATGATGCAATATGTGCCAACGGAAATCAATGAAAACGCGTCTTTGGATCCTCTGCCAATCAAAGTTCGCAGAATTAAAGCAAATCATTCGGATTTAGTACTTCTTTCTTGTTTGTTTTGCAAGATATTCCTTGAGCTACCACCACTGTCTACTAGTTGTCTTAAAGTTTTGCAACTTTTTTCAGTATACTAAATTATCTCATATTTTAAACCTGCTTAAAACGTGTATTTATTGGGACACAGTTGCCTTGTTGTCTCTTAAATGTTAGAGCTTGTAGAAACTCTGGTAAATTCGATTTATCTACGGAGATTGGCTGTCATATCTCCTCCTGATGGGTCACTACTTCCAAACACTATAATCTTAAACAATTCAGATGGCATCAGCAGTCATATCAGTCATTACTTAGGGGGGCAGTGCAGAAAAGGCACTTACCTTGTGGCAAAGCGGCCATCATAATCCTCAATAGCATTCTGAAAAGATAAAAGTAATGTACTTTATATGCTGTACCTGCTGTACTTGCATATAAACACAAGGTGGCAGCAGAAACTGAGCAAAAATCCCCTTTTCAGTGACTGCAGGATTACTCTTATCCAATTATACAGCAAGAGTAACAAGTGTTTGTGTGTTGTTACTGCACATGTTAAGTCGGACCGACCTGTGTGCCAAAGCCTGCCATGCTGTAGGGCCGTGGGCGGGTCTGTGCGAGGCTCTGTGCCAGCAGCCGGGCGGTCAGGCCATAGTCAGGTGTGGGCAGGGATCCATCATTCTCCAACAAGTTCCCTGTGCTGCTACTTTTCCCATGGTGCAGGCTGGGAGCGGAGGAAAACAAAAGCTCAGACTTGGGCTCATTAAGTTGACACACGGTATCTGAGAGAAAAATGCTACATACTTCACTTTGAGCTTCTCACTGTCGCTCTCGGGCAGCACACGTGTGTAGGAGAATGGGAACCAGCCACGCCTGAGAAAAGTGACGACCGACTTATATTTTACATTCACTGTTACCGACATGTGGGACAAAATAGAATAACTGAGTACAATACTTACATCTTGTTCTTTTCATTCTCCCCATAGTGCCAGCCATCGCGGGCTTCGGGCACCAGCAGGGTGATGACATCTCCCTCGGAGAAGCTGAGCAGCGTGCCGTTGTCACCTGCAGCGTGGGAGAAGATGGCCTGGACACGGGAGCGCCCGTTCTTTTCCAGGCCTGCAGCCATGGAACTGGACCTGGGCAGGGTCCTCGTCTCTCCTGAGGAGTGTGCAGAAAGAGACAATGATCAGTGAAATGAAATTTCAGTAAGACTTCAGAGAGTCAAACATGCGCTGGACGACTAGAGTCTGCAGTGCTAACTGAACATTTATGTCTCTTTAGCTACAGGCAGCAGCCAGGAAGATGAGCCTCTTGGCCAACATTTCTCAGAAATACTGTTTCTAAAGTGCATGTTGGTACTTCTCCTCCTTTGTGACACTGTAATTTAGTACAGACGTAAAATGATATGAGGAAAATAGATTTGAGGCCCGATCAGATACTGTACTTGTGATTTTCTTGCTGCAGTGCTACAGTTCCTCATTAAATTGTAGCGGCATTCGGATATCTTACCAACGGGGTTCTTATTCTTGGCGGGAGCAGGCCTGCGGACAGGGAGGGTGTTGGAGTAGACATCGCTGACCTGTCTCTGGGGCTGAGCCTGGGACTGGCCCTGCGCCTGGGTCTGAGGGGACGAAGGCCTGACTTGGGACACGGACATAGTCCCTCCATCCGTCCAATATTCTTCCCCGTGGACTCCTGTTGTCCCATTGACCATTGACATACCATCGGGGCCCATCAGCCTCTGGAATAAACAAGCAGATATGTGGATTGAAGTAAAATGGTGAAAATGGCTACAGTATTAATAACTTCATGAGCTGGAGAGATATGATACCATCTGCTGCAGTCACAGAATTCATCTTGATAAAAAAAGATACATTTTAACTTAGACTTTTAACTTAGTCCAGTGAGAGTTTATCTAAGTCTAGTCTGTCAGAAATGTAAACTCTAAACAGCTCATGAACTCGAGTGCCATCTCTAAAGTGAGACTACAGGTGGACAAGCTGGCATTAAGCTAGAACCATTAGCTACTTTACAGTGGTGGAAAGGAAACTGTAGAGGAAGTTGTAATTCCAATCAAGTAATTCAGTAATCTTCAGAATGCCAAGAACAATTTCTGAATTGCCATAAATTTGAAGTCTATAACATTAAATCTAAGAATATAGTACATCAAAATAAGAAGTATAAGAGTATTTGCTCAGGCTTAAAGTTAGCGTCTTTCAACCCTACTGCCTTATTAACAACGTAAAAATGAGAAAATAAAATGGAGTTCATTTCCTAAACTTACCGCTGGGTGTCCCAGGCCACTGCCCATGAAGACAGCCAGCTCTGGGGGCACAGGAAGAGGCTGGGCCCCGGGAATAGGGTCCGAGATGACCAGGTTGGATTTGGAGGTATGCAGGGGGCTCGTGCCCCCGAGGGCAGCAGAGCCCATCTGCTGGGCTAGGAGCATGGCCCTCTCAGGCAGCTTGTTGGGGTCTGAGCAAGCCTGTTGCCATACTGGGATCTTCTGGGTCAGAAGGTCTTTGCCCTGGAAGGAGGATGTAAAGATCGGACCGGAGACATATCAATGTAGCTGCAGTGGGATCAGAACAAGAGCTCAGTTAAGCGTTTTCTTTTGCTAAACTTTCACTTTCCTCCCTATTCTCTTTTTTTCCCCACCAAAGAAGATATTCACACATCGAATTATCATAGATGCAGGTGTGTTGGAAGTTGCCACACATTGCTCTTTCTCAGCATCACAATTTATTGCTCATACTAACGTTTCATTCCCTCTGGGACCTTCATCAAGAGCGTTTTTAAAAAAAAATTCTTACAACAATGATCTTAAAGAGATAATGTACTGCTGTAATGTGTGTACAGGTGTGGGCCAATATTGTGGGAGTGTCTCTCAATTATTAACGCAGACATGTACAATGATCTATCACTTTATACTCCACATATAAGGAAAAAAAAGAAAAGGAAAACAGGAACAAGTGGGACACGATGATGTCATCTACAAATGCTTGAGGTCTTTGAAATGTACCACCATTGGGAATTCTCTTCCCAACCTAACCTACCAATCTCTTAACAACACAGGAAAACCCACCTTGTTGTGGGGTGATGGGTATTTGTAAGCACTAATGTGTTGTGATCTGTATCTTTTCTGTATAACGTCGTGCATAATGCATCAGACTTCTTTTCAACCCACATGTCCAGGAACTGATTTCTATCAAAAGCAATTTTTTTGTGACATTTAGACAAACAAATGGATTGTCTGTAAGATTATATATGATTTGTTTCTTCAAAAACAAACTACCCATTAATGAGCTATCATTAGATGGACTGTCAGTAGTACTCTTTATTCTCTGAAAAACAGTTAAGTTCTTAAAGGTTTTTCCTCACTCTGTATCCTTGACCGCTGCCCTTTGCACAGCTATGATAATGTGCTGCGTGGGTGAGATGTGGGACAGACCAACATACAACCAAGCTGCCCACATCAGCATCTCACAGCCTGTGGACACGACTGTTCTTCCTACAACCGTAGAAGTGGGGTGTAATGGACAGACAGAAATGCACAAATGTGTGTATGAGTGTACAGTATACACACAAGCAAATCGCAGACACTTTTGTCCCTTTGTATTTGTTTAATTTGTAGCTCTCACCATCTCTTTCTGTCATACACACACACACAGGTCTTGCACGATGAAAAACACACACTACGAACCCTCTGGGAGAGGGTTCTTCAGTTTGCTGAAGGTGAACTCTTCCCACGCACACCCCCATCCTGATTAATGACTAGACTCCATGGTGGAAAAAAACAGAAGCGGCAGCACAGTGTACACGTACACGCGCGCGCACGCGCACACACACACACACACACACCTCTTCCAGCCACCTCTTCAGGCTGGCAGTTCACACCCACCAGTAATCCCAGGAGACTGATGAACTCCATTACCCAAGAATATAAAAATCTTGGGTAATGGATAGGCATACATTTGTGTCTCACACACACACACACACACACACACACACACACACACACACACACACACACACACACACACACACACAC
>JBBPCS010000672.1:7258644-7280170 GCA_037974645.1 Hollardia meadi
ACACACACACACACACACACACACACACACACACACACACACACACACACACACACACACACACACACACACCTTTAATGGTATGATACAGGGGGGAGTCTGTTGTCAACAGCAATGTGAAAATAACGATGATAAAATTTCCAGTTGGAAACAACATTGGTGAGAAACAGTTTGCTACTCTTGTCCTATTCATTGTACCGAGCTTTGATTTCAATCCACCTCTCTCTAAATTCAGCCCATTTCTATTGAAGCCCTTTATGAAGCGAACAACCGAGGCAGTAGTTCTCCACACAAAAAGGCGGCCAGAAGCTCGAAGGTGCAATGATGGATCACAGCCTCAGCCTGTCAGCTGGGCATTGTCTACAGTCTTAATGAATTTTTAAAATGAAGAGGCCCCTATGAGCGGTCAAAGCTAATGCCACTTTGAATTATACATCCCCCTACGACGCACTGTTCGCTGAACAGGTTCGTTTCAAATAAAACAGAGATGACACATGGGGAGTAGCTGGCAGGAGTCAACACCATAGCACAATGGGAATAAGTTAAGTTTTGTAAATTGACCTAACAAGCTCTGCACGCGTCCCCTTTTTGGACATGATGGGCAAACAACGTGTTCCTGATTGGCTGAAAGATCAAAAGAGCTGAGAACAGGCCAAGGGCCATTAGTCACAGAAGTGCTTCATGATTGAACAAATTATTATTATTTTTTTTTAATAAAGATAATTATTATATTATTATTACAAGGAAACACCAATTATGACCATAAACTCATATCCTATATTAAAGGCCCTGAAAGTCAATTTTGCTTTTTTTGCTTATTTCAAATGAAGAGATGCATTTTCCTGTTTCTCCTCAACTTTCTCTTCTGATTTTAATTAGGAGTTCAGGATCATTCGAATCAACTTAAGATGGCAGTTTTTTTGTCTGTTTGTTTTTTGCCATCATTGTCAATCAAATCTAATCAAACCACACCCGCACAGTGCTGGTGAAGCAGGTTAGTTGATTTTTGAGTGGAAAACTGTTTTGCTCATTTACACATGATATATACTATATATATAGGTTTTACAGGGCTTTAAAGTGGCAGGTTAAAACGGATGTGTCCTTAAAAATGTTAACCATAACTTCCTGCAACAAAGTTAGGCTGAAAAAAATATATCCTCCTCTATTCTAATTCTATTGTGTTAATGTCTCTCTTTATCTTTGATAGGGAAAAACATCTTTTTTTATTGCCACAGTGACACTTGGACTTACCTTGCCATGGTAGGCACTGCTGTTCTTGGCCACGGCACATTGGCGGTCCACCAGGAAGCAGTACCTGCGGCGCTCCTCAGACAAAGCTGTCTTGTATCCCTCAGCGATGAAGGTGTCCAGCTCAGTCTGCTTACTGCTGATGGTCTCCACAAACTGATCAGAAACACACATGGGAATAATTAACATGACATGACAGACATGGGTAAAAGGATAACAACATGCAAGTGATCTGTGCATTTAATACTTTCTTTTGTTTCACATGCCTAATTATTGCCGTTACGGGTTTTACAGGTCACAACATTCTGGAGCTGCTACAGTGCAGCACATTCTTGTTCTGCCAATCACTGCACAGCTAGAGCAATTAGGGTCTAAGTGCACCTTGGTTGTAATAGTTATGAAAAGAAAAGAGCCTTACTCAGTTTCTCTGGTCAGATTTTTCTCCCTGCCGAGTGCTACCAAGGCAAGGCAATTAAGATTAAAGATCCCACAGTGTGGAGGAGGAACTGCTCCCAAAGACCCACTAATCCATTCTATGTGTCGGACAATAACAAACAACAGGAGTGTCCATGTGTGTGTAAGAGTGAGTAACAGCGACGGGGGGGGGTCTCTAAAAATGGAAAATGTCAGAGGGCATTGTCCCACTGAGTTCACTGACAGCACACATACACACACAAAATGGTCCCCGACAGTGGTGGGAAGCTATGGGGAGGAAGTGGCATTTAGGCGTTTTTGTGAGCGTGTGCATATGTGCGTCAGGCAGTGCATTTTACAAAACAGCAGAGATTGCATGATGGTAGCTAAAAGTCCGAGATTCTGCCCTCTCAAAGTAGGTTGACTGTGTCCAGTTTCGTGGTTATAACGCTGTAGCATCTGCTGATAAATGCTGACCTAGAAGAGAGGGTTATATTTACTTGCAATGATTTGACCTACAAAGAACTTTTCTTTGGGGTACTGGCTGGTTTGAAGTTAGTTATTGGGTATGTTTCTCATATATAACCGGAATCAAACACACCAAAAGAAGCATATTATTCTGGTGTGCGAATGAAGCTGGCATATCATGATTAATAAGGAAATTCATTTTCTTCTGAATGCTTACGCTGATAAAAATACCAACCTCGTTTGTTGGCACAACTCCTATACTCCTCCATATTAGGAAATGGTAAAGACAAGCACTGCATCAAGTTTGTGGATGACTCGGTTGTGTTATTTAAGCCTCAGCCGCAGCAGAGAAAAAAAATTATCAGAATGTTGTTATTCGTGTTATTAGTGCTGCGGTGTGATTAATATTTCCTCAAGAGTTTCCTTTCTCTGATTATAGAAAGTTTCACTTTAAATTCCACAAAGACTAATGAAGTTTGTTAAGTTGGAGTTCCTCCCTGCAGCCAAATGCATGTTCCTGTGGTGTCACCGTGCAGTGCGGATGTATTTCATTTAGTAACCACCAGAGCACACTACTTCCACACTGCCAACAGCCATCAGTTCATTGGAATCCAAAGTACGGAGGGATACTTTAGTCTGCGAAATTATACTGAACACAAATACTTTGAGGAATGAACTATTGCATTAGCACTGCATGATACCAAGACCAAACCTTCTGTGCACCTTATGCTCAAACTATGTGCTCCAAATCTGGTTCAGTTAGGCACAGCGTTAAGTTAAAAGGCCGAGCATGGCCTCAACAAGGTGACGAGTCCTCTCGTCATGTCAAATCCACATGGCCCAATTCTAAAAGCGTTCAAAAGGTCACCAGGCGTAACCCAAGACAATGAGTGCAGTGGGAAAAGCCCAGGCAGACACCAGCCACCAGAACGCAGGTTACATCAGAGCAGGAATTACTTGTTTTGCAAAGATTATGAAAATAAATGAAGCCTGCTGCACATCATGAATACAGTTTCCAGTGATTACAAGCACTGGGAAAGGGAGGGATTGACAAAACGAAGCATACAGTAGGATTCACAACAAACAAACCTACTTATTCTCCTTTCCTGTAGATATTCTAAATCATTTTTTAAGAGCTGCCTCGGTCTGTTCTTCTGTTCCTCCATCATCAGCACTCTTTGCATTTAAATGCTTCGGGGCACACCAGCAAGCATCTGCACCTACAGTACCTGCTTGGATCTGCTGCCGCACTTGCACGTCAACAAACCCATTTTTCTGCATCCGTAAGAAGCCACAATTCCAGGTCAGAATCTCTTTTCAATATTATGACACCACACTAAAGGAACCCTGATCAAACATCATGAGATATTAATTCTGAATCCTGACCTCCATCTCTCTCTATCTCTGTCTGGGCTCTTATTCACAGCCTGTGCCGTGCAAAGGAGTTTATCTAGATGAAACCTCCTTTCCACTGTACCTTGGTCCACTCCACTGAATGAGCTAATTACCATTTTGGCAGGGGCGTTTTACCCATTAATGAGATGGCGCAGGGAACGTTTCTGAGGGCAGGAGAGAACAGGGAGAGGAAGAAAGACAGACAGAGAAGTGGGAGAGACAACAATGAAGAGTGTGAGAGAGAGAGGGTGCGATGGAGACGGCGATCAATGAAACGCGGCCACCATCTGCGTCCGCTGCCAGACTGCGCTCAAACATATTTTACTTTTTAATGAAAAGAGAGGAGATGAAAAGGAAAACTCATCTGCTAAAAAAAACACAGATGTGGTGGAGGCGGACGAGGGGGAGGAAACGTTGAGCTCGCCTGAGCAACTTTTACTTGTACTTTCTCGACTGCTTCTTGTTGCCTGAAAGAACCCATCTCTGCCCGCACACACTCAACGCACACAACAAGTCTGCAGTCAGTTACTATCGGAGCCTTTCTAGGTGGATGGTTGTCATTGCGAAGTGTGGGTCTGCAGGGAGTGCAGGGCTCTCCCTCTCTGTGTGCCGTCCCCCCCCCCCCGGGGACTCTGGCACAATCGAGTTGACTTTTCTCTCAAACGCCCACAGTCATGATACGATCAGTGAAAGTGAGCAGGCTGAAAATGAGAAAGGGAGATTGATTTTCCTTTTTCCCTGCTAACCGACTGTACGTTATGAATCCAGAGCCTGATGAGCTCGCTCCTCTGCACAGATGGGCCCAATTGATTTGTCATAGAGAGCAAGAGTAAGAGTGTGGGTTAATACTACTTTTCTCCATGTCCAATATGCAGGTCAGATCAAATTAAAATGTAGTCAGTTACTGCATACATATTATATGGCAATTTTTGTACTAAGGGATTTAGCACATTGCAATATGTAATCTAATCTGAATACTTTTGGATCACTTTAAAATCAAACTGTATGAATCATGCTGCCACAAACATTTGAGTTCCACAAATATTCTTTTTGAATTTATCAAAACATTTTCAGTGCATTTTGCATATACAGCATTGACCTTTGGTCAAATCAATCAAGTAATCCTTGACAATGTAACTATAATCTAATTCTACCAACAAAAAAAAATCGATTGATCCACAGCAAGATACTGTATGATACAGTATTGACAACCCACAATGAAACAGATCAGAACAAATAAAATCTGAAAGTCTATTGGGTAGTTTGCAAAGAAAGAATATAAATCTTTCCTTTGTGGGCCTTTCCTCTTGAACCACCATTGGGATTATATTTCAGCATTGCGAACAAGGTATTTGTATCAACTGAGCACATTTGTGCTGCTCACTTGTTCTTAATGCCCCTGTGGCCTTTTGTGACTTTCAAGACCAACTTTAAATTAGCACAACCACTCATGAGGCTCTAAAATGTCCATTTTCAAATTTTTGGACAAAACCCTGCATTCCTGATTCTGTTCATCAAACTGGAAACCTATTGGAGTCCTGATGATTCAACACATGAGGCAGTCAGACAGGAAACATGCAACAGCTTGTTCTTCTCGACTGAGATTCGCTGTTTTACTGCACTCAAAACACTCCTCCTATCCCAAGCTCCGCTCCATGCAAAACTGGTCTGCTGCCCACACTGTCTACTTTGATGCCTTAAAATTAAACGTCATAAAACATCTCCTCATGGCATCCATGACACAGTGGAACAAACTCAATATGACAAAGCGGTCAGATCAATCCGCCACTGCAGAGACAGGAAAGGGCCGATGTGTTGTGTGTGTGTGTGTGTGTGTATGTGTGTGCCTGTATAAACTGGACAGAGGCGGTGCTTTATTCTACAGTCTATGTAGCAAAGAGCAAAGTTTTCAGAACCCAATGCCCTCTGTCAAAACAGTGTAAGTGTTGCTACGGCCTCACTCCACAGCAAGACCAATAGGTGTTCAGCAGTTATTGTGCAAGCTTTGACCTGTTAGTTTGAGAAATTTCCATCCCTCCAGGCAGTCCAACTTCCAAGCTTCCAGTCAAATCCTTGTGAAGGAACAGCATTCACACTTTCAACATTTTATGCAGCGTCATTTTTCTCAGTTTGACAGCAGCACTGGCTATAGGACCGACCCAAAAAATAAGTTGTAAACAACACCAAAGTACAGGCCTACCATAAAGGGGTTTAATACAGAGATGGCATGTGTATGTGCTCATGTGGAGAAACAATACTGTCACGACTTCCCCGTAGGCGGGCGAGTGATGGGAAACTAAATGTGAAAGATAACCAAGTTAAGTCTAACAGTGGAGGGTCATTTTTATACAAATAAAAAAAATTTAAAAAACATTTCACCTGAGCTGCTCTGTCATGGTTATGGAAATAATCACATGGAGGGTGGCACCCAAAGCATACTCTGCTTTGTTCCCTCAGTGAATCACATGACTGCTCGGTTTGACATATAATCAATTTGACAAGTTGTAAATGTTGGCCGTCTGACTCCCGAAGACTGAAACTGTTCCAAAGAGATATGATAAGAATGAGCATTTTATTCACATATAGCACAAGCACGCGCTCTGTACGCCATGTCACCTTACTACCTTTATCATTTTCATGGCATATGCACAAACTTTCAATGGACTTTCAATGTCCAGCGTCAAGAAACAAAGATTCCTGACTTAAAAAGACAGAAACCTCAAGCAAAACTTTGAAACTTCGACATAAAAACTCACAGGAAGATGCTACACGATAACATAATACATATATACATACATACATACATAATACACATATATGATAAGATATATACATCATGATTATATAACTGTTAGATTTGTAAATAATAGCATTCTGCGGTAAGCTTCTTCTTTTTTTTTTTTTTTTTTAAATGTCCAGGTTTGAGGTACCATCATCCTTGGAAAGTGTTCCATCTTCTACCTCTCGCCATTTTGTGGTGAGGCTTTTCCTCATTCTGATCAAAGCCATGCGCCGAAACACAATGGCCGAAGTAAATGCATACGCCCTTCCAAAATGTCAACTAGAGCTGCCGACTTGTTTTCTTTTTCGCGCGCGTGTCGACGAGCCTGCTGTGTAGATGTACAAACGATTTGCAAGGGCACACGCAACTCATAATCAAACCTCCACCATTTGCCTTCCCACTCAGGGCACATTGTCGCCACTGCCTCCACCCCCATACTTGCCGTTTTTTGTGATTTACTTTATGAAGAATAAAGTCATTATTTGGCACCAAGACCAACCCACCCAATTTTTTTTTGGTCCTTTCTAAGCATTTTGTCCTTCACACAGTGGGAATCTATTTTGATATTTAAATGAGGCATTGTAATTGTAATTCTGAGAATAAGAATCTAATGTGGTGTCAGGCTTTGTGCAAAAACACAGGGAGGGGGGCTCACCTGCATCTCCTTCTCGCCGTACTTGGAGGGGTTCTTGCTGCCTTGGCTCTTCCTGCGCAGCTTCTTCAGTTCAGCCTGGCACTTCTCCAGACTCTCCCCTTTACTCTTATGTTCCACCTGGTATTTCTTCAGGGCAGCCTACATGGGGCAACAGGCAGAGCACAAGCACTATATTAGGACCACAAATTAAAAAGCCTGGGTGAAAGAGGGTGGACTGTAGAGGAGCAAAAACACTACTGCCAACCTATTGCCGAGAGCTTTACGGCTAATTCAGCTCATTTCACTGCAGAATGAAAAATAATCTTGCAGGGCATTGAAACTTACTTTAGAGGTCATCAGAAAACCACTTTTTAAATTATCATGTGGCACTGCACATGCAAGCGGGGATTGTTGGGAAAACGTTGACATCCTACAGCAATCTTTTTATTTAAAAAAACAAGCAAATTCAGATGATTCTTTGCAACTTTTTGCTTATTATTTGTCTTC
The DNA here is from genome assembly GCA_037974645.1 of Hollardia meadi. Taxonomy (NCBI): domain Eukaryota; kingdom Metazoa; phylum Chordata; class Actinopteri; order Tetraodontiformes; family Triacanthodidae; genus Hollardia; species Hollardia meadi. The sequence continues at coordinate 7,266,093 of JBBPCS010000672.1, forward strand.
CTGGCTTGATTGTGATTGTGACTCTCCCTTAAAACTTCCACTGTAACTGATTACTCATCTCAAGCAGACTTCAAGTGGATTTTTTTTATTTTATTTTTTTACATTTTTACAAATAACAATTCAGTCAATCAGCAATTGTGGAAAGACTAGTCCAGTCCCTTTACTTGTTCCACAAGAGTCTTATTTAATTATTGATTTATAGAGAATAACAACTTTGTTTCCGGGCTGTACCAGCTCAGTTGCTGTAGTAATTGTTGTCTGGCATGACAGAGCATGTGGTTTCTCTATGAGGCAAAATGGGTCGGACGAGAGCTCACGGATGAGGGTTCAGCACACCGCAAGACACCGAAGATGTTTGTATCCCCTTCAAGTATCGTTAGGCTGGAAAAATGTCGGAAGAGAAGCTGTTGTTGCCACCGAAAGACCAGCAGCATGACGCGTGCAGTGTTTGGATTTCATAACAGATGGATGGTGTTAGTTCTGTCAGTCTGAGCTGGACTGGAAACTAAACGACTTTACTTTTTTATTTTTTTCATTTAATTTACTGTCGATTCATTTTCCAAGCCAGGAGCTTCTCTGAAATATTGATTTGTTCGATAGACCGCCACACAAAATGGACCAAAACACGCCTTTGCACTGGTGTCGTCTTCATCAAATAACAATGAATGACTCACCCTTTCATCACCTCCTAAGGTAACGCTTTCATATCTACAACTTAATTCCCCGATGATGAGACTTCCAGTGGAAAATCTCCAACACACAGATCACATAGTGTAGTGATGGTTAGGGAAGACAAATTTGGGTTTTGTGAAATGTTCGCTTTTAGTTTGCAGGGCCAAAATGGGTAAATAAGATAATAGCATCTGCCTCATTGAGCTGGAATGTTCCTCCCAATAAACAACGCACAAGCCTGTTGACGTCTGTCGCCAGCACCCACAAGTCTCAATCACTGGCTACTACTGGAGACAGATAATACGTGTGATCACATCTGATTAGAAACAAAGTGGACAGGAGATGAACTTGGAGAAATCTGACCATTGTAACGGATTGCAGCTTATCTGCCAGATATCCTCCTCTTCATTGGTAATCTACATGCAGAGTCTTTCTTATTTTAATTTTGTATTTTACATTTACACCCATATTCTGACCTGTGCGGAATGACTGAAAAGTGTTTTAAAACCCTTGCTAGGCCATTATGTCAGACAAGAGAAAGAGAGCCGGAGATAGAGCGAGAACAAAGAGAGAGGTGCACCGCTGGGAACAGCACGCACGCTCGCGCATGCTGGCACGCACACACACGCACACGCACACGCACACACACACACACGGAAAACAGCAAGCTTCCCTTTGAGTCTTTTTGAACTCAGTCAAAATTTCGGATGATTAATTCACAAAGTCTGGGGCAAAATGACTGCTATTATCACTGCGGCAGATCTGTGGGAAATTCATTAAAAGTAATGGATGTTAAAACCTCAGGGATACGGCAAGATAGAGAAATCTGAAATGGTTGGCGCGTCTGAACTAACGTAAGAAGCATGAGACATTTCCAGCTTTTTCCATATCAGTTCAGTAGGGCAAAACACATTTCGCAGCGTGTTAAAGAGTAAAATATCACATGGAGGCTTTCAGTTTCAGATCAGAACAGGTTTTCATTTGAAGTCAAAATGACAGCATCTGATTTTCCTGCTACGTCTCCCTGTTAAGTCAAGAGGAAAGGCCTAAATGACTTAAACAAACCGTGTTTTCCATTTAATTTTAAGGGCAGTATTATATCAAGTGTGTGTGTGGGGCTGTGAGTCAAAAGAGCTTGCAACGTGGTCCTTTCAACAATAAAATACGATAATGGCAACGATATCCCATCCCCCCCCCCCCCCAAAGCAACGCAGAGCAGTGCTGATCTACGCCCAGGCTGCAACCCACTCATTCTAAAGATAACACATGCAGACCAGCTCCATAATGCTTACACATGTGCACGCAAGGACACACACACACACACACACACACACACACACACACACACACACTCTCCAGGAGGGGTTTATTATTGTATAATCAGTCTACTCTTGACAGGTGAGTAGACATGAAATGTTGTTTCAAAGCATCTCTTTTTTTTCCCACAGATGCATCCTCTAATTTGTCTCGGAGACAAACTTTGATCCAGAACACAACTTCACCTCCATCTCCGTTATCGCTTCAGTCAAATTAGGTCTTCTCGTATCTGATGTACCATAATGTAAAGAACTCCAGAGGGCTCAAATATGCACTTTTTGATGTAGAGAGCGGGCGAATCGGATACTCACAGTCAGATAACGAGCGTCCAGCTCCACCTTCTTCTCCAGCTCGGAGAGCAGCTCGTTGTGGAAGGATTTCAACTGGAGAGAGAGAGAGCGCAGAAGTTACATTAAACAGTTAAACAAAATGCGATTTGTGATTTCAGTGACAACATCATTAATCGCACACATTAACTGCACGTTAAGTTGTACTGAAAAGACAAATAAGTCATTAAAATGCATGTGTTGTCCTCATTTACTCAGTTCCAGAATAAATGTTTGACCAACACAGTGCTAAGCCTGTGAAGCCTCTCAAGCTCAGCTTTCAAATCACTGTCACGGTCACAGATTCAGTGCTATCTGACACCATATTTAGCCACTAGATTGTAAAATGACCTGCCTGAAGAATGGGCGACCAAATCTCTGTTCAGCTGACAATAATTTCTATATACTAACTGTTAATAACACCAGAAATGATCTTAAATAACACAATTTCCCCACGGTTTTCCTTAATTTAGGTGTTTTTTCTTTGCTTCCCTTGGGCCAGAGAATTTCCTCAACTCATAGAAATCTTTTAAATATATTGTATGAGCACAGGTTAATTGTTCAATGAACACAATCCCAGCAAATTAAATTAGGATATCTTATAATACAGAGATCAGATTTGGGGAAATAATCGTTAAATCGAATTTTGTTCCTGATTTCTGAGACGTCTATGAGAGAGAGGATTACATACTGTACATATGGAGAGTTAGTCATAGGCTTAAATAGACGTTTAAAAAGAAAAAAAGAAAAAAAGAACCTATTCCTTTAAGGGCAGCTGGTTCGTGGGTGTCTAAGTGAACTCGGGGGGCTCAGGCTCCAGGGCATCCACATTATGAGAACTTATATATGCTCAGGGCCTTCCTCTACACCGAAACACACTAATGAACTTGATACCGAGTGTGGATAAACTTGCCATACGAGCACATATTACCCAGAATGCTATACCATTCGATTAACTCACTCCACCTTCTGTGTAAGCAGTTTGGATTTAGATGAGCTCAGCACGTTTGTTCTTTCAGTACGAGTTCACGTTCATTTAATTATTATGTATTCCATGTACGGCCCACAGGGACAATCAGTGTCACGGCCAGGCAGAGCATCATTGAGCAGAGCCACACCGCCAAATTGAAATGTATTATTGCTGGCGATAAGTTGTTGTCATCATGTCTAAACTATTGTTAAAATATTCCATTACAAGACTTTCCACAGAGCCAGAGTTTCAGAGAGAGTGCTGCAGTTTTGAGACGCGCAGCTACAAACCCTTTGAGCTTAGAATACCAACCATCTCCTCTAGCTGCACTTGGATCTGTCTGTGGACCTCAGCCATCTGGAACAGCACATCCCCTGCACAAAGAGAAAGAGGGAGATAGGGAGAAAACTTGTGAAGAGCTGCACTCAACAGCACAAGCATTCCTAGGGCAGAAAAAGAGAGGAGAAAAGGTGGAAAAGTGGAGAAAGAAAAGGAAGACACCCACAAGAGAGCAATAGAGAGAGACCCCAGCGTGCAAAGCTCATGCAGACACACAAAAATACGGGACAAGTGACGACGAAGAACATGATGAAAGTGTGTTTCTGGTACAAGATGACAGAAAACAGAGAATATGAAACAACAACAAGTAATGACAAGTGCAAAACATGGGGGAGACAAAATGCTTCAAATTAAATTCTGGTTCTTCAAGCTTTATAAGTACTGATCTCGCATGGAGATCAAACAAATTACCTTTCTTTCTTTGATTAACATCAGGCAATGTGATTTCTTAAACACAAAGAAAGAAAAGAAGAAAGAAAAAAAACACCTCAAAGAAAGGTTAAAGTTTGCACACAAAAACGAGTAGAAAAAAAGGAAATAACCAAAAGGGAAGAGATAAGCAGGGCCATGCAGCTTGTAAAGAGTGTTTCATTTCCATATACCTACAGGCTGCCTCTTCTGAATATGCAGTGCATTGTCAAGAAAAGGAACACAAAAAGCAACATTGAGCGAAGGACACATAGAGAGACCTGGTGGAAAGACAATGTGAGATCTGCATGTACAGATAAATGAGACACACATACACTTCCCTGAGGGTCCAAAGCCCCCTTAGCGAAGAATCTGTCTCACATATTGCACACGGGTTGTTTACTTGTTGCCAAGTGAAACATGAAAAATGAGAGAGCATTAATAATGGGTTTATATTGTCTGCACTCAGTTATTCAGGAAACACTTCCATTATATTTGAACAACTGTATATTGATTTTAGTGAGAAGACTTGTAGAGAAGGTCAATCAGTGCTCACGGATTAAAATATCCAGAATGCTGTGACAGCTCATATTTTGGTGTATTTCCATTTTCTGCTACTTTATACTTCCATTCCACTACATTTTGAAGGCAAATATGGCACTTTTTCCTCCACTACAATTAGATAACTCTGCAATTAATTTGCAGATCGCATGCTGCGTCAGCGCTTTCAAAGTAGCACATTTCAAAATCGATTTCGTTTATCGTATCTCAACACGCTTAGTAAGCGAAAACTGAACTTATGCTGAAGTGGTTTCGCTACAGACTTTAGTCTTCACCAAGGGGCTTTGGAGTGGCCTGTGTCGCAACAGACAGCACGTACAATGCAAACTGCTACAGACAGACGAGACTGAAGTGACAGAGTTTACTGCAGAAAGAATGCGTCGAATGTTGACATTGAATCGCTACAGTGACATTTTTTTGTAGTGACGTCTGTAACACTTTAAGTTGGCCTTATTTACTGTATTTATAAGCACTACATACACATTCTAAAATGTTTATAATGTAGTTGTAAGCAGATATTAACATTTTTGAATCGTCTAACAATATACAGTATTTGTCAACAATTGGAACTTTTTTTTCACTATATTGTCATTCATTATTTGCTTATACAGCAGCATCCACTGCACGAAATGCACTCATAAAAACTCAAATCTGCCGATGACTACATTATAGTGTGTTATACCATTCATCAAACGTTTCTATGCTGCTTGTAAAAGCTCAATGACCTGTTGACATGCTTATCACCAGAAAAATGGAGGAGTGTACAGTAGAGTTAAGAAGATTATTATTATTATTATTATTGTTATTATTATTATTAAGTACAATCACAGTAATCTACAACTCCTGTATGCCCAAGACAGCCAGGCTATTCGCCCTCAGTGCACCCTACCCGCTGATCTTGTGCTTCACAGGAGCAGAGAAGCAGGCCAAAGCATCCTGTCAGTTCCCAGCAGGCCTGCTAAGCAGCTTACAGATACTCATCCCTGATCACAGCCCTTCAAGGCTTAGAAACCCCGGCATTCTGTCGACGGCTTCAACTAGCTGGCTCAGTTAACAAATGAGCAGCCATCACTCCAGAGAGACGCACACACACACCAGGCGCGCACGTCAAGTAAACTGGCAGTAGGACAGGGTGTTTGCAAGACGCCAGAAAGGTAAAGAATGAATGAATCTGCAAGCTATCTCATCTTGTCATCTGCATTCATTACTGCACAATGTACGATGCCAAAGCATTGGGAGGAAAAAAAAAATTCACACTTTGGAGATGCAAATAGTTGCCATGGCAACTTCGATATCATATCACACAACAACAACAGTAACAGAAAATTGGACTGAAGCCTTCAGGGGCAGTTAACAGCAGAGAATTCGATCATGAATCAATAAAGGGGCATAATGTGGAGAATTTGAATGCGTTGCGTAACATTATTGCTTCGTACAGAAAATATCTGGCAGGCGTGACACAGTCTGTGAGACTTGGTGAAAGAGCTGCCAGCCTGACGAGGATATCCGCATACCATCTAAGAGTGATATGACAGACGTGTCGATATCCACAGTGACAAAAGCTCATGAGCAGGCACAGAGTGTGCACTTTGACACAAAGCAACACAGCCACACACACACAGTAAATAAACCCTCGTCATTATTGAATCAAGGTTTCCAGGCTCGCCTCAACCCCGCCTGCATCCCTGGCTGAGAGGAAACAATAGTTCCTTTGTGGTTAGGTGAGCTCAGGTTGATCTGCACCTGCAGCTCTGCAACAAGCAGCCACACGCCTCCTAGCTTAAACCACAAGGGAGCATGGACACTGGACCTATGGGTGCATATGAACAGACTGTCCCGATGAAGTATGACATCAGCTGGTGTAGCTGTATTGACTGCTTGTGTAACAGAAGCAATGATACACCCACACAGGTAGAGAAGAAGAAAACACAATAACAGAATGTGGGCTATGGAGCAGAAATTAAATATATATATATATATATATGAAAAAAACGGAAGTTTGCAACATTGAGAGAACAAGAGAGACAGAGACGGAGGGAGGGGGAGAGGAAAGGAGGTGGATGGAGAGACACTGAATCACTGCTGAAGGTCAAGCTGGATTCACTATGGGTTGTCATGGAAGCAGGATAATGCTAGGGTCGTTTCCACGGGAGAAGTTGTGAGATGAGGGGCAGCGGCTGCAACGTGTTAAAAGACACTGCTCAAAAGATCGCCACCCTTACTATCAGCTACCATTACATCAGCATCTACACTTGCCTGGGGAAGTGGAGTGAGTCCCACCTGGGGAGTGTGTGTACAGTATGTGCGTGCGTGCGTGCACATGCACAATGTGTGTGACTAAACAACACAGTGATGTTAATAACTGCCTACCTAGCATGCTAAGCCACAAGGGAAACAAGTATAATGGGGCAGCAGGATAATGTGCGAGAAGCAGATAATAGGTGGGAGTCTGGGTGGCTGCCTGAGTGTACGTTTGTGTCCACATGTGGGAGTACACTCCCTGTGAAACCACAACACAGTGAATCTGAAAGTCGGGGCAGCTTATGCTAACGGTTCAGCCATATCAAGTTATCTCTCTCACACACACATATAATTTTGTGAAGTGGATGAAAAAGCCATTGATGTGTACTGTATAGGGCACGTTACTAAAATCTGAAGCTCAGCCGCCACAGCTGTTCAACCTACTAGCCTAATATAAGTTTGTCCAGCAATGGTGTCATGCATTTAGGCCATAATGAAGGCTTAAAGGGAGACATGTACTGGGAGAAATGACTGTCAAATACAAGTGAGCCACAGTGCAGCTGCAAAATAATCTTGATGGGAATTCTAAGCAGGTCTGAGGTAGGTCGTGGTGCATCGTCTGCTGGAGAACACTATATAGCAAGCCGCCGTTCCACGTAACCTCAAACACACAACACATTGTGTAACAGCCGAAAGATGAAACATAACAACTCGGTTTCAACTTTGCATTCTTAGATAAAAAGAGTATGGCTTTTCTGAATATATATACACATATATGGAACAACATATCCCATGAGTCTTGGCCGCAGAATGACTGTCAAAGCCTCACTGTAGTTTTTGAATGCTAACAAAACGAAGAGTTGCCAAAAGTTTCTGCTTGGCATCATTTCACAACGAAACTTCTATCTAGCACTAGCAAGAGTTATCTGGTGAGCTTATAGGGACAGAAAACTCAAGAAGCCAATTCATAGGTGGAGCAGGACTTTGGCTATCATTTTAAATGCGTCAGCTCTCCAAACCGTGAATTCCAACTCTCTTATTTTGCATGAGCTAATAATGTTGTGCTGCATAGGTGAGATGTCTTAACCTGCTGCATGTTACACTCTACAGAGTTGATGGTCCACAACACATTTCAGTTAACATGTCGCATTTAGCATATTGCTGAGGTCATAAAATATATCTGGTTTTACCGGTCTAAGGGGTAACGATCCTATGAAAATAGCTTCATGACAACTAAATTGTGATTTTGTGATGTCGGCCATGAAATATAAACTTGTCATATACCCTTCACATCGTCCCCCTGGCTGAAACCGGATTTTATGCTACAGTAGAGGGTTAATAACTCAATAGAGACCTGTATAAGGATGCAAAAGCAATTGCATGCCATGACTTAAACTCTCATAAAAACAGTATGTCCCCTGAGAGAAACTTTGTAATGCAGCACAAAAACCCTTTTTGATAACTTATCTGCTTTTCCTTGTCGCTGAAAGCACAAGTGACGGATTTTAAGCACTTTGATTGATTTGGTAAACCTTTGAGAAACATGAAAGAGAGTCAAACAATGGCAAGGCGAGAAAAAAGATGGCAGGGTTACGAGCGGGAACAGTTACTCTCACTGGGAGATTATTGTTTGTGACAAGTCGGGTATGAAATCCTTTAAAGTTCTGGGGTGTATTTGTCTCTTCGCTCTTTTGCGACAAAGTCTTCTAAGAATCAAATGAAGAGCAAAGTGAAGGAGGCTCAAGATGAAAGAGAAACAGATTTTGTTTTAGGGCAAATTAGGCAGACAGAGAGAGCAGCAGCTAGTGAGGCAAACAGCGGAATGATGGGCAAAATCCCACGAGAATGCGGTAATAAATGATACCTCAATGTAACAGAAAATTAACTCTTGTTTAAGCGTCAACAATGGCACCATTTGCTCCAAAGCTGTGTAGCAGAGCCTTTTGCACTTGAGTGGAGGCACCGAATAAAAAAAAATGCAGAGTCACGCAGCTACCTGTTGAGTCACGGAGATTCAAGGAGAGCTGAGTGAAAAACCAAACTGAGCTCTTTCACTGCGTTTGTTATTTGATCCAACTACTTAGCCCTAAGAACCCACGTTCAATGTGAGTCTTCAAACACAGTATTCAAGTCTGAATACAGTATTTACTGTTGAGGGGAAACAATGGTGGGCATATAATAATTATTTTAACTCATTTAAAAGTGGGTAAAAGGTTGCTCAAAGTGCGGGATTGGGAAAACAAATGCTGCTGCTACTAACTTTTGCACGTGAGTTTAAGTCCACTGACTTCCAAATACTTCGGTGGCTCTTGCGTAATCATGACAGACAACATCTAAAACCCACACGCTTAAAAAAAAATGCTGATTTGCACACATCAAAATCCATAGCACCCAAAATGTGGGCACACTGGTTTAACCACACCTTGACATCAGCCTGGCATTGACTGTGGTGCTTTGCATTGCACCCATGCATCAATTATCCTCACAAGTGTGTGCTGCGTGTGCTACAGAGAGATACTTGTAGTACACACTTGTGTGCTCCATGTCCATCCCAGCTGTATCCAAGCTCACCTTCAGCACATGTCACTGCCACGAACGAATGAAGGGCAATGTGGCTGTGTGTAGATAGAGAGTGAGGGGGCCACTGGCTTCCCATCATGCAACGCGTGTCTCAGAAATAGAGCAGGAGAAGGCAGGGACCCCTGGGATGGTGGCACAGAGCTAAGAAAAGAGCTCCTCTGCTCTCATTTAAACAGGGGCAGGTGCTGGAGGAGGAGAGAGGTAGGCCAGAGTAAAGGCACACAGACAAAGAGGGGAAACAGAGAGGTGCGTGTGTACAGTATACAAAGTACTCGTGGGCGCTCATTCAAACAAAGCATGTCAGAGTTAACACTTCACCCACCACCGCTAGCCTCTGCTCATTCAACCTTTTAGCCGGCATCCATTTACCAGCAGAAATTTAATTCTTATGTCCTCGATCCATTAACCTAAAAAGGCCAATTATGCTACATCAGTTTGCAGCCTCATTTTCCCCGCGAGAACCTTTTTTCATCAGGTAATTACTTGGTGGGCTGTGAGGTTTTTTTACTCGCAGCCCCCCAAGCAACCTAAGCAATACTGCGGTTGACTACAGTTGTTTAATATGACCCCCTTTTTTTCCCCTCTGATGCATGTAATTTCCCAAAAGGCACGTCTTTGTGCTGAATCATACATTTGCGCAATTAAAATGTATCAACTCGCAAGGTTACAGAAGTCGATAAGAGGGGAGAAAGATATTTGATTTCCTCTTGCTGGGGAGGCTGAACTGTAAGCACTTCACATTCCTGTTCGGGTTTCTTGAAAACAGATTAAAGCCAAATGGCTCGAGAGAAAGTTTATTGCTAGCCAGAGGGCAGGATGAAAGAAGGCCATATCAAATATGAAATACAGCACTCGGTTTGTCATCTATTCACATGCAAAATTTACAGTAAAAATATAGGCACTGTCCATGTTACCCATTGCATGCCACACTGCCCCATCAGTTATCAGCTATTGTTCTTCTCTTTGCTAATGCAAAATTGACTTCACGAATTATCAGGAAATCAAACCAGTTGAGAAGTAATGCCTTGAATTATTTTGGATTCAAAACCATAAATACACACTAAACAACACACTGGGTTAAAAACTGACCCAACAAAGGGTCATATAGCACCAAACCAATGCCGTCCTTATGTTACCCTCAATTGGGTTTTTGTGTTTAGTGTTGCTGTTATTTTTCTATTACAGCTGGGTTACTGGATCAAAACTAGCTACTTGGGTGATTTTCAACCCATTGGTACCGAGTAAAATTAGTCTTGCGCAGCTGCATGTCCACACTTTGTTTTAGCCCTGCACCACGGAAGAAAAAAAAAAGCTCTGGCTTGTTTGTATTTCTTTAAACCAATCATAATTGTCTTGGGCGGTGCAAAGCCCAGCATGCAACAATGGTGCTCTTGCAAAGTCCCCACAAAAGAACCAAGCAGGGCTGCACAATCCAAATTTTCATCAAAACTCACAATTTTCAGCATGCAAGTTGCTAGCTTGGGGGTTGTTGTCAGGAGGAGTTAAAACCTGTAAATTGCCTATTTGGCTTCAGGTCTGATCATAAACAACAAGCCTCTTAGTTCAGAGGAATACAAACACAATGGAGCAGAGCTGGTTGGTTAAGACTGTCGTAAACACATCCTACCCCATAAAGTCTATTTCCTGCATTTCCCTAGAAGGGCTGGAAAGCCACGAATGTCACTTCGAGAAGAGGGTAAAAGAAGAGGAGGATGGCAGAAACAGAGGGAGAGAAGGAAAAGAGAGGGAGGGAGGGAAGGCAGGTGTGTGTGTGTGTGTGTGTGTGTGCGCGCGCGCGTGTGTGTGGGTGGGTGGCAAAGTGACAGGCGATGATTAGCCCAACCAGAGGAGGATTTGTGGGAGGGAGTGTGTGGGAGTGGAGGGGCTGGCGAGTGAGAGAGAGATTCTGTCTCTTTAGGCGGAGATATACACAAGTGGATTAAAAAAGCACTCATACTGTATAAACACATAGAAATAAGAGACAGGAGATTTCTGTATTAAAAAACACACACACACAACCATGTTAAGTTTAAAAGGCATGAACACATGCATACTCACACAGCACATACACACAAGGGTGGATTCCTGTGGGAACATACGGTGTTCAAAAAGGGTGTAGTACATGTCGATTGGTTGATAATAAAAACAGCAACAGAGGGCATTATTTCACAAGGCCATTTCAATCCCTGTTTTAAGCATAATGTTTATGTGTATCTGTGTGCGGAAGACAGGAGGAAAAAGGGAGGAAGAAAGAGATGGAGAGCAGCTGCCGACTCTTAGGTGTGTAGGTGGGACCATTTGCAGCCCAGTCTCTCACGGAGCCTCTATGGAATTAACAGCCTTTAAAGACGTACAACAAGAGCTCAAACTCATACATGCATGTGAAAGTGTGAGCATGCGCAAATACAGACAGACCACAGAGAAAACAGCAGATATGTATCTTCTTCTTCTTTTTTTTTTTAAGAATAATCAGCCAATCGGTTAACATTAACATGATGTCAACCGGTCATGTGACTGATTTGGTTAAATGAGTGAGGAAAACTGGATGTGCCGTTTATGAAGCCACTTAAATACCCAACATGATGCTTTGAAGCCTGTGTTTACACTTAATATCAGTTACTGGGGCAAAAGTCTGAACCAAGTGTAAACCCACCATGACATCGTCCACTGGTCTTTGGACTGCCGTTTTGAAGCCGCCAGTTTGGCATTATGGCAATCGCCATCTTGATTTTTGGTGCCAGAATGGACCATGTTAGGACAACAGGGTGGAGCTGAGGAGGACCCATATTGCTATGCCTCCATTCTGATTGGCTCTGACTTAGACCCCGAGGACACATCAGTGTGGTAACTTGTCAATCACAAGGTAGACACGCCCTAAAGAATACCCTGCTTTATCATCTACTTTACCCTAAGTGTGACCATAATTCACAAAATGAAACAAGACTTAAAACCAGGGTTGGGGACCATCAACTCATTAGGAAACTGTTTAATGAGATAAAAAATATAATTAAGTGAGAAGTAGGGTCATTCTTTTTAGCAAGCTTACTTGCAGTGGGGCTTTTTGCAACCAGTGGAGTTGCCTTCTGCTGGTTATTAAAAAGAATGCAGAAGGGACTTTTGCATAAGCATCACTTTTCAGAGCCCAAAGCTCCCTCCACTATTTTTACTGTCTATGATCTGGACAACACAAAAGAGCCTGGGTGGAGTTGAAATGGGACAGGCAAGCACAATTATCACAACCGAGACTGACAAGAAACCTGAGAGACCCTAAATAAACCTTAAGCCTTAATATCCCCTCTTAAATCTCCATCAATACATACCGGTAGTTTAGAAGTTTGGGAAAATAGCTATTGAAACATAAAGTTACTGTGGGAAAAAATATCTATTTAGACTCTTTATTTGCATGGCAACAACTCAAAAAAGATTAGTAAAAAAATAATAATTACAACAGGGAGCTGTGGAGTAAATATCCACAGACTGTGGATATTTCTGTGCTCTCCCACCAGATAAACAGGAAACGTTCAGCTAACTCCTGCACATGGTTTGACAGGAGGTCAGGGCACCGGAACCAACCTCATGGGTGGGGACTCCAAAAAGTCACAAGCAGGTGGCTGGAAAAACAATGTTGATCCTTCCCTTGGGAACCACAGTGGCATGCAGGAGAGTGTTGGGTGTAGCTGATACTGGAGTCAGGCAACAATCGGGGGCTAATATCTTTAGCTACATCGCAACCCTACAGCTGCACAGAGCGATTCAGCCTGTGTCTGTTTTTTTGTCCGTGCTATAACAGATATAAAAGAGAGAAGATGACAAGCAGAATGAGTCATCTCAAACATCCAGTTGCTTGCAGATCCAGGTATGGCTTTTGAAGTTCCGTCATACATGCTTGTGACGTGAGTAAATTCATAAACGTCCACACAAAAACTTATGCAATGTATATGTACAATGTCAAAAATTAGAATTTTTACATTCTTGGCGAATATGTGTAACAACAAGGTGGAGTCGAATCACCTAGCAGCACACAACAAAGAGTAAACACACATTTTATAGTGTCTGGCGATAAGCATTCATTAAAATAATATAGAATCCCTTGCCATTAGAGCCACATTGCCGTGTATTGCAAGCCGTCAGTCAGATCACGTACACGTTGCTTGTTTTGTGAAAGTTCAGCTGAGGATGTCTGGCTTGGAAGAGCCTGCCAGATACTGTTCTAAACTTTGGAATCAATGGGAAACCACACCGAGGCTGCGAGATAGAGAGATTGAGGGAGAGAGAGAGAGGGCCGCTTACTGAATAAAACATCCTGAGATCACTTTCATGTCAGTCCCTATCGGCTGGAGAAATTCCAAACTGGATCTCAGCTCCATAGCAGCAAATGCCCCGTCAAACCAACAGCTACTTCTAGCGCAGATCAAGCAGTCGAAAGCACAATCAGTGCAAAGGGAATCTCTTCAAACAGGAGTTGATTTCCCAATGGGCTGGTGACAGCAAATACAGACACTGATCACCTAGGAAACTATTCACTCAGAGAGATGTGTTGGTTCTCCAATTGACCTCTGCGTTTGTAATTTGTAACCGGAACACACTCTCACACACACACACACACACTCACACACACACACACACACACACACACACACACACACACACACACACACACACAC
>JBBPCS010000672.1:7280270-7293734 GCA_037974645.1 Hollardia meadi
CACACACACACACACACACACACACACACACACACACACACACACACACACACACACACACACACACACACCACAACTGATACATTTTTCCACACAAAATCAATATCGCATGCAAACTCCTATCATTCATATGAAAAGACTTTTCCAAAACCAATCCTCAGGTCGGATGAAAACATGTTCCATTTTCCATACGATAGACGATCATCTGTACTGTTGTAAATAAATGATGATCAGCTCCCACCTCACTGTGCTGAGGATACTGAATTCATTATTGTTATCTATTTTCTATTGGCGATGACATCCCTCTCATAAAAAGGAGGCCCATAAATTGAAAAAGTTATTTCCTCTGGGACACAATCGAACAACAAACTGCTTACGGGCTCAAACGATTGAGGAAACATTCTATTAAAAAAAACACACACACATTTTTTTCTGAATGCCTCACCTGCACAGGAAGCTGATGGCAGATGAGGCGTGCGTGCCTGTAAGTGTACTGATGCCGCTTGTTTAAGTCCAGTGTGACCGGCAACAAACAGAGGTCATCAGGTGTGTGTCAGTCACTTACCTAAATCTTTGGATCCTTGACTCTCACTGGCCAGTTCACCCATTCTGACCAGAGCATCAAAGTAGCCTTTGGCTGCAAATGTCACACCTGGAGATAAAAAGAAGCAGGAACAAAAAGAAAGCAGGTTGGTTATTAAGTTAAAAGTTACAGAGCAGTGTGTGTATACAGTTTTGGAAAAGACAAACCATTATACAGCTTAGCTTTGTTGTCTGCAGCCCGGCCAGTGATGCTTGAACACTGTCCTTCTACTGTAGCTCTGCTTGTTCTCTCAACTCGCTTCTTGCCATCGGAAAGTAAGGCACCACTGATGTTCCCATGTAATTACCTGACATCATTGTGTTGGCATTCAGGGCGCTTGATTGCAAAGAGGAAATTATTTTCTGACTTTAATCTCTGCTTGATGAGGAAGTCACACACGCACAAAGTGTTTTGTCGTTATTGTGTTTTGTTGCTGGATTTGTTGTTTTATAATGATTGGCTTATTGTCATGGCTTATTATCACCCCGAGGTGCATGTGAGCAATAAGTTTAATATTTAGAGGGTTTTTTTGAATCAAGTTAAATTTCCCGACACTTCATATTCCATAATGCCTGAATTAAATGTTGCGCAGGACTCATCGATTTTTGCAGATAACAACTGGAAAGGTGTCTTTGCATTTTGTCCATTACTACATCTACGATAAGTACCACACATTGCAGTGAGTCAAAGACTTTGTCTGGCAAAAGTTATAATGTCTGATGTTCACCACTGGCCTTTTTTCTTCCTCCATTCCATTTCATCATTTCTTGTCAAAATCTCTGAACATTCGACAACGGGTGACATAAAGACTGGTTTCAGGTGTGCTGTGTTGTGGCTGACACTGCAGCGTGACTTTTCAGGCGAGGGGGTAAAGTAAGAAGACTCTTTCCCTCTAGTATTGATGAATAATCGAACTCTAATTGCATTTATAATCGAATGGGGTTACCTAACTGCTGAAATCTGTTCGTTCACTCACTAAAACAAGATGTCACATCTATGCACGTTATATCATGTACACACAAAATGCTTGATCGGTGCTCTAAATCTAGAGCGCACACAAAAACAATTTGGGAGGTTAATTCTAATCAGCAGCCATGTCTCATTTTCTCTCTCACAGACTAAACAAAGATCAAGAATGCTCCTGTTGCCCAGATCAATGTCCACCTCAGTCCCTATTATTTCAACTGCTGCTGTGCTAGCCAACTAAAGTCATACAGGGCAGAGTGGGCTTCAAGTTATTTTTGCCGCACAGCCTGCCTATCAGCCCATCTCCGCTGAATAATGGTCGCTGCGATTGGAGGTGAATTCAACAGTGGTCCAGGTGACAGATGCGCCCTGTGCCTGCAGACAGCTGCCAGGTGAGAGACACATTTGTAACAATAGCCTGGCAGGGGCAGGCTAATTCCAACAGACAGATGCAGCCCTGCGGTAGAGGAAGTCTCTCAGGCTGGGAGCCTTGCAGCTCCGCTCCAAGCATGAGGGACATATGCTAATGCTAATTCCAATTACAGCTGAGTCAAAGGCAGAGGATGGCATGCGTTTCCTCCTTCCTCTCTTGCTGGGGGAACACCTGAGAACTGAGAGCAGAGCCCCTCCCGAGCATCATGGCTGATTTTTCTTCATTATACCAAACAGACCTCCTGCCTGCCTTGGTGTGTGTGTGTGCGCGAGTAGGACGGTAGAAGCTACCACAGATTTTCAAAGCGATCCCGAAAGCAACAGACACTTTCTTCTTGCCGATGCTGCTGCTGTAGCGTGCGTGTGTGCAGCTGAAGGGTGGCTGAGTAGATAAGCTGGATCTATATGGATACTTTACTTGTGTCTAATGAAATGTGTGGTGAGGGGCTCACAGAGACAGACGGAGAGGATTACCGGATCTCTGATTGCAAGGCAGGCAGACAACCGGTAGGGGAGGGGCTCATCTCAGAGCTAGTGATCCATCACTCATCCCTCAGTCTGGAGAAGGGGAGGAACCGCACATCTCTTAATCAAGACAACAATCATTTCCTGTACCTACATTGTCCTCATCAAGTTGTGAGGGTACATGTATAACAAGTTCCAGGCTGTGTTTGGTAGGCAGTTGAAGTCACTCAGTTGTATGCATCTGTTGCTTTTACACCCACCAAACGCTGTGAGATTTAGCGAATGACTGTTGTGTCAGAAAACCTGGAACAAGCCAATATCCAGATCTAGCAGGCCTACCCATGAAGGCCTTGTTGCATTTCTGGTGTTGAATAATTTCAATGATTGCACCATATGGGTGGAAGGCATGTCCCACCATACCCTGCCCCCACACACCAGAGCTTCTTAGTCCCTTGGGTCGAGCCAATCCAGCAAAGTGGGTCTTTAATGGCTGGATGAGCCCCAACCAGTCTGTCTCCTACCTACACCAAGGCCAGGATTAGTTATTGTCTGTGTCAGGGGAAAAAAAGCCCCACTAATTTCTGGATTAGTTGGATTGAGGTGGTTTTGCCTTGTAATGAGGTTGAGAGACGTTTTGGGGGAAAGGTTTGGGACTGTCTTGACTTAAATCTCCAAAAGCTTTTAGAGTGTGACAAACCTATCTGTAGTGGGGCCTGGAGAAGTGGGTATACTCTTAATTTATGCCATATTTGCATGGCAATATTACTTCTCAGGATGGCGAAGGCATGATCCGCCATTCTCAAGGCGGCAGGACCCTACTCATGCCTTTGTCAACCAAAGAAAAAAGAGTTTAGCTTGGAGCACATTACTGAATGATGCTCAACAGAGGGGATTTAGAAGAGAGCATACACTGAAAAAAAATAAGTAGGCACACGCCGTATATCTGCCCACACCACTGCACTGAACTATCCTCACCTCTGTGTGAGATTAAAGGCCTTTTCTGCTTCTCTGAATGCACGTCCCCTACAGTATACAAGCTGTGTCAGAGGCTGTGTGCAACATGATAAGGCCTGCCCCTTTGGCAAGAGGATAAATATCATCCTTTTTTTCTTTTTTTTTTTAGTAAGACAAAAAGGAAAGATAGGTAGATGTGGCGAGAGAGAGAGAGAGAGAGAGAGAGAGAAAGATACAGAGAGACAGTGCTGGCTTGGCTGTGTGCCTAAACCTGCAGAGCACAGAGAAAATAAATGAGAAAAAAAAAAGACTTACTGGCAAGGGCCTTCTCATAGTTCTTCCCCATGGCAACAAAGTTCCGTAAGCAGGGGTTGAACTGCTCCATGATGGTCTGAAAGAGAAAACAAGAGATAGATGGGAGGAGGCCGTTTCACTTATCATCAGAGCGGGGTCAAGGCCAGAGAAGATAGACTTCCACCTTGTTCTTTTCACTCTCTCCTGCACCTTCTGCCTCCCTTTCTCTCTCTGACACACACACACCTCCCTCAGCTTTGGCGGAAGCAACAGCCACCAACAGAATCGTTGGACACACTCAGTGCTCGTCTTGAACGTTAATGAGGGCAGGAATGGGTTCCTCCACCCACGTCCTGCCCTCTCACAGTGAGAAATAGTCCAGGTGGGATGAAGCAGGGGGATGATGATGATGGCGGCAGCGGAGTAAGAGAGGTACTCATGGACTTTAAAAAAAAAAGAAAAGTCGACAGGGATGCATATAGGTACCCTAGAACATAACATGATGGACACAAAGGCTAATTATGACTGCTAGAGACAGAGTAGCGTAGATTCTACAGATGGACATAATACATGATGCTGCTGGCCATAATTAATCAGCAACTAGACTGCTATAACATCTCTTTTTTATTATAACAGCAACAGAGTCGTTATCATACTACACCACAGGCAGAGTCAGTGTAAATGCAGAGAATGCACAATGCTTGACATCTCCCACCACCATTCTTTCCTCTACTTTTCTTCAACCTCTCCTCTCCTTCCTCCCCCCTGTGCTCCTCCAGGGCTTCCTCCAATTAGCCGGTCCCTAGTCAGCTAGTCAGGAACAGCCAGGGGACAGAGAGTCAACCACAACAGTGCTGCAGCAGCAGTCCCTAACACAAGCCATCAATACTGCAGGAGAACACTTAATAATCTACTTCTAGCCTGGATCTACACCGTGGCAGAATAATGTGGCAACCTGAAACAACACCAAGAGCTCATCCTGCCAATCATACTGTATGTCTCTCATCTTCAGTCATACTTGAGCATTTATTTTCCTTCATCTTGCTGCCCGTCTTTTGTTTTTAAAGAGATCCAATATTTGGATATGACAGTATATGTGTATGTGCTTGCTGTGGCGTGTCGTACTTCATTTGGGTTGGACACGGCATAACGCACCTACAGTAGAAATACCAACGAGTGAGACATAAACCAATGACACTTTCATTACCAACTGTAACTGTTTTACCATGCCTCTCCATCAATGTGCTTGCATCCAAAGCTGGTACAGCAAAAGCTGGACTGGATTACAAAAAATGATATAGTCATTCACCACCAATTACAACTGTAAAAGATGCACCTTTACCTACTCTACATGGTCTAAAATGAAATCTGTTCACTTGTGCTTAGAATAAAGTGTAATCAACACAAGAATTAGTGCACATTTTTATATGAATAATAAAGTAGGGATTCTTTCTAGGGGGTCCTCTAACAATTATTTACTTGCAGAAAATGTAAATGAGTGACAACAGTAAGCAGTAAGCTCTGTTAAATTCCTCCTTTGCTGTTAATCGGGTCTAGCCATCAAGTATAAGGACTCACAGCAGAGCGGTGTACTAGGAAGTGAAATTAACTTAATTAAGGTATGTTGTGTCTAAAGCCAGTTTTCACTGTCACAAAGGTGACTCCCTTTTAACCTGGCTAGATCACCATGGTAACGTATGCTGCACACCTGGTCTGGAGGAGGTTATGCTTATGATTAAAATTGGCTACAAACAGCGCTTCCCTTTCATTAATTCTTTTTCTGACATATTCCTCGATAAGACAGATTCTCAGCTGAGGGAATACATTATATATAACCTTGCTGAGCCGTACATTAAAGTACAGTACATACAGTATACAGCATACAGAGCCGTGTAATTATAACAGCACAAATTATATACATCTCCTTGTGGTGTTTGCCACGGTAACCTACATACATTCAGTTGGTAAGTCTTTTTTTCCTGTTTGCTTTGGATAATATTAACACTTTTACACAGCATAACACAATTTTACGCAGCATTTCACCCATACACTAAAAGAAGGATGAAGGCACAGCAACTATAGACCACTTTGGATGATGTTTTTATGCTCGGTTCTGATTTGCTGCCAAATACACTGGTGGTATTGCAGCAAACAAGAATTAGTGACTAGAAAAGAGCCTGAAGCAGAAAGCCTGGGTTAAAGGTTAAATAACTTATATTTTGAAAATTAATATAGCAGCAACAAACTGTTTGCTATGTAAAGATATAGTGGAGTGATGGCGCCCTGAGCTGAGAATGGCGTCACACTCCCTCTGTGTGTGTCAGAATCGGAGCTTCAAAGTTCTTTGTTTTGGTAGACGGGCTGGCCACGCGTGGATGTTAGTGCATGTGAGCGAATCTGGACAAAGATAGTTGATATTTGAGTCTCATTCCCGGGCCGTGTTGGTGGCACAAAGCGTTTGTATTAGACGACCTGGGAATGAGACTCAACAATCACTTACTGCACCTTTAACAAAGAAAGTTAATAATCACCATTGTGATACTCTTGGCTGAGCCAGCTCACGCAAAGAAAGCCTGGCTATGTCGAATTTGTGTCGAGTTTGTGATACTATATCTATTCTCAAAAACTCAATTTTTAATGAATAGTTCATAGGCAAAGATTCGTGCTACTGGTTCATTTTGTGTCTTGTCAACCTCTAGATAGCAGTGTTGTAATCCATCTTCAGCCATTTAACTCTTCTACTTCACAACAACAACGTCAAGTGAGACAGGATGAAGTAAACACATAATGCTAGCGTAAATACAAAGAACACAGGCCTATGAGACAATATAATGCCTTGATTACAGTATCGCAATATACTGAACTGTAACCCCTGTATCGTGACGCGGCTCGTATCTTCTTGCCAAACTTATTTTCCAACATAACAGTTCCTTAAGGAAAAATAAAGTTATCAATAAAGAAACCATATTAACATACTGTATCTGCAGACTGAATACACAGCAGTTACAGAGGGCATGGTGTCGGCTTATTGTTTTTGATAAACTTAATTCCAAAGCTACCAGGAAGAGACAGCAGAGCGTTGTTTATAATTACCCCAACATCAACTCGTGTTTAAATCAGCTCCCTTTACTTACTATCGGGCTCTGTTAGTCTAATATACAAGAAGGATAGGAGCATAATTGGGGGAGAATCCCATGTTCACACACACAAAAGCTCTCGCATAATAGGGTAACCCCCCCGCCTCCCCCTTCGACTCTGCCTCGGGAAAGATAAAAGACTAACGGGTCCCTCGGGACCTCGCTAGGGAAATGTTTATTCTTAATGTTTCTTCGCTCTGCCTGATTCTGATGTAAACTGCATCTCATTGATGATGACGGGGGTCACGTGAATCGTGTGTGCAAAAAAATCACATGCACACATGCATGCGTGTGCGTGCACACATCTACATTAACACAAGGCTTTGTGATAAAAGAGTGGTCGTGCTTCAAACTGGTGGGAGGATTGCATAACGAAGCAAAGGCCGGTGCGGCATCGTTACGGCACACCCTCCCACGGAAGAGGCCAAAGGGGGCTGACACAGACCTGGCTGACACACACACACACACACACACACACGCACACACACACACCTGCTGACCCACTGCCACGGAATAAACACACAGAAAATACATGCAGTACAACTGTAGATAAAGATCTACATTATTAACAATTGATATAACTATTATATAAGAGGCATGAATTACAGTGACATGCAGCTAAGGGGAAGCGGCAATTATGGGAAAAAGCATAGAGGTAGTTTCTTTCTTCGTCTCTTCCCATTGTTGCTAAATTTGTCATCCCAGTTCTCTTGTACTACATTGTTACCCTAATTGTGGCAGCTAATTGGGAAATGGGGCCAGGAGGCACTTGGAAGTTGTGTGACACTAAGAGAGAGAGAGAGAGAGACAGAGAGGAAGACAGATAGAGAGAGAGAGAGATCAAGAATTACCAACAAAGGTATATAATCATGACTGTATGTCCCATTCAAACACTCCTCTGTATTATCTTTTAATTAAAGAAATAATAACATGTCACAGTTGAGGTGTAATCTTTTCCTTTCCTGAGACGGAGAAGCTGTCCATTTTGCAGCTGCCTGGACGAGGATTATATAAATTCATTATCGGCGCTCGGGGGCAAAAATTAAAGCAGACAATTAAAAAGGAGGGCAGAGAAATGTCTCCTACGAAATGAATCTGTCCGACACCCATTTGTGCATTATTAAGTAGATATAAATGATTTCTCCCTGCGCCCTAACCAAATGAATTTTTCCTCCGCGTGGAAGCAGGAATCGAAACAAGGTCAGCGTGCATGAAACAGATTGTTGAGTCAAACTGTGGGATATTCATCCATCTCCGCTCATTCTGTTCTCACACACACAAACACATTAATGACATGAAAATGGGGTAATGTCAGCTGATTAAAACCAGGGGGAATCACGCACAATCAGATGCCAAGATCTTCTGTTCCTCCTCGCCCTACCCTCACTCCATCCTCCTCATTCCCTCTTCTACACGGCAACCAGCCGCTGGCCCGAAAATGCAGGATCAGATGAGCAATGAAGCAACCAATTACAATGCATTTGTGAGGACTGTAAGTACATGTCATGTGGTGACATGCAGGAGCGACAGCCAAGCTTAATGATGTAATCAGGGAGGAATGTAAAAGAGGATAATGTGCTATATGTGTGGTAAAGTATGAAAAGACTAACCGCATAGTTAGTCCTTTCTTTCTCTATAAGGAGCAGTGTGAGTATATGATGGGTCTCACTCAGCTGGAGGACAGACAACACCTTTAGCTTAAACTAATTACTGTGTCATGAGAAAATAGCCAGGCCGCACCGTGATCTCCTGTCTGGTTGACTCCACTGATTGATGGTGAACAAGGACTGACCAAGAAGAGACACGTCAGGATCTAGGTGTCTCACCACTCAACAGTGTCTCAGACTCAACAGTTTCCTATAGGGGAAACCCTGCGTTGCTCAAGCTACTGCCCTGACGCAGGCTTGACTCAAACATCTAAAGAGAAAACTGCTAATTGTGCCATCTTGTTTCGCCATCATTATGTGATGCTAAAGGATAAAGCTACTGGCATTAATTGAGAAAGGATTACTCGGTGAAGAGAAACACAGCAAGCCAGGGTAAAAGTAAACACTTTTTTTTTGCATTTTTTAAATTAAAAAAAAATGTAAATATGCAAACGTACAAGAAAATAACTATAATTAAAGTTAAAAACAATGCCATTTAGTTTGGCCTCGTGGCAGCTTTGACTATGCATGTGATTACAAATCTCTGGCACTTCATCTACCTCACTGTGTCGATTCCAAAACTCTTCACAAAAATGAATGTGTACATTACCACAGAGCAACAAAAGTCTGACCAGCACACACACGAACAACAGTGTGGATAGTGAGCCTAATAAGGCCACATTTAGGAAAATCTAATTGTCTAAAGAAGTCTGAACAGTCTATGAAGTTATAAAGCAATTGCTGCATTACTTCTACTTGCATTACTAGGATACTCCATACAGATGTAAATGTGTGTGTGTGTGTGTGTGTGTGTGTGTGTGTGTGTGTGTGGTTGGGTTCAGCAATAAAAATAAAAACAAAATCCATTTCCACTCACCAGCTTTACTTCGGTTGCTACCATTGTATTCTTCACATTCTTAGCCGACAATAGCAGACACGGACAAACTGACCAAAGTAGATGTCAATAATACATCATGGTACTTTCCAGAGCATGTCTTGAATATAAAAATTAGAAAATGTACCCAAGAACACTATTAACAATGGAAAATAGATAATAGGAACAGTTAGGATTTTCTGTCACAGAGCTTAGAAAAGCTCTTACCAACTGATTGTAGATGTTATTCATTACTGAACTATGAATAAATGCACCACTTCATATTTGTTGATGTTTTTCTCCAACTTTTAAGTGTCCTGAACACGAAAAAAAAGAAAAGAATAAATGACAAAGAAAAGAAGACAAAGAAAAGAAGCATATCCAAGCTGGTACCAACAAATGTTTGACATGTTTGTTTAAAAAAAACCAACTGAAACGATTAGTCAACTATCAAAATAGTTGGTCATTATTTTTCTTTCTTTCAAATAATCAACTTATTGACTAATCATTGCGGCTATTGTCACAGCTCATTCCAAATGGTTTAAATTCATAAACTATTCCTCCTGCCGCCATAGAATGTCACACTTGTATGCTGTATTGGAAAGGCAGCCATTTGTGAGAGGTTGCATTCCTTATAAATCTTATTACATTTCACCAGAAGAATGCCAATTTAATTTAAACATCATGCTCAAAAATAGACTCAAGTCAGTGTCTTGACTTCTCCCATTTCCTCATAAGGGATGGTGGCAAGCTTCTTGCACAATCAGGTTTCTTAGATTTACAGATTAACATCAGCTCCATAATAAATGATTGCATTTTTATGAATTATCAAGGGGACCACACAGCAAAATAGAAGGAGTTTAAAAAACAAAAATCACTGCAGAGCTGCTGTACAAATGAAGGGAGCACAGCCAACTTCTTACTGCAATACAGATGAAAGGAGAACTTTCTTAAGTAGTCGCATAAAAAACAGATACTGACGCAAGCTTCTTTCAGAGCAAAGTCAGGGTATGTTTTGAATATATGCAATGAAGACATTTGCCCATCTTGCATACCTAAAACCTTACTGCTGTAGGCACAGCATGTGCTTTCAGTGGAAGCCAAAGCAAACGTCAAATCCAAGAATGACATGTGAATATTTGCATCTTTTCCAAGTTATATTGAGGAGAGCAAACTTTTCAACATCCTGAGCCGAGAGAAGACGCTACAGTTTGAGAACAGCTCTCATGTTCTTTTGTTATGGTAGTGTGCGCAGTATATTATTGCACATCCGTATTTGTTGATGCAGCAAATGCTGACAGTTTCGCAATTGCTGTTATTTTACAGATGATACTGAACATGCAAACACAAACTAAACAAAATGGGTAATGCTAACATGCCAGATTGATTTGACCTTGTTAAATTTAGCAATGTATCTGAAAACATAATGCACAAAAGGTATTATCCCAGTTTTCTGTTGGAATCAGAGGGAAAAAGTTTTTTCTCTCTCTTGATTAAGATAAAGATTGAGGGATGAAAAGCTGACCTCTTGTGATCTCTTTACCCAGCTTGAGCGAGCAACATTAAGCGCTAGCTTATTAGTAGCAGGGATCCAATTATGAGTTGCAGCCAGAGAGCCTAATGAAACTCATGACTCTGCAGAATCTTGGAGTGGATTAGGACAAGTATATTAGCACTCAATTTTCAGTGTAAAGGTCCAATGTGTGTGTGTGTGTGTGTGTGGAGGTGGGGGTTCCCTAACCAATCACTAGAGACAAACACATCTGCCTTAATATATATAAACCCTCCAGCAAGTTCTGGGTCTACCACGAGGTCTCCTTCCGGATGTCCGAGCTCCTTACCCTATCTCTAAGGCTAAGCCCAGCCCAGCAGATGCCGAGATACTTACACTCCCTTGCTTGGGGCAAAAATTCACCCCCAACCCAGAGGGAGCAATCCACCATTTTCCAGCAGAGAACCATGGCCTCACAGTTGGAGGTGCTGATTCTCATCCCAGCCGCTTTACATTTGGCTGCAAACCGTCCCAGTGCATGGTGAAGGTCGCGAGCTGATGAAGCCAACAGAACCACATCATCTGCAAAAAGCAGAGATGCAATTCTGAAGTTCCCAACCCAGACACTCTCCTCACCCCAGCTGCGCCTTGAGATCCTCTCCATGGATATCACAAACAGGATTGGAGACTAGGGGCAACCTTGGCAGAGTCCAACACCCACTGAGAACGCGTTTGACTTTGCGCTAAGAATGCAAACGCAGCTCTTACTTACTTGGCTTTGGGACTGAATGGCTCGTAGTAACGACCCCAGTACCCCATATTCCCGCAGACAAGGTCGTAGGCCTTCTCCAAGTCCTCAAAACACATGTAGACTGGATGAGCAAATTCCCATGACACCCCCAGCAAACCTGCAAGGGTAAAGAGCTGGTACACTGTTTCCCTGCCAGGATTGCTCCTCCTGAATTTGAGGTTCGACAATTGGTCAGAGCCTGCTTTCCAGCACCCTGGAATAAGCTTTCCCCGGGAGACTGAGCAGTATGATATCCTCGTAATTGAAGCACACTCCCCCTTTTTAAAAATCTGCCTGAATCTAATAGAATTTTAAGTCGACTTTGATAGATAGCCAGGCCAATATACTGTTTCTAAAATTAGAGCAGGCAGAAGTGAAAACAAATTATGATGCTTGGTGATATTGAGAAGACATAAGACTGCTTAATAGCAGTGTCTGTCTTGTCAATACAGGTTGCCAAAGTCATTATTATTCTCCTTAATTTCAGCGCACAGCTTAAAAATGCTTGAAACAGCATCAGTCCCAATTATTGGATTGTCTGCTTTTTCAGACAAGAAACAGCTTTTTCACGTCATGATGGCAGATAAATCAGTCAACTTGGTGTTGTAATTTTGTGTATTACAGCACACAAAATGGGAGCACTACAGTGAAAGGAACGCAGGTAAGACCAATCAACAAGGGTTTACAAGAAAATACGTGGAAATAGGTGTGTCTTATTGGCTGACACATGTACCAAACGCTAGCCAATTCACACAGTCAGTCAGTCGTGGCTATATGAAGAGTTTTTTTCTGGTAAAAAAAAAGAAAAGCAGTGGCACAAACATCCTCTCATGCCGAGCCAGGAAAACAAGCTATAATGTCTGTATGAGTTCCAAGTTACATGAACTTAAATGATCTGGTAGTCATACAAAGTGATATCACCCGAGACAAGTTTCATGACCAATCCCAACTTCTAGACAGAGTAACCTTAGCTTTCAAGCCCGGCAACACACTAGGACAAACTGACAAACTTATTTTTCATACAAAGAAAGGAATAACTTAATGTATTGCATTTGCTGAATTTTCAAAAGAGGACCAATAATCAAGAATTGATCGTAGACAGCATTTCACCTTGTTTAGAAAGTTTCCCCTAGCTCCACAAGTCACATAACTCAGATTTTTTTAAATTTTTTTTTAATGGAGTCATGGGACTTTCTCAGAAGATCCAAATGCAGTTACGTTTCTATTAAATTTGACAATTTTAGGGTCATGAAAATTTTTACCGCTTTCAGAAAACAGTGTCAATGGTGAAACACAGTTGAAACACTGTGTTCACAAATACACTTTACAGAGGATCCCATACACCATTATTGCAACATGCCTGGACAATTCTTTAACACAAATAAAGGAATAACTTACAGTAATGTGTGTGTGCGTGCGTGTGCAAGCAAAAGAAAAATTAACATACCAATAAACTAATGTCGACATAAAAACTGTTTTTGTTCAGCAGCCAATGATGGAGAGATAAAGAGAGAGACAGGAGCAGAATGTGGAGAGAGAGAGAGATTAGACAATGTAGGGATAGCGTTTGCTTATTAAAAAATAAAAATAAAAAGTCTAGTCCTAGAAATGCCCTGGTCATGCCCTCACCTACGAACGAACTGTCTCCTGCTGCCAGAGCACAACAAATAATTTGCTCGCCAGGGACCAACTATTTACTGCGTTTGTTTGCTTTACTGTCATCTGAAGCCAGTGTGACCCCCAACCCCCACCCCCAAACACTCACACACACACACACACACACACACACACACACACACACACACACACACACACACACACACACACACAC
>JBBPCS010000672.1:7306091-7319179 GCA_037974645.1 Hollardia meadi
GTGTGTGTGTGTGTGTGTGTGTGTGCGTGCGTGTGTGTGTGTGTGTGTGTGTGTGTGTGTGTGTGTGTGTGTGTGTGATATGTCATTTTCTTTTTGTGTCCGCCACCGTAATCTTGTAAGCATAATGAAAACCACTGTCTGCATCTCGTCCATTAAACTAGTTCCCTCTGGTCATGATGAGGGGCACTGGATGTTGGATGTTGTTATAAAAGTGACAGTCGGTTAAAGAGAATTGCACAATCTTGCTTTTATGCTTTTCACCTTATTTGTGTTCCAGCTGATCCGCGGCGACCTGGATAATGAGCTCTTCATTAACCCTCTGGCCAACATAGTGGCATGTCGGCAGCGACAAAGACCACTAATGACACAGTAATAAAACAGTAATGACACTGGACGTCATGGGGCTGTTTAGCCTCCAGGGAAGTGTTTTCATGGACATGGAACAGGCTGTCTGCAGCAGCTACGGGTGTGAAATCAACAGAATAAACAATAAGACTACAGCATGTGTGCACTCCAGGATATTTATAGTCTTTGTTTCTCTAAGGATGTATTACTTCACAGACTGTGTGATGACCGGACAATTGGAGTATTCAAAACATGTTATGAGCTGAACAAATTGCGGGGATGAACATGTAATTGATACATTTCTCGGTTCTGTGGAGACCAGTGCATTGCTGCTTTTATAAACTGAATTAGGGTTAACAGAGGCCAACACAGGAAGGAGGGATTGTAGAATATTAAATTTGTTTTCTATCTTTAACTTTAATTTACGCCAGCTTCACTCTCCTGGGCTAGAAATAATCATCCAAAGAGCACCTCCTTAGTTCTATTTGAGTTCTGCAGCGTAACGTAACACATCTTTAATATCATGCTGGATGAAAAGCTGGGGAAAAAAGTGAATGGGGTGATCATGATAAATAATTAGATCTTTCCCAAATGACGTTCAAGCACGCTTCTAGTCATTTTAGCTCATGAATGTCCCATGACCCAACATAAGCAAAAGAACAAAGATGTCTACATTCAAACATATTATGCAAGATGATTTTCATCTTGTGTTTCCGCACAGGCCATCTTTGTTCCAGTCCAGAAGAAAAAACATCAGAAATACGAAAAGCACATTTTCAATTAAGATGATTCTGCTATAGCTCAAAAATCACAATGCCAGTCAATAGACAGTGTAAACACTAAAACCGTGTCAAAAGGAACAATTTCACTTCAATTCAAAGACAAAATGCTGTTATTAGCAAATAAACTTAGAAACGGGCAAGGCTGTAACCACAAAACCTAACCTGTATAATGTAAAGACTGCCAGTTCGACCACATACTAATTTATGTCTAGATTGGATTATTGGATTATAACTGGATGTCCTTTCCGGTAGTTTATTTGTTGATCTGTATTATTAACGTCAATTTAAACAAGCTTCTACAGAGAGAGATGAGCAGAGAACAGAGCTCCTTTGCTATACACCATCATGCCCAGTCACTTAACATTACAACAGGCCTTGTGTGCTGTAGCAGTGGGTGGGAATGGACGCAGAAAGGTTCGAGCGGAAATCCAATCTTTGGACTTACTGGTTCTCTTCCATTTCTGACGGAAGCATTTTTGGGTCTGGCAATGTGCCACAGGAAGTTTTAGGTAAACTGGCAGTGCAACAAAGTCAGGTACAGAATACAACCTGAGACACAACAAGATTTAAGTACACTACTGCATACTATAACACTAGAAATGAAGCAAAGCACAATCCAAGGCTGCAGCATCGTGATTTGGTAGAGCATTCAAATGGAGAAAGCTGAGCATTCAGCAGTCAATGTTTTGGCGGGGCGTGGTCAGCTGGGGGGATTTAAAGGTCTGATCACCTACCCTTCAGCTGATTGGGGCCCTGCTGATGATGTGGACATGTCAGAAATACACCAGCTTAGCCTCATTTGTATTCTTTGGAAAGAGCGAGTTACAAGGAGGTATGTGGAGCTGCACACTCTTTGTTGTAGCCTCACATACTGATAATGCTTGTATCCATACCGGGAGGAAACGAACAAATCTTAACTGATTTAAAACTTTGCATTAATTGAATAAACAGAAGATAGAGCCAAGTCATTTGACTCGCATTTGAATTTGAGCATAATTTCATTTAAAAAGTCCCATGCTTTGTTCAATCTAGCCGGGATTTCCAATCAAGTTACGGTCTAATTTCCTCCTTCATCCTGAAATGGCTGAATGAAATCTTTTGTATTGTCCAATAGCCTTCATGCACAATATCAAAAAAAAAACAACAACAACAAAAGAAACCCCACAACTTTCAGTTACAGCACTTTCAGTAACGTTACTGACCGAGGCCATCACATACACAAGAGACACGTTCGACCTTTCAGACTCACCACATGATGAGACCTGTGATGACGGCAGCCCAGGTGACACAGCAGGTCTCTGGCCTTTTGGTGTCCTCATCTATCTCTCTGCAGCAGCAGCACAGGCAGACCAGGTATACCGCAAGCACCAGCAGGCTCAGACCCAGACCCACCGCACCAACACATGCCAGAAATATCAGAGACTGAGGTGGGCGAGTGGTGAGAGAAAAGAGGCAAAAATTTAGTTACATTCAAGGCTAAAAAACAACAAATAAATCGGCAAAAGAGGCAGCTGGTGTGTGTGGTCCTCTCAGTCATGTCAGGCTGGTGATACCCCCCCCCCCCAAAAAAAAGGTTGACAGCACTGAGTGAAAGCAAGCCATCGGTATCAAACAACACTCATGTGTACAGATATGGGCAGCTATCCACTGATCAACATTAGAACTGCTGACTGCTACCTACAGCAGAGGGGACAGACACATGGACGTTTGTGGTCTTGGGTGAGGACTCTTCCTTCACAACAGAGATTCTTGATTTTTTCCGCTACACCACAACTCCGGCTGTGGAAAACAGCAATGATCCAAGGATGTGGGAGGGGAGCGTCATGTGACACAGGGGCTTTTTCGTTCAGTCTTGTGATTTCTGAGTGTACAAACTATTTCAAGCCTGAAGGATGAGGAGAGAGCAGTGATATAGAGCGAGTAGGAAACGCTAACAGCATATGGGCACTATTTCATGATAAATCCCCATGGTTTTATCACTACACCGTTAAAAAATAAAGAATTGATAGTATATATGCTCCAAGGCAGACAAAAATAGAATTGGTTGTTTGCATCAGATTATAGCTGGGGGAACGTTTTCTTGCATTATACAGCAGTTTATAATCCTGTTTATTTTCTTACAGACATGTCATAACACCATTTTATTGAGCAAACATGCGTATAGTTTTCTGTAGCTTATTTCCCACTGCATAAGCTATCTTGAGGCAGTACATCAATTGATCTGTTTGTCTTTTACAGCAGCATCATAACAGAAGCCCCCAACCATTTAAAAAAGTGTTTACACTGCTGCTCAAACATTGATATTGGTAGTACCGGAACCCAAAAGATCCCAACTGGGGCTCCCCTATAGTGTTGATCACGACGAGGAACATGAAATTTATTGGGCTCAAACTTAAAACATTGAGCACTTGGTTACAGGAGTTTAAAGACAAAAGAAAAGCATGACCTTGATTTTACTTGCAAATAATTTGCACTTGTGTTTTAATGCACACAGTCTGGGTCTGGCTGACTTATAGCAGAGCTATTCCTCGACTACAATGTCTGTGAGTAACTATTCCATTTGGGTGACATTGACACTCTGAACGAATTTAAATTATTTTATTTATTTTTTTGCATAATAAAACGCAGTCCTTTGTTGTTCAAACGTTCTTTTTTCAAGCCACGAGCCATATTTTGCTCACTAAATATCATATTCCAATTAGAAAAAAAATAGATCATCAGACATTCAAACTCAGGCGGATTGACAGTAATAAACACTATATCGCTGGTCTGTTGCTAAAATAAAGTTGACGTTATACTCACTCAAGCTGAGCTACCCAAAAGGCACCTTGGCCACCTTAATCCAATGATTTGCTAATCATTGGTTTTTAAGGACACTTGATGAGGCAAGAGCCACAACGTGTAGAGTTTTTTTTACGCTGGCTTCAACCCAGGTTAGATTTCCTGTCACTATAACTCAGGCCTTTTGTACGCACCCTGCTGCTAGTTCCACTCTCTCCTCTAATTTTCCACCCCATTGTCTTGCAATTAGACATGCAGGCACTTCAATTTCCACCGGCTGCAATGTCATAACAAGGCAAAGGATGCATGAGTGGGAGGAAAAAAGAGAGGCAGAAAACAACTCTCTGCGATCAATGGCCGAAAGGTCTTTGATTTGAAATCTTCCTAAAAGAGCATTTCTAAAACATAGGCTTAAGAATGGTGCCTGTCTAATTTAATTAAACAGTT
This sequence comes from Hollardia meadi, assembly GCA_037974645.1. Lineage (NCBI taxonomy): Eukaryota > Metazoa > Chordata > Actinopteri > Tetraodontiformes > Triacanthodidae > Hollardia > Hollardia meadi. Next base: position 7,310,447 of record JBBPCS010000672.1, read on the forward strand.
AACAGCAAGCCATAGGAAATGTGTTTGTGGCTTGCTGTTAACTTCCCACTTTCCTCAAAAGACAACAGACCAGCATATCAAAGGAAGAACATGGGTTATTTTCCGGCTCTGTCAGCCCTAAAGACTACCAACAGTCTCTGTGATGTCAACATGGCACCCTTCACTCCTCACTGACTGGAGCTCAGCTGAGCCAGTGTGACACTGCTGGGATTCAATGACCCACATGGACCTTTATAGGCTACATGGAGAGAGCGGTACAGTGAAGGACACAAGTCAGATCTGGGGGGGGGGGCTTTCTTGGTAATAGCTTCTGTATTCTTAAATAACCTGGCGCAATAGGAGCATGCAGTGCCACATGGATGTGCACTTACATGCAGACGCACACAAACACATATAAGCTTAGTTGATATTTCATGGGAATTCACATTTGTCTTATTTTAAGAGAATATAATGGCCGTGACAAGTTTTTCCAAGCTCAAAATGAGATCAGTATACAAATTTATCCAGTAATACAAGCAAACACATTCAGACCACGATTTAAAAAACAACAACAACAAAAAAAAGATTTGGAAACAATGTTTTCTGTTCCAGAAACAAATAAACACAAAGCTTCATTAGTGATTTCAATTAAATTTACGCCAGTCAAAAAGCTATAGTAATGAAGTGATGGAGTGCAGATGGAAAACTATGGCAACAACTGAGCATCAGCATGTTTCCCAACGTACAGCCTATTTGTAATGACTCTGGCCCTTTTAAAAAAAAAAAAACCCTCTTTTTACTCTTACTATGTATACTGCAGACTCCATATAGAAGCCTGCACGTGTATTTTTGGAATAAAATGCATGATGAAGCTGAGTGTGTTAGTGTGTTGTGGCTTGAGAGAGAAAAAAAAAGCAAGGGATGTGTTGTGTCTTATACACTTATACATATAGATAGAGAACATATTTATTTAGGACCTGAAATATTTCCCCGTTAATGCAGGTCATGTGTTATCATGTGAGAAGTGCAGTACACGGGTTACTTACTTCCTGACTTTGGGACCAACACAGCATTTGAAGGAGCGATGCATCACAGAAACAGTCAAAAGAGTGTTTATCTTTTAAACACAGGACTTTGTCTAAAAATACAATGTTTTTTTTTTTAATCTAACAGTAGCCCTATAATTACATCTGTTGTTTCCCATTGGGTTTGAAAGTCGGTGGTCCATAATTACTCTTTTTTTTTTGGTGAGAATCTTTTGAAAGTATACGTGCGCTCTTACGCACAGTTACCAACCTGCTGATAGCTTGCCTCCTCCGGTCTGAAAGTGTTGTCGACCGACTGGAAGAAGAAATTAAAGTGAGGGAAATTGTGCAGCCAGTATGTCCACCACGGAGCAATGTAGTCGACCCTTGCAGTGGCCATTCCTGCTTGGAAAGTTCGCCCACCAAACCACTGACCGTACGCTTCCCTTTAAGATCTTGGCGCTCAAATATTCCCAGGTTCTGCTAATAAACGCGTCTTCAAATGAGGTGAGGATCACACACAGAGCATTAAAGAGGATGCTCTTCTCTTGCCATCACATCTTCAGAACAGTGTTGAGTATGGCACTCCGGTTCCCATAGGTCTGTATGAACTGTTGAGTTGCGCAACTACTAAAAGAAGCTATGCCGCTGGAGTGCGGGCCAAGCTTGAGTATCCGAAACACGGGATCGAGTGTATGAACCTGCCTCCTTGATCAAAGAAGGCGTGACAACCATTTTCCAGTCAAGTGGTCCAATGGCGACTTTGACGCACGAGAAGCACACAATAACATGTTCACTGAATAACACATTATGAGAATTTATCAGCTAAATTATCAGCTAAATGATCAAACAGCGAAAAGACTGATTCCACATGGCGAGCATGGATGAATGGCCTCTATACCCACTTCTCCACATATGATGTTTTTGTTGTTGATACTAAAACCAAGTCACATTAAATAGGCAAAATAAACTGCTATTGGCCTCGACTTGTCGCTGCTGTGTTTGATGTAAGGAGGCTGCAGCATTTCGTACACTATTTATGACTTGTGCTGTTAATGTCTGACCTCTTGTGGACAATGAGGCGCACTGAGGTGAACAGTAATGATCATGGTAATGAGATACTGCAGCCGCCGGTACGTCTACAGGGTGCCGGCGTCTGCTTTTATTTGCAGTGTGAGGCTTTTTAGTGCAGTGGTGAAAGTTGAATTGACACCTGTATCAGGGATTTATTTCGGTGTCTTTTGCAGAAACTCCTGCTTATTTAGTTACAACACGCAACTCATGCAACATGGCACAAAGATGGTGTAGAATAACACTCAATAACAGAGTGGTGCTCTGTAGGCTGCGATAAATAAAAGGGAGTTGAAGGATTGGGACCTTAACTGACACAAGATACCAAGATTTGAAAGAAGCATTTAACCACAAGACTGCAATCAGCAGCTGAGTCACAATCAGCTCCTTATATGCCGAACAAAGGAACAACTCCTGGAAAGAGCCTGCTGATGGGGAAAGTCGACACCATGTGCTAATGTGCTGGTATCATGTCTCAAAAAGTGTGCACACTGCACTGACAGACAAAAAAAAAAAAAAGGAAAATTGATACATGGATGTTTGAAATTTGAAGATAACATCAATCAAAACATCCTGTCCAAAGTTTAAATGTCTGTATTTTGATGTGATGACTTCATTTGTTAAATTTATTTCCTGCACATTAAAGCGATTTGCAGATGATTTTAGTTGCATTTCAATAATATTTGCCATAACCTTCTGTTTGTTTTAAGGACAATTCTATTGATTGGGGATGTCTTTGTTTCGTCTTGTTGCATTGTAGTCTAACTGAGAAACATACAGTAGTTTCTGTGGGATGATATTACATCTGGCTCTGACTCATACTGCATTTCCAGCTGCCTGATATGTCTCTAATAAGTCTGTTCAATTCTTTTTAAAGACATTCGATGCCTCCAGAACTGGCGACAGTACAATCTGAATTAAATCTATGAACAGGGTTCCTATCTTTTGTTGATATTAGTTGCAACCACGATGACATTCCAAACATTATTTACAATGAGAGGACAATTACAGACAGGACAGACCACTACAATAACATCGCTCAGTAATATAAATAGAAAGCCTCAGGTAATCAAACAAAATAATAAAATAAAATAATGTCAATTGACAAGAACAGTTCCATTGGTAGATGAAACGGAAGATGAAAATATGTCATATGCATTTTGCCCTGAGGGACAGTTGTTTTTATCTACAGAGCCGGCTGCTTGCAAGCTAAACCATCCTGATGTCATATGGCTACAGGTGTAATTATTTGGATGCTTTGATGCACCTCTATGGCCAAGAGTGTGCTCTGAGCCTCAATACTCTGAGTAGGTGACACTTGAAATACACTGCATGAATATGAATTCCTGACTGTGCTCTGCATTTACAAACAGCTGGATTTGGTGCCAGAAAACTCTCTGGTGATTGCAGTGCCAATCACTCTCAGTGTTTGAACCGGGGGAAACCAATGTGAGAGAAAGGGGAGTGACATGAACAAAAGCACCTCTGTCTGTGTCTCTTTAATTCACACTTTGTGTACCAAGCCTCCGTTTGCCTGCTGCTCATTTATTCTTGTTATCTTGGCGCAGACGGAACATGTCACACCCACAAATCACACTGACGCCTGTGTGAACTTGTACATGTATGTAGCTAGGCTACAAAAAGTCGTATTTTATGGTTTACATGTTTGCAGTCAGGCCAATTCATGTTCTGAGGCAAATTAAACTTCACTATGTGAGTGTACATTTGCAAATCAGTGTGCACAACATTGTACCAACACTATGGGGTTTGGTTCCTGCAGAGGATTGACTATAAACTTCAAAATGGTTACAGATTTCATGCAACACTTTCCTTCACAGACAATGAAGCTGAACCATTAGGTGGCAGCCCAGCACTTTTCTGCAAGGCTGAGAACCTCATGCTTCAACACTGTCCACCGGTGTCCTCTGGTTGTGTATCTGTGAAGAACAAACTCTCACCACACAAAGCTCCTTTGTGCATAATACGGCCCATACAATGCGACCTAATCTTAATGAAGTGTAGCTTACAGATCAGATCCGCTACTCTTTCTTGCCTTTCGCCAGAAAAAAGTCTTTCGGGTCAGCCATTTGGGCACTGATGTTACAGGAAATACATATCAAAGAGGACTTTGAAGTCAAGTAACTTAGACTGCATAGTAAACCTAAAAGTGGGCTGTGAAGAAATAAAGTCACATAGCGAGTCTCAAGGTCAGTAGTATTCCAACCACGCTATTTAAATGTTAAGGTAAAAAAACAACAAAAAAAAACCCAGCTGAATTTTAAATGAATGGGCAAAATATTCCTATAAGAACAGGTGATACTTCAACCTTGACTTCTGTGGGCAGCTACTTTTCATTTCAGCCGACTGGAACTGCATCGAGAATTGCGTCACGCCCCTGACTTGAATTACAGAAAAGTCCAATTGGACTTTCTGATAACCCCATAAAACCTTTCATGATACTGAATGTGTAGAATAATAAATGCATGAGTTGTCTTGACACATACACACAGATGCAACGCGAAAAACACTGTCGTTATATATAGATGTTACATCTTCCTCGCTGTGTGTTCAAGTGTTCTCAACAAGCGCTGATTGACTGTCTCCACAACAATTGAAGGGATGATTGGTTCATTTAACAGTGTTTTGAAGAGCCTCGTGTCATATCTCCTGCTTCCTGTACTACTGGGCTCCTTCCAAGCCATAACAGTTAGTGCTGAGTGGAATGTGAAATCGTGTTGTATTGGACTTCTCCCCCCTTCATGGTTATTGCGTTTTTGGATGTGTGACTCAAATCCCCTTGCTCTATTTTGAGTGATTTATACATATGAATGAAGATTTATGCCTGAGAGCTCAACGTGCCAGTATTATCCAATCAAACTGGGCTGCTCAGTAGCTCCTGAGATTGCATTAAAGTGTAATATCAATGCAGCAATCCTCGGGATATTGCCACTTTGAAATACCCAGGGTCCCTCCGATGCTATAGCCACGTGTTATGATCAAGGGGATTTGTCTATGTCGGTAATGTTTCATGGAGGAGATTGCTTATGTCAATTAATGAAAAGTTAACAACCGTTTTAAATTAATTTTTACCAATAATTGGACAGAGAGAAAAAAACAACAACAACTAAATGTCAAAATAAACAAATAAAAGCAGGGGGAACAACCAGACCAAATAAACATATTTCAATGTTCCAATTGCTTGGAAAATTGTAGCGATTATCTGTTGACATTGCCAGCGTATCTCCTGACAGTGACAAAATAACTTCTGATACTCGTGAATGTTAGACATTGGTGAAAAAGACAGAAAGGAAGTAAAATATTCTGTAGAGTTCCAGCTTTGCAAAGAGCTCCGAGGGGTTCTTCCTCTAACAAGAAGAGGTCATGTTCTCATGAGCTGATGAGCAGTCTCTGGTCCAATGCATGTACACTTTTTTATTACTTTTCCATCCACTTAATAAAGGTTTTTCAATTTATTTCTGTCAAGAAGGCTACCTTGAACCTTGGTGTTTTCATTCTTTTTTTCCCTAAAATTCTTGTTCGCTATGGAAATGCTTTGCCCTCCACTGATGCACCCATGTTGGCTGTTCTGTTTGGTTTATCATCTGTGTGTGTGGCATTTAGAATAAACTCAGACATTGGACTATGTGAGACAGCAGATTTGATGCTGTGATTATACTATTATTCTATACAGCTGCCCCGTGCTATAAGGTCTATTTCATACAGTAATGATTTTTTTTGTGAGGAAAAAAAACTAACTAAAAACTAAACTGACATTGGCACATTTGTCCCTTTTTTATTTCCCTGCTGCAGGAAAATGGCTTTCTTAACCTGCAATCTATCCAATTACGGATTTACAGCAGTGCAAAGTCGACCATATGATACAGCCTGAGTCTATTTTTCAGCCCTTGGAGCAAATCCAATCATTCCAAATGATTGCTGATGGTAATAATTGCAACAGCATTGTATTGATCTAGTAGGTCCTTGGAGTGGAAAAAAACAACGCGCACAGAGAAACGGAGAGGGTGCTCCTTGTGTGCAATAATATTTGGCTTGTTTATCTGGCCTGTGTGAAGATGCAATAGAAAAGAATTAGGATAAAGTACAGGCTTTAGGTAACTGTCCTCACTGATGCCCCAGTTCCTTAATTATTCTTTGAATGTTGTAAAGGTAAAGGTTACTGTGCTTTCTAAAATCAAAAGGACTCAAAACTCTCAGTGCTCTGCCAACTGCTAGATTCAAGATTCAAGATTCTTTATTGTCATTGTACTGCTGCAAGACAACAACACAACGAGCCGCTGTGTCCATGCGCGCCGCCATCATGTCTTCCTACCTTCTTCTAAATGGGTACCACTTTCTGATAAGTCACCCTAAAGAGTTTATAAGCATTAATTGGTGGTTTTATTAATAGTTATGAATCATATATTAAAGGTGCAATATGTAAAATGGCGAGTCTCATTACCAGGCTGTCAAGTACTGACCCGTTGGGTTGGTAGGTCGGGACACCCACCAACCCAACATGCCAGTATTGGACAACCTGGGAAAAGAGACTCAAGTTTCACCTTTAAATACATTATTTGTAAGCCATTAATAAGACTAACTTTTGGGTTGCCAGATTGTGGCAGATCCTTGTCCAGCATCAAACTTGCTGTCTTTTTAACTCTTTAATTAGTCAGGAAGACCCCTCCAATTGAATGTATGACCAATTCTAAAAAAAAAGAAAAAAAGAAGGGCATTCAGACCAAAATCCATTTATAAAAAGTGTATTAACATTATTAACAAGATTTATTGATTAATTATTAATTGAATTTTTCATAAATTATCCGTAAAGTGTTAGCAAAGTCATTAAATAAATCCATTAATGAATGCTTGCTAATGCTAATGTTTAAGTTAGCTCAACGTTGTTTAGCTTTGTTTATATCTTTGCTTACCTGTGCATGGCTGCCTTCGCAACAGTGCTGTGACACTCGCTGACAATAACATTGCTGCCACTGCTGCTGCTGCTGCTGCTGCTGCTGCTCAAGTAACTTTGCACAGGCAAGCTCACCTGTTAACAGTCTGATTATGTTACTTCAAGGCAGCTTTGTGGAGGAATGAGTTGACGCACAGTTGGTCTCTAATCCACTTGAAGCCTGAGGTGGCCACAGAGTTTATGCACTTGGTAATATCGCAAAACTCTAAGCGCTACTAAACCTTCTGGCTGTTTGATTCCTCTCCTATGGATCTGCTTGTGGCCTTCGCTTTGATGGCTTTTGAGTTCTGCTCCCATCTACATGAAGTAGTAACTGTGAATTATTTAATTGTGCTTGGCTTGGAGTTTATATTTATCTCGGTTGTTGTTATAATACTTTCATATTGTTGATGTATATAGCAGGGGAATATGAGGAGGGATTCCTGCCAACTGGTGTCTCTTGTAGAGGGGTTATATTATATATACTGGCTTCAGGAATGCCCCTCTAATGTCAGCCTTAAAATCAAACCAGCTTTTTTACTACTGGATAGGCAGTCAAATTCACCTTTTCTCCACATACTTCATATTTAACTAAGCATTTTGAGAAGTAATTCAATATCAGCTTGTTTTACTACCCTTCATATCATAATTATATCTTTACTACTGAGCTCCTGTTCTACAACTTAAGCTGGTGCTGCTCTAAGACACACTCATTGCAAACCTTAAGCTTATCTATCCTTGAACTGATGGTCATCAATGCTACATAACATTTTATATTATGAGAGTGATTATCTGCTCTAAGATATTCATTTTTGTCAGTTTAATATACTTGAGTTGATAATTATTATCTGTTGCATAGCTGATGTGTCCTTGTGTGGTGCTGCATATCAAGTGGCTCGTAGGGTTTTGATTTATTCATCTTCATTCATCATTACACACTGCTCTTTAAACTTAGACATTTGTGTACCGTATTGATACTCACAAGTGGGACCACTATCATTCTTGCATCTTACTTACTAAGACTCGTGTGATGAGATTTCCGAGCACACACTCTCAGCGCAGCTTGTGAAGCGGTGCTGAGCGGTGCACTAATAGGTGGGTGGGGGGGTGGGGGGTGGGGGAAGAGTGAAATTGGCACTCAAAAACTGAGAGATTCCTGGAAGAAGCCCTTTCTTTGTTGACACTGTCAGTGAGTCCTTCTACATGAAGGAAATGAACCAACTCCATGCAAGGGGAGGGCTGCATTCTCTCTCTGTCACCTCTCAGGCTCAGTCATTTCATATGAACATATTTTGAAGAAGAGGCAAAATCCTGCAGGTTGGCGATTTTTCCAGCAGCTACTATTGAATAACCAAGAGTGCGCGCGCGTATACTTGAAAGCTAAACTAGACAAGTGTATAAATGAGAGCGTTTCAACGGCACACGAGTAATGCATTCCAAACAGCTGATAACATTTGCACATAATGGCTCGTGCTGAGGACAAGGTCTCGGATTCAGTGTCATGTTAAGTGCCTCTCCTGAGAGACACATAAGGACACATTGTAGACTGGTTTGCGATACAAGCTGCCAACAATATATGGGGACCCAGGTTAGAGAATGCAGAGGGAGCATGGAGGTGGTGAATCAAATCAAATTCAAATCAAATCAAATCAAATCAAATCAAATTTTATTTATATAGCGCCAATTCACAACAAAGTTATCTCATGACAC
>JBBPCS010000672.1:7319279-7335934 GCA_037974645.1 Hollardia meadi
GCTTTAGCAAAAAGGAAGGTTTTAAGCCTACTCTTAAACGAAGAGAGGGTGTCTGCCCCCCGGACCGAGACTGGAAGATGGTCCGATGAATGAGGGCTGATGTCAGATAAGTGTAATGAATGGAAGGAGTGGTGAGGGTGGTGGGGCCTGAGTTGTGGGGCGGTGCATAGTAGAGGTGCTCTCAAAACTGCTGATATACTTTAATGAGTTATTCACTGAATTATAAGTAGTTTTGTCAGTGTTTAAAATGCAACATATCGTATAAGTTGCATAACTAAGAATGCATATCAATGGAGTGTAAAGTCGGTGGCTAATTACACAGATAGGGTGGAAAATGTCCAATCGTTTACTGGGATGTGAAGGGAATATATTAAGCCACAGTCGGAGAAATGGAGAGAAAAAAAAACTGTATGTGGACATGGAATGAGACTTAAATTCGAGAAAGTGGAGCATTTGGTGAAAGCTGTAATTCTAATCTCCAGGCACATCTCAGTCAACATATTGTCTTGACATGAGGCTCTTCTGGGCAAATCAGTTAACCTTAAACTTAAGCCCCCCCACCCCGACCCCCACCCTTCAAGCGCAAGGTCATAGAATGCAGACAGCCTTGTCCTACATGGCCTATTTTACATCGCGGGGCTTTTCACTTCTCTGGAAAGGATTGTACTTTGGGCAGCGAAGGAGCTGGAGAGTGCGAGAGATTGATTTAGTGCGCCTCAGCTACATGGGCTGCTTTTGTGTCTGGAGTTGCAATTTAGATTTAGAAGACAGAGGGGCTGCAATCAGGAAGGGGTGGTAATCAATTTTTCTTGTTCATGTGTGCGTGCGTGTGTGTGTGTGTGTCTGCCTACAGCTGTAGAGGACAGATCCACGACCAGTGGCAAATGAGAGGAGCCTGCAATGATAACCATTCTGCTTTACTCGCTGAAACACAGATACTGGCCACTTTTTTTCATTACATAGCCTCATTTATTTTACATGCTGCAGATTTTTCTTTGTACCGGACAACATACTCATAATTCACTTTTTTTTCTCTTTAATTTACTATGGTCATGGTCAGACTACGTCTACACGGGCAAACCAATTAAGAGAATATAAGCTCTCAATATATAAGAAGACAACTCCAATTTTCCAGAAAAGCTAATAACATAGGCAATTTAAGTTGTCTAATGGATTTCATTTGTGCAGTTTGTTAGCCTGAACATTTGCCCTTGTGTAGCACAGAGGAGGCTTCGCAAAAAAAAAAAAAGATTCAGAGTACTTTATTACAGTTTTGAGGACGGTTGAGACAGCTGGATCTTCATTAGTTTTAAACAACAGGACTGTTTTTTGGCGGGTATACTGTTATTCCGGAACATGTTTTCACAGAGCGTCATCATCCTGTGGATGAGAGAAGGAAGATAGATGAGCGTACACTAATGTGTTAGTTTTCACCTTGAACACACCATCACTCTTCTCGACTAACTCTCGGTTCCTGGCTGTAACATGTGGTCAAAGTTACTCCTGCCTGAGAGAGAGGCACATGGCATACAGCTAAAAGAAAAAAACCTCAAACACTAAATTATATTCTTCAACCCTGCAGAGCATCAAACAGGGCGTCGAGCAGAGCTGTGGATTTTCAGAATAAATTATCATTGTGTTGATAGCGGAATAGCACTAAAAATATATAATTGTAGTGTTTAAAGGGAGATCTTCTCTTCTAAGAAACCTATTTAATTCCTCGTTGAGAGCTCCAGAGTACGCTTCAGGTAATGACTCCAAAGCACAGAAGAGGATGTGCTAGTTTCTGGGCCAGTGGAGGAGGCGGCTACGACCAGTCCCAAGTCTCCACACTGAGTGAAGAGCGGGTGGAACTGCAGGGCCCCCGGTCCTCGATTAATCTATGCAACTGTCTGGAAGATGAGCTGTGGTGTGACTACGAGCACAGTCGGACCATCTTTACAGCTGTGTCTCAAACGCATGGACTGAAAGCACAGCTGGGTAATGAATGCCTATCAGCACCATATTATTTCTCTTACTGTTCAACAAGGTGCCCATTACTGCTCATCTACTCTGTTGGTCTCAATCACCCTGCTGATGCCCAATCTAATGTGACAGAGCTAAAGCTGAGATGAACCACTATAGGTTATAAAATGCAAGGACAATAATGTGGGCTCCTATGTGAGTCCCTGACGCCAAGGCTCCCTCTCCTGCCTCTCATTATAGCAGATGTGTGGTATACACAGGGACAGGGCAGAACAGGAGTGACACACATGCAGCACATAAACTGGGCCGTGAAATAGACGGGGCGCCTGCAGAATGGCTAGGAGCGCTAGAGGTAGTTTATTTTGTGTGAGGATGAGATATGAGGAACTGATTTTCATTTAATGACCAGCTGTGTGATTCTGCGGACTCGCATGGACCCATCTAAAAACATTGGCTTTCCAGAAACAGGAGGCGCGGGAGTCCATGCCCACCTTCAGCTGGGAAGGATATAGGAAGATCAGGCTCCCATTGACATCAATGGTAAGATTTGTCACTGAGCATTCGTTGAGGTGGAGTGATCACCACTGATAGAGGGTGTGATATCTGCTGCGTATGTATGAGCCCCCATCATACCATTTATATTAAGTAGAAAGTAGAAGATCATTGATTCAGTATTACAGTGTTGGTACAATAACTGATTGATCTATTGCCCTTTTGGGGGTAGAAAACACAACATTGACATATTAGCAAACAGGTGTTTATTTACACATCCAGCAGCTATGAAGCAACACAAATTTTCATTTGGAGATCACTCTGTTTTGGTCTCCACCAACTCCTGAAGGAATTATCTGGCTGATCATTACAAGCGACCCCTTTCATGTTGTCATTTGATACGTTGTTATAGTAAAAACATCAACAATAGCCACTTTGAGTATTAGCTATTGATCATGCGAATGGTCAAATAACGGTATAGTAGCTGACAGCGGGCTATGTAAAAACAATCTGTGCAATTTATTTGCTCATATGTTTGTTTGTTTTTTTAAATAAATGGAATTCTTTTAACCTTGTATGACCAGAATATATATTGACAGGATAAACATGCCTCTCAAAAATCAATCAGTGGAACGGAAATCAATGGAATTATTCTTCCTTTGAAACTACATTTCACTTTCATCAAATTCGACTTAATGACACTGATTGTGATTTTGACCTTGTAGAGATGCTCACATATTAGAAACAAGTCATTCACAGTTTGGCCAGAATACAAATTTGAATCTTTTTTTCCTGATGCGTCGTGGTTGTATTGTTGATGAAATAAAAAAATAAATCAAAATAAATCAAGGTCTAGATTGAGGGTTATAGTGTTTTTGTGTATTGCATAAATAAAATCCTGCGAAGCCATGGTCCGCTGATAAGAGTAAAAAGATTTCCTGAGCTGTTGCCACTCATGACAATCTTCAATATTCCAAGTAGACACACAGCCGTCCAGTCAGAAGTGCAGATGTCTCCTGAAGGTTGTGTGCTGAAATTAACAATAATAAAAACACATGAAATTTGTAAAGCAGACTCACATATCCTTACCAGGCACACATGAGTTCATTGATGGCCCACTGATACAATAGAACACTTTCTACTTGGTTTATACAAAAGATTGAAGAGTATATAAGAACATAAAGTAAAACCATGGCAGAAAGCTAATGTTAAATATGTATGCCAGCATTCAAAAGCAAGTATTCTGTAGATCAAAGCAAAAAGGAAGATGGAAATGTAAACATAAACATCAAAGCTTGACTATGCGTCTGTGCATATTGTTTTCTTCAGGTAAAAAAAAAACGTTACAGCAAGAAAAGTACCAGCAGAGCGGATGAGACTCAGACCTTGATTGTGATTTCAAACTAACTAAAGGAGCAGCATCATCCCTTAACAAGATTACTTTACCCTGATTTGACTCTTATGATAAAGTGATCGGACTGCATTTGTTCCCTTGTTGATACAGAACATAAATACGGTCCCAATCAGGCCTCCCAGCTGATGCATTACTGCAAGAATCAATGGCAGACCTTTACTCTCACTGCATTTCCTTCAATTTGTCATAACAGAACATTCGTCTCTCTCCTGTCTCGTACAGCACATCACATCAACAAAGTCAAAACAAAGTGTGTGGCAATCCCAGAGGTGCACAGTGCAGTTTGCTTCAAGTTAAGACTGAAAGGCTGTTCCATTTGGCAGTCACCTAATGGAGACCCCCTCACCCCTCCCACCCGTGTCTGCTCTGTTCAGCGGGTTAGATTGCAGGCCGTCAGGCGGAGGCGCTGACTGTCATCGCAGAGTGACAGCGTCCTGACCAGCTAGACTCCTTTGAAGCCGGTGCCTCCGGGGCTGCTCGGGGGTTGTTGAGGCATGCTCGAATCTGCCATATAGGTGGAGGTGTCCTGCAGTACCTCAACTCATTTTGATTAATGGACCTCTCTCTGCCCCTGAGTGAGCAATTATCAGAGGGTAGGCAAAGTCGTTCATCACTGTAACTGAGCAGCAGGTCTCTTCCACTGTCGAAAGTCATACCTGCAGGGCGAGGGGTCTACGTCCACATCCACAATCTCCTCCTCTTCCTCGCCATCAGCCAGGCTGCCGCCCCATGTTTGACCAGGAAAATCCATCTACAGAGGGTCAGAGAGGTGGAGGCTTCTGGTGGCACGGCTTACCAGCAGATCGGATTTCCCCACGGTAATTATTTAGCTGCTACCCGAGCTGTGTTGCCTTGATCAAATTCAGGCCTGCACGTTATTGTAAGATCACGTTCCTTCTCAGTCCTGTGGCACCAAGCCTGGATTTTACTTTGCAACATGACTGGCACATACTGAAATGAAAGCTACAGGTTTTCAATCAAAACCAGCACAATCTCCATTAATTGCTACAGTGTCTGAGTAACTTCAATCACCAATAACAATAAATGCAGCACTTCATCTTCTGTTACTTGAAAGAGGTACTGTACTTCATATTGGTTGACACAGAAGCTCTTGTCCAGTCCTTAATTTACTGACATGCTTGTGCAGGTGTACAGTTACAGTAATTTAGATTATTGTCAGGGCTGCCAACCCTCACACATTGAGCGCCTTCGCTTCCATCCCATGTAGTTTTTTTTCAAGGTTAGATGGGCTAGGGTGCGGAACGCAACAAGGCGACGCTTTTACGGATTGTCAGTGAACACACCAATTTGACCAGAAAGCATGCAACAACAAATGCGCACTCCGGTGGATTATATCACTCCACGCCTGATCTGTGGCGCTCACTGATGATAACTGGGACTTGGGACACCACCTTGACACTCTGTTATGTACATTAACACAATTTGCTGATTTATGTGCCAAATAATAAGATAATATAGGAGGAAACAAGCAAAAAAAAAAGTAATTTAAAAAAAGAAATTACTGATTGGTGTACTTAATGTTGTCCTGGTGTGGCAGGAGATGATTTGTCATTTCATCACAAACTTCAGGTGTATGTTCACTTCTTTACCTGAGGAAGACCCTCTGTGGTTGAAATGTCATCATATACACATCAAATAAAAGACTTGGGGAGTAGGCTAGGCTTCGTGGGTTTGCAAAGTAAAAGTTCTTCTGCGTATGTCTGCGTTGCCCCTCCCCTGGAACAAATCTCACTCCAAGCTGAAGTCAAAAGTTGATTATTGTTGAAAGGATTCAGCAGAAAGGGTGAAAATCACTGCACCTACAGAGAGGATTTGTTTAAAAGGTACCATTTTAATTTAAAAACATACAAAAAATTCTCTAAAATTCTCAACAGAATGTGAAGAAATAACAGTTTTGTCGTTATGTCAAAGGGCCGCTAGCTGCACGGCTAACTGAGCTAACTAAAGGTTATATGCAGATAGCAGTTACTCTGGTGCTGCCCCCTATTTGTTGAGTATAAATCAGGGGTGGGCAATGAAAAAAAAGGGCCATAATAACTTAGATAAACTAAGCGAAGGGCCACAAATTGGGCTATTTATTACAGCAAATTGGGATGTTTTCAAACTGACCTTTGTTGTCTTGACACAGTATGCTAGCTTCAGTTTCAGGGCTTTGTCTTCTCTTTCCTGCAATGACAAGTTTGTGGCACAGCCTGCATACTTTCGCAATACATATCAAACACACTGTTGTTGAAATGACACTTGTGACAAAATATTTAGATGTCCGCTCCTGGTTACAGTGTGACATTCAGAGTCAACTGTTCTCAGGCATCCGTCCTTACTCATATCTCCGTCTTCACAACCGCTAACTTAACTTGTCACTTGAGGTGAGCAATAATCAACTTGAGGCCTTTAGTCCAATCTAAATGTAGACAGCGCCCTCTAATGGAATCATGTTAAATAAATAGCAATAGAGACTCATTGTAGTCATTCGGTTCCGGCCCCCAGGCCGTATTTTGCCCATGTGTGGTATAAATTAAACAGGATGGCCAATTCTTATATATTGCATCTTTAACCACAGATTAATATTATGAAATGACTAAACCAAATACCTGCACTAACAAATTATAAAAGGCACTTTATCACTGACAATCACAGAGTCTGAGAGCGAGAGAAACATGTACAAAAGAAGTGACTTCACTACTGTTAGTGTCCATTAAAATGACTGACAGTTAGCTCCTGAGGTTTTGTTAGTATTCAGTGGAAACTCTGACCCTTCACTCAAGCAGAACTTACACCCAACCCATTGTCTATCTTACAAATCATTGCAAACACATATCTCCTTATTTTTATTCATGTCTTCCTTGGCTCTCCATGTCCTCCGGTGCTACATTTTATAATGCACTATAAGAATTCTGGGTTAATGTAATGTTTGCATTTGAGCTGGGAGGACATGTGTTTACCGAACTGGAAGTAATAGGACTGCCTGATTGCTGGGCTCATATTGCACTCATCGCTATTGTTATCCAAACCACCATCCAATCCACCCACTGTTCAAAATGCAATTAACAAAATAATTGTTCCTTCCAGAGACCAACAATTTACCTGCAATTTACCTGAATCTATTGGTCAATCACCAGTTTATGTTCAGGCTGATCCTGCCAGCTAATGGCATTGGAGGGAGGCCAGAATCAGATTTCTTTTTAACGCCCGTCTCATGGTTTGTCACCACATATATTATAAATGCAAACCAACTGACCTCAACCTGTCCCACCATTGCTATTAGAGCTGTTCTCTATTCATTGATTTCTCCCTTTACTTTTTAGGTAACGTTTTCCCCCCTCTTTTTATGCACGCTGGTCAATCTGTTAAATACTAATAAGACCGCTCCGTTATCAAATCACAACGTGTAATGCATCCAAGACGAGCAATCTCTCTGTCACTATTCATATGTATGTTTGTGGAGGAGAGTGGTGAGTGCTGGCTTTGTTTCATTTCACCCATGTTTTGAATACTAAGTGGCAAAAGCAAATAGATACATGAGTTTTCAAGATATATATATATATATATATATATATCTTACTATTTAATTTATTATATTTTTCTCAAGTAGCCCACTTTTCTTTTTTTTTCTTTTTTTTTAATAAACTGCTAGTTTCTGAAGCATGAATTTTCAGTAGTGTGTATTTTGATGCTACATGGAAATGGTTTAAAGTAAATGATTTACTGGAGTGTGATAGCTACATAGTTTGCTTCTCCGCATGTATAAAAGCTATCATCAGAAATCTGGTCAAGACATTTGCTACTGTGCACTGGAAATGTTGAAATCTGTGTGCTGCCACCTTGTCCGCCCTCCATCTCACTCTCTCTCTCCCCTATATCTCGCCGTCTCCATCTTTTGCCATTGCCTTGCCCTCCTTTTTGCCATCTCTGACTGTCTTCTCCATCTCCAGCACACATCTTTATATCACTCCAATTCTTGCATGGTGAGATGGAAATTGAGTGCCAGGACTGGGTTCCAGGATAAGGTGGAGGTCTCAGAGTGGCCAAAAATAAAATCCAATTTCAACAAAAAAACAACAACAAAACAATTGACCCCACCGCCCCAAACAGCAGCCATCCTGGCGGTCCCTGCCCATATTCACTTGCACATCTGCACACAATCTGCTCAAAACCTGACACACAACAGGAGGGCAAAAAGAGAGGGACCATGCACCAGCCCACCTCCACTCCCTCACAACAGAGATTGGACACATTACATTGAGCTTTTTTTTAACTAGCCACGTTTTGCAGTCTATCAGAATATATACAAAGGCCCTTAAAGGGGCGTTATGCTCTTTTTCTCAGACTAAGCTTTTTCTTTGCGAGGGTTGTTTTGGATAGATGGAGAAGAAGCTCCTCGCAGTAGTAATAGCATCTATCAGCCATGTGGGGGCTTGTTGTGTCTTTGAGGGAAAACACAGTAAACCTCACGCGTCTAACTATGCTGACAGTTCAGTGGGAGTCCTACTAGTCTTGTTGAAGAAGTCTGAGGCACTCCGGAGGGTAATGAATTAAAAAAGCTTTTATTTTCTCACGGCTATCATATCAGTAATAAACATGCCTAACCCTAACCCTAACCCTTCATCAGGGCAAGTACAAAATGGACTTTGCACTTTGGAGTGCTTCATATAGATGTTGGCCAATAGTATAAACTCGACTTCTATCAAAATTATTATTTGCTGCTCTGCATGTGTGAACTCATAATTTATGATTGTGATGATTTGTGTATATTAATTGTTATATTGCTTGTGATTTCTCACACAGTCTCTGACACGTGACACGTCATGTGACATTAACTTCCTATACTAATCATGTGACTACTTACCTGTCCATTTTTATCAGGTGATTGGTTCATATATATGAAAAAGCCCCAAAGTCATTATTTTGGCAACCACTATACGGAGAACCTAAATATCTAGGATATATATTAAATTGTTTATAATTCCTTTGCTGAACATGATCAGTCATGTGACTTTTACCATGTGACTACTCACCTGTCTGTACGATTGGGCAACATCTATATGAAGCACTCCAAAGGCGACCATTTTGTACTTGCCCTGATGAAGGCCTTGATGGCTGAAACACAAAGGCATGTTTGTTTTGTTTTTTTACTGATATGAAAGCCATGAGAAAATAAAGGCTTTTTAATTCATTACCCTCCTGAGTGGCTCAGACTTCTTCAACAAGACAAGTAGGATCTCCAAACTGAAGAGCACCAGATGGACACCATTTTCTGCACCCGGTAAGCACTTACTTGCTGTGTTTTGACCGAGTTCAGTGGGAGTGTTGACAGGTGAACAGAGAACTGTTGTTGAAAAATGACAATGTGAGCATGGCTGCAAAACAAATAAACTGAAAAGGGATTGAAGGTTTGAACAAGTATGGTTATTGTCTGCCATTTAGATAAAATGATCCATGCATCTGCAAGGTTGCAAAGTGTGTGAGGATTCGCTGATGGAAGCTTTGTTGAATCAAATTCAATTTGAGTCTTTTAGTTGTTTTGTACCTCAAGCTCCCAAAACGGGGGAAAGATACAGACCTCTTCAGATGTATCTGGCCGGTGAAGTTGGGAGCCATCTACTTATTTTTGGAGGGTGAGCAACGGGGATCCAGTGGAGCTGTAATCTAGTTGACTGACAGCAGCTCACAATGTCTTTCTCTACGCCTAACCAGAAGACATTCAGTAAAAGCCACGCAATTCATGTGAGGAGAACACAGACAGCGAGTGAGGTGAGAGAAATGCACTCAGCCACAAAGAGATAAGAAACAGGGGAGAAGATAAAAGACAGCATTGGTGGGGAAAAAGTCCTCACAAGATCTTTAATTTTGCTCTTCCTACTACACAATTTTGAGGCAGAACCTCAGTGATTTGAGGCCTCGAGCTGACTTTCTATTACTGTTGCCGTGGCGTGTGCACATTTCGTAAACGAACACATATTTCAAGAAGAGCCAAGGTAGACATTAACACGGAGGTTAACAAAACAGGACAAATACAGTATAAGGTACATTCACAAAAGACTCCCTGAGACAAAATATTGCAGCTTTTCTGCAGCAATTTAAGTACCTGATCATTATTGATCTCAGTGCAACATTTATGAACAATATTTCACTTCACTTGAGAGCTCCTCCGGGATTTCTGATATTTTTAATTAAGACTTTCAATCCTTTACTCTCTAGATATTTCAAGCAAATAAGCCCCAAAAAAATATATTTACAATGAAACCACACTCGGAGACGAATTGATCAGTCAAGGTGAGTGAAGTATATACAAATTGTTTTGGGCTCCCAGGATTTACTGCGGATATTACAAACATAGGCACACAAGCTTTTGGGAGAATGAGGTCAGTTCAAGGAGTAAACTAGGCCTCATGGAATATCCTCAGAGTTTGAGCGGGATATGAATTTGAGTCAGACTGAATGCAGTCCAGAGGGACTGTGAGGCGGAGAGAACAGCAGCAGAAATGGGTACAGTTGAGGACACAGTGCAGCCCGTCATATTCTCTGCATTGTTGGATTTTCCTTGTAAGACCTTATTCTAATCTTATTTTGATGCTGGGAAATGGCTCACTCAATCATTAAAATTTCCATATACTTGCAATTTCATGGATGATAATAAAAAAGGTCTAATTCAGTGGAAGCAAATAGCACTCTGTGTCCTCAGGCGCCCTTATCTCACAAAAAAGATTTGAGATTGTGCAACCAAATTATATTTTTTGTTTGCCTCAAAGTGCAAAGCAATCTTGCAGACATCTAAACACATGCTTTAAAGTACCGCTTGTATAAGGTCATTTCTACACTTCACTTTAATCTCCCAGATGTGAAAAATGCAACAGTTTGGCTCAGCTAATGTTAGGGAGTCTGGTTTGTCTCCTGAAAAGTCCTGTGTACTGAAACATATTGAAATATCCTGATATCCAGATAAAGAGATAAATCCACCCACTGAAATGAGGTGCAGCGTCGGGCTGGAAAGGTGGAGACACGAGTGTTAAGTAGGGTACAGCCCATAGGTTGGCTCCACAGTCCTGGAAGGAAGCAGTCAGACCCTCTTCAATATGCACTTGTCAATCAATCTGATGTTAAGGAGAGATAAAGGTTTCACTGACTGCTCTGTGGACGTTTTATAATTTGCTATATTTATGATGTTTTACCTAGTAGAAAACAGCCCTCATGTTGCTACGGGTGTATAAATAAGGAGAAGTATCATAATACTGGATGCATATATCTTCTGTATGACAAAGCAACATGATCAGGAACACAGATTGTTTAATCTCTCAATGATTTGGTTAGATTTGTGGTATCAGTGTGAGTTAGTAATTTATTGGGCACCTGTTCAGTCTAATGAAAAACCCTATACCACAGTCCTGCGATAATTCTTATCTTTGTGAGCAACCTTAATGAATCATTTTCGTGGTTGAGATTACTGCCGTTGTTGTCAGTGGGCAACGACCAACTGTACTTTGACCCCAGACCACTAGGGGAAGCATTCACTCAAACTGTGTCTTCAGTCACAATATGTTGGAGGTACTAGACAACTAGGCCCAAAAATAAAATGTGTTCAATAAACCAGCATGCTCCACCACACAACTCCAAATAAATACAGAAAAGGAAATATTTACATCAATATTGTTTATAATTCTAGATTTATATTTGATTCCTGTCCATTGTAACAGTAATTCTCGTTAAGCTCCAATCTGCTTTCTCAGTTTAATTAATCTACAATCTTTGCAATATATACTCATCCTTTCTTACTGACCTGTCACTGACTAATAATTGTGTCATTGTATGTGTTGTCCACGGTAGTCTTGTTAATGAATTACATTTATGTCTTATTTTAGATGTGACATATAGATGTGACAATATAAATAAAAAATGAATAAATGACTCAATAAGAAATTAATACACCATTGAATGCACCATAAATAATATATTTTTTTTTAAATATATGTAGGCATTAATATATAAAATGCTTTGCTTTTTATACTTTGTATTAAGTCCCCTATTAATATACATTCCCATTTAATTTACAATTTATTTATTAATTTATTCATTTTTAAATGAACTTATTTCTGTATTTATTTCTGTATTATTTCCCTTTTACATTTCCCCCTTTTTAAAAAAAATTATTTATTTCTGTTTTTTTTAATTTATTTTTTTTAATGCATTTCAAAGTGTGTCATGGGGTCAACTTTTTGCCTGTTGGTTCATTGATATCACAGTGCAGAGATCTACCGGTGTGGGGAGTATAATCGATCTAGCCCCCTCATTTACATAAGGAAGCAGAAATGCATAATGAAATGTAAAAAGAATTACAGAAATAAATAAATCTGGGGAAATAAGTAAGTAGAAAAATGTATAGGAAAAAGAAAATTACAGAAACAACTACATAAATGATTGAATAAGTTCATAAATAAAATAGAAAATTAAATAGAAAAATAAATAATTAGTATAACTAATACAAATACAGAAGCAAATTAAAACAGAAATATGAATTTATGTCACATTTTAGAAATTAATTAATGCCTACATTTATTTTTTATATTTTTGGTGCATTTAATGGTGTATTAATTTATTGAGTCATTTATTCATTTATTTTAGATTTTGGCAGTTTCGGTCCTCCATAGATTAATGTTTTCCTGCCTTGAACATATCAGTGTGCTATTGATAATCAAACCTTTCATTACTTGTCGGCTTCAGCATTCATGCACACTTTGGTTTTTAGGACTAAAGCTTATTCACTTAAACATCATCATGGCATGACTACTCTTTCCAAATACAATAAAGGGTCACATCTCTGATGTCTCTGCTCTGCTGCTTCTATCCACTCAGTCCCACTGTCCTGTGCATCCTAATCTCAGATCACAATGCCATTGCTTTTCATTTGGAAAACTGTTCTCAATTTATGCAGCACAATTTGAGCTGGTCAAGACCTTTATAACCTCTGAACCACTTCTGTCTTTCCTCTTCCCTTCATAGATTTAATGCACTCAGAACAAGGGCAGTTTTCTTTTCTCACATCCTTGTTCAGCTCTAAACTTTCTCCCTATTCACTAAAGTTCATACTCCCCAGCTCTAAGACTGAGCCTTTATATCTTAGGTAAGACCTTGTCCCAACTAATCAAACTTCTCCCTTTAATTATAATCGGCCTTCTGTCTCTTGAAGTTTCTATACCTAGCCCTGTAATTATGACGGCTCTACTGTATGGTAGATGAGGAAGTGTTTACAGCTCAAGACAAATTCTGAGAAAATACATCTAGCAAACAGAACATTTGTCTTTCACTGTGGTACTCTCAATGCTTGAGATGTCTCATCTTTCCTGCAATGGTACG
This sequence comes from Hollardia meadi, assembly GCA_037974645.1. Classification (NCBI taxonomy): domain Eukaryota; kingdom Metazoa; phylum Chordata; class Actinopteri; order Tetraodontiformes; family Triacanthodidae; genus Hollardia; species Hollardia meadi. Next base: position 7,332,520 of record JBBPCS010000672.1, read on the forward strand.
TTCCCCAGTTATTCCAACTAAGTATCTGTTACTCATCTATTCCATTGTCTCTATTTTCTATAAAAAATTATCAGAAGCTTTTCTCCTTGATGGATCAGCCTTGAGTGAAAAAAAGCACTATGATTAAACAAGATGTGGTTTCATTTATTTGGAAAAAGCAGTAACAGGCCCACACCAACATTGCACTTAAAACAAATGAGACATAAACCTTAACTTGGTAATGTGATTTTAAAAAATCCTGCTTGTTGAAACTTAGATATAGCACTATCAGGTCAACTGGAGGTAATGTGAGAGGACTGACATACAGGCGCCTGTTTTGACCACTGTAAGATAGAGGGGGATTATGGTTTCTAGTTAAACGCATTAAGACTGCTGTTATTGTCAACATGTCTTGGGATCAAAGACCTCTTTGCCACTGAAATGCACTCCGACTATCACTAAAATGCACTTGTAAGTAAACAATACAAATAGCTGGATCTATTCCATAGTATGCTTGGCAGGATTTTTAGAGGTCAATGCGGATTAAACAGCTGAAATGAAAAATCCTCTCATTTAGTTAGACTGTAGCCTAAACCTCATTGTTGATGTAACAAAGGACCCAGTTGCATTAAAATCCAACAGCATAGGTCAAGAATCTGGAGCTAACACAACAAATACTGTGTAGCTAAACTCAATTTACCTAGTAGTTATGTGTTCTTTCATCAAATCAAAGCATCCTTAGGGTTTGGTCCCATATTCACTAAGCATGCTGTTCTGGCTCCATCATAGCCTCTAAAAAAGATTTTAAAAACATGCAGGTTAAATTTTGGTTTGCTGGTGTAAATGCACAGGTAATCTGCAGAGCGGTTGCATTGTGGCTAACAGACTTACGTTATGCCTTTGATGTTTCAGTTTGCTGGGTGGTAAAAAGTGAGACACAGTTGTCCAACAGTCTGAGGCAGAGCGTACAGAAGGTGTAGCCGCAGTCTCTTGAACACAAGCCAGAGCACACGTCCACACACATATGGCAGCAGATGTCGCAGCATCGGTCAGAGCAGTATCTCCAGTCGTTACACACACACGAGCAGCCACCAGCCAGTCCGCATTCCTCCTTACTTTGTAGGCACGAGATGCAAGGCTTGCAAGGCTGTAACCCCATGGGTCTGCCTGTTAAAAACACAGACACAGACACCAAGAGACGAGATACTGGAGCAAATCACCGTCTGGAAAAATGGTCTTCTTTTCAAGTCCAGGACTGGAATTGAGGATGTATATAAATGAATGCTGTGGAGAAAAAGATGCTGATAATTGACTGTCAGCCTGTCCTGAACATTGTACAAGTTTTTCTGCTATCGAGTTAAGTCCAAAGTTCTTGCCACATGCAGTATTTGCTGATGTTCTCTGCGAGCACTTTGACCAACTTTTATATATAATACTTGATGTCATGCTTTCCCCCCTCCTGAGGCCTTACTGCAGTCTGCTCTGTCATCTCCCAAGCTCATAAGACATAGAATGAATTCAGCCTGAACGACAATTCAGGGAAGAAATCAGCCCTTCAGAAACCACAAGATGACCTCAAATGTCACAAACAACGGAGTTATTCTCTGTAAACACAAAAACTAAAATCTCAGCACTGAAAACTAATTTTCTTTGGCTCTGACCATGAAATTAAACAAAGAAGGTCTCTCTTAGGGAAACTTGCCACGCGGGTCTTTAAGAGAGAGATGGTGGTAAGCAGAGATAATGAGCAATGCGGCGCGACTGAGATACTAATAGTAGACCAGATGTTTGAAACCAAGTGCATTTCATTTTCACTCAAAGACATGTTTTAAGGAGAGAACGTTGTGCATATTTATTGTAATGGTCCTCATTTCGCACATCAAATAAAGGCTCATAAACTAGCCAAAGACATAAAAATGAGACGTCACTTCATCTGTGCATTGGAGGTTAGTGAAATCAGGAATCTCCTATAGGGCATGCAAAACGGATACCTCAGTGTCATATTGATAACACCTGATCATCATCATCACAACAATCCGCCTGAAGCCAATAATCATGTTCATGTCAGAACAAACACACAGCTAACCAAATAATTTGTGTTCATCTATACAGGCCGGTGTGGAAGAAGTACTTTAATGTTGCTGCTGGTAACATTTTTTATTTTTTTTAGTCTTATCTTAACCTATACCTAGAAAATGGCACTCAGTTAAGCACATACCTCCGCCAAGGCCCAACAGCCCTTTTATTTAAACCTTAGCACCAAATGCAGCAACTCGTGACACTCTGTTAGTACCTTACTGAGTCCCTATTAACTTGGCTACACATTGGTGGAAGTTGCATCCTATGAAAATCCGCCAGATCTGGATTTTTATTTGGATCAAGATCCATGCATTATTCTATGGAAAATTAATGAAAATGTCAGAATGTTTAAGAAAGAGATTTTTTTTAAAAATAGAAAAAAATTCCTAGATCCGCACCAAAATTGAATGGGCTCTTCCTTGGCCCATGCCCCACCCCTCCACCAAGTTTCAGGAAAATCGATTCGGTGGTTTTTGTGTAATCCTGCTGACAGACAAACAAATGGCACTGAAAACATAACCTCCTTGGGGGAGGTAATAACAGATCATTATTTATTTGTTGGTTATATTTAATATCATTAATCTAAAAACGAAAAAAAAAAAAAAAAGTAAAGTAATGGAAGTAAGTTATCAAATAAATACAGTGGAGTAAAAAGTAATAGAGTGAAAGTAATATTTTAGTGGAGGAGAAGTAGGAAAAAATAGAAATACCCAAGTAAAATACAAGTAGCTTGAGTACTTGTGCGAGTACGGTGCTTGAGTTAATTTATTCTAAACCTTATTTTTCACACGAGTCTCTTAGCAGAGCCAGATGAGCCGCATTGCATTTCAAAATGCACATTGCTTGTGTATGTGACAAAGAAACTTGAAAATCCTTAAACCCTTGAACATATAAAACATATCCACATTGTTGTGTAGATACATACAAGAAATAATATTGAGGTTGACTGATCAAAGTTCGTATAACTCCTGTTTGTGGCAGATGCAGCTTTTAATTTTAGTCCTCAGCTGCCTTTGAAAAATGATCACCTCCTTCTGAAAACTAATGATTCTGTGATTAAAAATTCTCCCCAGGAAACAGATTGCCTTTATATTTTTACTTACATATTGTATTCTCGCAGGAGCTTTACTCATCACGGTTAATCAAGGACAGAGAACAGACTACATCTGTTCACATGGCAGCTCTCCTGACGTTTTATCATTTCCCTTCCATCTTCTCTCTGTCATTCTGTCTCTTTCTCTCTTTCACCCTCTTCCTCTTTTGTTAGACACACACACACGCACTCACACACACACACACGCACACACACACACACACACACACACACACACACACACAAAACAATACAGCTACCAAT
>JBBPCS010000672.1:7336034-7366844 GCA_037974645.1 Hollardia meadi
CACACACACACACACACACACACACACACACACACACACACACACACACACACACACACACACACACATCCTTGCTTCTTGCTCCCTACAACACAAATGTCAGGCAGGCTGAGTGTGACAGGTGAACGACAGTGAGGCAGATTTGACCTTGACGGCTCCAAGAGTGAAGTGACAGTAATAAAAGGCTGTAGTGAGCTATTGTTGGCCCTGGGGCATCCATTAATGAATGACATGAAACAGCCGTGAGATGTGGGGACAGGCTGTGTTGGGGGTGGGGGGTGGGATGATGGAGGACAGGTGACAGCAGCCCACACACGGCCCTCACCTGTGATGAGCTCAGCTAGCACCTCGCGCAGGGTTCACACTTGAACATACACTCGATGGCACACACTCAGATGGCTGCATCCAGACACTTTTTGTACACAAACAGGCGTGCAAGCAATGTACAGAGGTGTCAAAACATACTACCACCTACAAACACTCGCCGTCTGAGGACATTCTGTCAAAAGGGTCTGTTTACTGTAGAATAAATCACCCGCTATTTCATTACATTATTCATGTGCAAAGTAGACCCCTCCGCACCCCAAGGGCGACTTACTTTTTTTTTTTTTTTAATCTCCCACTCACTCTGGCTCTCATACCCGGATCATGCACTGATACAAACCCCGGTGACAATTGAGCTTAATCCCCAGCTTCCCCTGCTGCAGTGCATCCTGTTAGTGAGTTGTTGTGAGTCTGGAAATGAGGCTATTTCAGGGATTCGCCGATCTTATATTCAAAGCACTCAAAAGTACAGCACGGTTTGGGGTTCTTACACTCCAGGAGAATTTGTGAGTCTTTTCAGATCAGGATAATTATAGATAATGAATTGATAGGGGTGATAAGTGTCAGACCACTAATGGAATGCAGTACTTAACCTCCATAATCCCTTTGTGCCCTTCACTTAGTGTCAGGATAATTAGATTATCGCCGCTGATACCTTCTTTACTCGCAGATACACACTCCTGGCAACATACACACACAAACACTGTGACACTGTGTGTCTGTCTTCCTGTCCCTTCTCTCCAGCCACTCTTCTGTTTCCCCCAGCCCCTTTTCTTTGCTGTTTTGCTTCCATCGATCAGCTGCTCTCAGACTTTCCCTCCTCTCTCCATCATCTGACTGCCCCACCCATCTTCACACCTGTTCCCACTTCCCTTATCTGCCTTGCAATTGACTGGCCTTCCCGCCCATCAATTCATCTGCACCCCATTTTCCCAATCAGCCACTCTACATAATATACCAATCCACTTCCTTTATTCTGCTGTCAGTTTGCCATAGTTGATTTGTTGATCTGTTGTTACACACCAGTACCTTCAAGCTGTTAACTACTTCCTGAAACCTTCCACCTGTCTGTCAGCCTCATGTCCTGTAAGCTCAGATTTTTGTGAATAAGTAATTTTTCATTTGCATGCACACACCACGTATAGTACAAGTACACTAACTTGTACAAGTGTAGGACGTATGAGTGAGTGACATAGTTTCAAGATATATTTGCAGGTTGGGGTTGTGTGTGGAAAGACCTCAGGCAGAGAGATCCCTGAAGCATCCCCAGTTATTAGCAGCAGGCCACACCATTGACACTCCGCAGCAGCATCTTGCTCACACTGGAAGGGTGTTACTAACTGCACTTCACTACATTTTTTGTTCAAAAATGCCTTTTTCACAACAGCAGCTGTAAGCTACTAGGAACATTGTGGAATAAGAGTAAATAACAGCAACTCTAATAACTGTGTACATCTGTGGCGATCAAGAACGCAATATAAGCTTATGCCCAGCCCTATTCAGCCGAATGTCTCTACCTGACTTTCCGATTGATAAAGTTATGCATTGGTCTGTCGAGTGTTGAGATTATCGAGTGAATAGGCTTGAACAGTCCTCAAGTGCTCAAGAGGCTTTAACTATCACGTCCTTATGGAGCCTTTACAAGAGTTACACTCATTGCCTGCTAATCATTCCAAATTTATCACACGCTAAAAACAGAATATTCTGCTGGTCTATCTAAGACTAAATGCCTCTGCCTCATTAGAAGTTCTCTGTCCAATCAAACATCTGAAGATAAGGTAAAGTATTGTTGCTAATGCAGTTATAAAGTTTTTTTATGACCCAAAAATGCAGCTTAAACATTTCATGCAATCTGCTACTTCAGTAGGCTACACTAAGCAAATATTACTGGGACAGCTACAGAAGGTTGCAGATAAAATATCCGGAAATTCATATAGACACTACCACTTGCCATCTGTGTAACAGCCTGGCCACAACTTAGCACATTGACCATGCCCAGTCCAGCCATATACTAAGTTTCAACCTAGTCTTGTTCGTTGAGGTACCCTGTGGGGTTTCTGACCACTATGCAGAAATGTTTTTATGAGTGGGTTTCTGCTTTATTTGTAACTGCATAGAAACACATGGATGAACAATTCACATTCTGCTGTCAGTTTCACGCTTTTCAGTCAGCTGATTGAGTGAACAGAGCTAGAAATTTGCATACATTTTTTTAAAGATTGTTTTTTTGGCATTATTTAGATGGTGACAGCTAGAGAGAGGGAGAGAGGGAGAGAGGGAATGTTATGCAGCGAAGTGCTGGAATTGAAACCAGATCAAGAACTGAGCCTTCATACATGGTATGCACTCATACTACTAGTCAGACTTAATGAATTGTTGCCATGCTCCATCATCCAAATCTTTATGCTCCAAGGAATAAAAGGTATCCTGAGCAGCCCAGCAGTGCTTGGCATGATGTCCACAATGTTCCACCACAACCTGCCTTGGGAGGATGGCTCAAGATAAGCAATGAGTAACAGTTTAAACTGTAAAAACAGTGAGATTTACTGAACCTGTCGGAGAATATATGGCAGTGCCGCACGATATATGGCGGCGGAAGAGGGCACACTGTATAAGAAGCGACTCCAGTATTTCATCAGGATTGGCAAGACACTCATATTTTACCCCAGCTATCCCCCAAGGGCTCTGCTCCGGCACCCTGCATCTCTACATCACTCCTATCAACTGGGTGGGAAGCGAGATCTAATTGGCAGGTAGCATGTCAATTCAGGGGTGACAGAGAAAAGAAGAGGGGGGAAATATGTTAGCAGTGAGGAGCCTTGGTAGGTTCTGGTAAAAAAAAATTGTGTGAATGTATTCTACTTGGGTGGATAGCCATTCAATTTTGCCAGGTGCCCAGATAATAAATCCTAATGACTTTGCTAATTTTCACCAATAAGTCAAAATTTTGTTGAATTATATCAACAATTGATGGATTGGTTCAACATTTTATACAGATTTGTTTTGTTTTGTTTTTTGCATGGATTGTCGAAACTACTTTGGTGATCCTCTGACTTTTCCTTTGTAGCCACCAAGACATTTTTGATATTTAGAAAATTCGCAAAAACTGAAATTTGGAGTAGAAATTATTGTCCCCCTCAAGATGAATTGTTATAATTTGGTGATATAAATATTTTTGGTTTCAACTGCCTTTCATAATGACACAAAAAAAAACCTTTATGATCTGATGCCCATATTATGTAACCGGGGGGTATTAGGTCTAGAGTGAGCTGTTATAGATTTCAATACACACCAACAGCCTCACCTTGGGACTTTCACGCCAAGAATTTATTTATTTATTTACACATACAGTACGTACATATACATATATACATACATATACAACCCCAATTCCAATAAACTTGGGACCCTCTGTAAAACTGTGATAAAACAGTATGTGATCATTTCCTTAACCTTTTTCACATTCAATTTAAATGAAAGCATTACAAAGACAATATATTTAATATTGTATCTCATCAACTTCATTGATTTTTTTTTTAACAAATAAATGCTTATTGTGAATTTCATGCCAGCAACACATTTCAAACAAGTTGGGACAGGGGCAACAAAAGACTGGGAAAGTTGTGGATTGCTCAAAAACACCTGTTGGAACATGGTAAAGAGGTTAATTGGTAACGGATGATATTATCATGATTGAATATGAAAGGGGCATCCTCAAAAGACTCAGTCCTTCACAACCAAGGATGGAGAGAGGTTTACCACTTTGTGATAAACTGAGTGGGCAAGTAGTCCAACAGTTTAAGAACAATGCTGTTAATTTCATTTGGAAGGTAGTCTCAGTAGTTTGGTTTTTTTCCAAATGGTGCCTGCAAAACTAATGACAATGCCATCAGCCTCAACTGTGCTTTGTGTTTGGTGCTCATTAGCAAATGTTAGCATGCCAACATGCTAATTATGGTGCACATGGAAAACATTATATATCTGCTTAACATCAGCATAATAAGACCAGTTGAGAGTTTAGTCCCTTGCAAAATATTAGCTTTTGGAAGCAGTTATTGAGAGGTGGAAGAGCTTTCTCCCACTTAGGCCTCCGGCCTGCCTGAAGATTTGAATGAGCAACCTTTCCAAAGCCCTGTATCTTTAACTTTTATGCTACTGCCACTCAAAGACAGACTGGCTGTCTGGAGTTGTGGAGGACCTTTGGGCCAGTGGTGACTCCAGCACTACTGATATGAAAAAATGAACGAAATAAACGGCCTATTCTCTTTGGCTATCCTGATTTAGACTGGCCCACTGGGTCCACAGAGGAGCTTGTGTGCAGAGGTAAATTAATTTATACCATCTCTGGAGTCACATCTGTCTTTGCTGTCTCCCTGATTTTGGTAGCTACATTTTCCTACACCCATGTAACATATACAGACTAATGGCGTTATGATTTTAATTGAAATATCACGTTGTATGTAAAAATACATACTTTACTTGATCAAATTTCCAGATGTGGCATCAAGGCTTTGGATCTTTTTCAAAACCCATCTTGCAGTTGCTGATAATATAATTTAGTGATTGTTGACTAGGGAGTGTTTTCACTTCAAATGTTTGACACAGCTATTAAGATTCATAACAAACAACTTAAGCAAACAGTGTGTTAATGTGTAATTTATCAGCAGAGCTTAGACAACTTCTCCCCGTTTGCCAGCTTGAGGCTGACTACAGCATCTCCATCGTCACCTGTGAAGTATCAGGTGGAGCTGACACTGCAAGCTGCAATGGGGAGCAGCCATGACAGGCTTTTCATAATGACTGATGTCATCTGTCACGCTTTCATTTACTGTTCAAAGTGGTGGACAAATGCCCAGAGTGTACCAAGACACTGTGTCATCAAGATGTCTTTTTGAAGAAGTGCTTCTGGCACTTGACAAGCTGGCAGTATGTTTCTGTCTCCTTCTTGCCCATGGTGAGACAAGGAGATCGATTATGATTGGTTTCTCAGCAAGTAGTCAGGCTGCACGATTGACATAGTAATGTGTGTTGACATGGAGATCAACCGGGCCTACTCGAGCAGCTGGTATTAATGAAGCACAAAGTAACAATTGTTCTTTTTTTTGCTAGTGGCTGTGCAAATTCTCATTCCCTGCAGAACACCCACTCACAGATGTGCTAGTGCAGCAACAAACTAGTCTTCTGTAACAAACTAGCTATGACTCGTGTTGTTATGGCAATTAGATGATTCACTGGCATGGAAGCTGCAACCTTTGCTTGTGACTTTATGCTACCTTTAACATTTCACTGAGGAATTGAATCTTCAGAACATGACTTTCTTTTAGAGACTAAATGACTTGAAACAGTCTTTTATGGCTCTCCGGGTTTTTGGTTTTTTTTTTTTTTTTTAACCTTTAGCATGGTGTTAGGGACTGCGTTCTTTCTTACTGTCTTCCTTACAACTTTCATAAATTGCAAACACATATTCTAAAGCTTTTCCACCACATTTCAGTGTCAGCAGGGTACTTGGTGGTATTAAGAAAATGCCAAACAAATTTAAAGGTTCCCCTCCAGACACATTCTAAAGTACATAAAAATACTCTGCTATGAGTAATATTTTATTTAACATAGTTTTCCCACATTAAAACGTTTTAAAAACCCTGAAAAGGGGCTGGAAGTTCATGTACTCTTTCTCCCTCATTGAGAAATTCTGCATCTATGAATCACAGGCCTTGCACCCCGGCCACCACCACTGCTTGTGCTAGGTTGACCAGTGAAAGATCATCACGCATCAAGATGACTAGTGTTAGAGGAAACATAATGTTACACGTTTGAGCCTCAGTCAGACCAGGACTCAGATGAAGGGTCTGTTGGGCACCAAAATCTGTGGCTAGCAGACGGAGCAGAATGGTAAGTGTATAGTTAGCATATTTTGTTTGTGTTGTTTGTTAGCTTGTTAGCTTGTAACTGGCAGTGGATGGCACAGCGTTAGTAGTTGTGAAATGTACAATAATATCGGCTACGATTTTACAGTGTGTTCACATCTTGATAGCTAACCAATAAGTTTACCTGGGAACTGGCCCATTGTCAGTAGTAGTATTTGTAAATAAGACCAAATATAGATCGCCTGGTGTGTGTTTGAATCTCATATGTTTAGGAAGTGCACAGACATCTCCCCCTTCAGTAGAGGAATGTGAAAACACTTTTCTAGTGACAAACTTTGGACCGATACAAGTCAGTGTAGTCCAGGTCATTTTAGGGGATGTAAACATAAGAAAAACACAGTTTTGAGTGGAGGGGGTCTTTAAAGACAGACACGCTGTTGCTAACTTTAATGCAGTCTGTGTTTGTGTGGACTGTGCACTCTACTGGAGCTCACTTGCTTTCTCTAGCCCATTCATCAAAAGGACCAGTTTCTCTTGTGAGTGAGAAGATTTATACCATGGAAGAGAGGTGGAGAATTAGCCCAGATTTATGAGCACAGACAGCAATGGCAAGGCACTGGCAGCTGCTACTTGACATTTGAGCAGAGAATGTGAAAGAAAATTGGAGATGGGGAAAACAGGAAATTAGAACAACAGAGAGGTGGAGAGGGACTTCGAAATGAATGAGACATGAGCTGGTCCACAATTTAAAAAATGAAATGATATGCGATTGGGAAAGCTCATTTCTAACACATTAAGCTCAATAGGAAAATAATATTCAGTCATAGCATGTTTTTTTGAATGCTGTCACCAGGTAGTTTTTTTGTGATCTACTAAATAGAGGTGAATGGAACATTAATGTTAAACATTATATTTGAATGTTTGAATAAAATGATATATGTTGACCTAAAACTTGACAGGGTTAATAAATCAGATCCCAGAGAATCAACATTTTCTCCCTCTTTTCTTCTATGTGAGGTACAGATCGAAAGGCAATGAGGGGAACCACGCTGGACCTGAAAGAACTCAATGATCTGAGGTATGTAAATTATGTATTGGTTCCCTATGAGCCTCACTTCACTACTGTCTTTAATACTGCCACAGGGTAAGAGAAAATGGCCAACAAATATACCCTTGTAGCAGAATATTACACAACAGAGAGCTGAGCCAATGGGTTTTCTAATAGTGTCTCTTTGTTCATGCAACTTTAAAAAAAAAAAAGATGAGGATATTGTGGACAGAACATGAATGGTCTGCACCGCAGTGGGAGGCTGCCCTTCTCACCTGAGTTTAAACAACATGCTGCAATGAATGGAAGATCAGACAGAGGTGACAAAAAGAATAGTGAGGGCTTTCTGGCCATGGCGCGTATGCAGTCACATCCACTCAGTGAATCGTGGCAAGGTGACAGAGAACAACAGAGGACAGTGGGTGCTTGGCCTTGCGGCACACATCTACATCCAAATCTGACTCACAATGTCAGTGTTCAGCTTCCATTAGTCTGCCAGTGGCCTGCACTCTACCTACTGATTCCCTACATCCTGTTAGCCATCTGTGAGCTCCAAGACAGAGCGGGCTACTCTCTGTCGGGGGCAGTCCCTGCCACAGCTCGTCAGGTTTGTCTTGACTGGATGCAAAGAGCCCCAGGAGCAAGCTAGCTGGCATTATTCCACCACCTGAGAGTTGTTGCAGCCAGGGTGGGTTGTTGGGGCAGACAGACCTGGAACTGACTGGGAGCCTGTCGAGTGTCCTGTCTGACACTCTCTTATGTTGGAAGATGAGAAAGATGGAAAGAGCGTCTTTTTTGGCCGGGGTACAGTGTGTGTGTGCAAGTGGATTATCGTGATATGAAAAGGGAAACCTCAAAAGACAGTGTTCGCTGCCAAAGCACACAGATTCTATATGACCTGATGAATTACAACATAAAAATAAAGATAATACAAGAATATAAAACCATATTTCTTTCCCTAAAAGCTTTTATCTGATTTGACAAGAAGCTCTGTGAACAACCAGTCTCACCCAGAGAGACAGTCTCCCTGAGAAATCATTTCTAATGTAGTTTTTATTATGGGCTGCTGTCTGTGTATATATACATCTCCAATTCTAAAAAAAAGTTGTGATGCTGTGGAGGACAGAGCAAAATAGGCAGAGTTTTCAAAACTTCTAGCAGGAAGATCTTCTGGCGGGACAGGACATTTTCTTATTGACAGCAATGAAGATGCATCTGTCCCGTGCGAAGAAGCAGGCGCTTGCCCTAGCTCTGCTAATAAGAAGAACACACATTGTCTACCTACAAACTACCTGTTAAAACACACCTGATATGCCTACTTGATTGGAAGTGTGTTTCCAAGATTCGGGGAATTCAGACACACGCAAGATCAGCTTCTCATCCATTTTGCCTCCTCCGGTATTCGTCCCAGTGCGCAGAGGTCAGAGTTCAACCAGGTCGAACTTTGGGCGCAAGCTCGTCAAGCGGCGAGCTTAGGGCATGCTGCACGTGCGCTTTGGCGCATGCAGCGAAAAACTGTCACTGCGCTACGCAAGCCATTTGAAATAATGGGTTTCAGAGCGCAGCGGTGCTGTTGTTGCGTTGTGTCTGAAAGGGGCTTCAACGCGCACTGACACCGCGAGAGCGAGACAAATTCTACATTCAGTACAGCCCTAGGAAAAATAATTAATGACCCACTGCTTTTTTTAGCATTACATTTCTGGCTACAGGTCTTATCCTCAGGCTGTTTAATACATGTATGAAGGGCATTTAGGAATCATTTTAACGACTGTGACTATCCTGCCCTAAATTTGGCCTGAGGGTTAGATTTGGCCTGAATGTAGGCTCCTCGCTATCCCTCACCTATGGATACGGCCCAGCCTAGCCGTTACCCCGTTACAACTATCCTTTATGCAACCATGTGTTTCACAAAGTGGTGAACCTCGCCCCATCCTTGCCTGTGAACGACTGAGCCTTTCGAGGATGCCCCTTTCATACCCGTCAGGATACTATCACCTGCTAAAAATGAACCTGTTTGCCGGTGGAATGTTCCAAACAGGTGTTTTTTGAGCATGTCACAACTTTCTCGGTTTTTTTGTTGCCCATCACAACTTTTTTTTGAAATGTGTTGCTGCCATCAAATTCAGAATAAGCATATATTTACAAAAATCAATGAAATTAATGAGGTCAAACATTGAACATACAGAATCAGGGTAGGAAAGGCAAACATGGGAAATGACGAAGACGAGGCTTGTGATGTGATGTGTTTGACTATAAACCCTTGACGGTGGAAAACCCCACGCTGAAACAAAGGCATCCCGTTTGGGAATAGATAAGGGCTCAATTGTAGACTGTTGAGGCTGCTGAGGCCCGCAGGCATTCTTCCTGGAGGTTTGGAAACTGACTCAATAGACTCATGGAGGCTGTTGCATCAACAGGAGATAATATCTGACTCCCCTGTCTTCCTGCCTGAGGGGTAAAACTTATGTGAACCTGAAATGCACTCAGTATATTCAATCCAAGACTGTCGTCAAAAAGACAACCACAGGCCTGCTCAGTGGTTAATGTTTAATGGACTTAAAGGACATGATTGCCCCTTGGCACTGTATCAAATTTATGGGGCAGCCATATTCAGTGGCAGGATAAAAGGTTTGGCTCCATACTCCTAATGATAAAAATGACCTCTACCGTCGGCGTGAGTCTGCTGAAGCGACTGCGTCTGTCCAATTTCAAACACGGTGTCTTGACGTCACAAGGACACTAATTATGTTTTTGATAATCACCTCACAAGAGCTCTCTGTGATTAGCTCAAGTGGCTCCTCTAAATTATGTCTTGCTTTGTTAACCTTGTGTGGCTTCAACACTCAGGTGTTAGACAGTGGTGGGAGTGGGCTGCATACGGAAAATAAGAAATTACATCTCAAATATAAACCTTTAGCCCGAACCGCTCCATCAAATTTCATCTGCTCCGACGCCGTTATAACTGGGGTTATGGCTAGATGTACTTTACAGCCCACTTTATTCTTGCTTTATGAAAATCAATATGTCATTTAATGGCAAATCGTACAGATACTGTCAATAAACTGTTAAAGGGGCATCTAATCTCCTGTGGCCAATTACATTAGAAGAGAGGAAAGGAGCAGTTTTTCAAGCCTCATTTACAGGACAGGATCATGTTGTTAATGTTTTAATCTCTCTCTATTCATTTCTTGATGACAGTCAGCAAATGCTCTTGCGAGACATCTGAGAGAATTATCTCTGCCATTACTCAGTCCAACCAGTTGTTGGTATGTCAGAGCCATATACATTATCTTTTTGCTCAGTCCGAGTGTAAATTTATCTAACGTTGTACAGTTGATGCAAAATAACATAAAGGAATGTGTTTTAACTTGCCACTTTGAGGAGTCACTGCTTATTTTATCTCATTTGCACTTGTTGGTCGGAAGAAGAAGATGGTGCAGCAGAGCGTCTGGAGTAAATTCTCATTTTTGTATACACCTTGTTTTGTGCTTTCCAGACAAACAGTGCCCGACCCACATGGATACCGCATTCATTACACTACAGTCCAAACACCTGAAAACTACATAAATCAATCTGTCACTGCTAAGCCACTTGGGTAATTCAATTGGCTTAGGTTTAGCCAGATAATATGTTATAATGGCATCTATACAGTGCAATATTTCAAACCCACTGATCTGATTACAAGCATTCAGCGCCATAATTCATAATTTGTTGAAAATGCAGCTAATGTATGCATCTCTGTGGGCTTGACATAACTTGGTCAGACATGCTGCTTATCGAGTTTAAAATTCTGTCCGTGCTACTGTTGGTTTCAAAACCTTCACACGGTGTTAAAACTCCAGGGGATGTTGTCACTCTGCCTCCTGAACTGCTCACGGACAAACTGCAACAGACTGTAATGAACACCTGGAAACAAGTCAACTGAGATCCTTAACAAAATGTTATTAAAACCAAGATGTGGATTCCTCGAACAGGTATGCTGCAACAGCATCGTACAGACAGGGGATTTATGGCAGAGACGGCTACAGGGAAGAATTTCACAGGCTAAAACCAGTGTGAAATCGTATGAGACCTCTGGCTTCTATATCTCTATTCATCCCACCTAATCTTTAGTGTGCCCAGGGTATTTTATAATGCCATGATATACCATGGAGGGGGTTTATGGGCTCAAGGATGTAGAAGTGTGACGTGATCAACCAAAAGGCAGAGTCTGGGAAAATGATTTAGCTGTGCATGTAAAGAGCTGATTTAATTGCCTTCCAACAGCGGAATATGAAGATGACAAAGATGACCTTTATCAGCCGGCGATCTAAAATGATCAGATATGCTCTCCAATGCTTTAGCCACATTTTTAGCTCACTTTTGTTTACAGTGATCCAAACTGTCTTGTGATTTCTGAGCTGCTTTTCATATGCAAGGAAAAGCGAGCAGTAATAATTGTTGATTAGCTGATTCGATTTATTGGCTAAGAAAACTCTGCAGCAAAATGTGGGAAATATTGAATATTTCACTATGTGGTGCTGTATAAACTACCTTTTTTTGGTGTTCTTTTTTATTAAGCTGTTGCACTACCAGCTGCTTAAATGGCGCCAAATAAGTGAGAAGGGGGAAAAAAAAGCTATTCATTCTAAACCAGGACTTGGAGAGGAATTAGAAAATCGAGATTGCCAAATCAGTGTGGTGAAGGTCACATGGGGAGTAGCACAGGAAGGAGTTACAAACAAACGTCTAATTGTCAAGTACACTGGATTTATGAGAAGAACTGTTTTGAAAGCAATCAGTCTGATAAAGACTTGGCCCTGTACTGGCAGTTTACAGCATAATGTGAAGTCATAATGTAACTGTTTGACGCTGCATTGGCAGCCAAATGCAGTGTGTGTGCGTGTGAATGCATACCACTTCGTGCGCTCATTTCTGAAAGTGTATGGCGGTGGGCAAAAATTGCCTCTGGCAATGCAAAGAATCAATCCCAATAATGTTGCAACTTTCAGGTAGAGCAGTTTCTCTGACAACTTGAATGAAATGCACCCTTCACATCTCCAGTTTAAGACATTCAATTTCCAGCTGCTTCTTGGGGCAGAATTCTGCAGTGGAAGATCAATGCAAAATGACTGGAAAATTGCTAATGTTATTTACATCAAAGTGAGACTGGAGGAGACCAATTATGCCAGTGATTCAAGGCAATATTCCTAAGTAGTTGCCCCTTGGGTACTAACATTATCATGTTTTGATATTATTAATATTCTACTCGGTATTGTTTTTTTTTTCCCAACACTAAACTCAGATAACCTGACTACAGGTATTTGTTATGCTGTAGTTTATAAACTATTACGTTAGAATAGCTCATTTTGAAACTTAGGTTTTTATGATAAAATCCTTAAAGTATTGTTAAAGATGCACAAGGAGGACACATACAGTCAGTTTTGTTGTGGAGAGAAAACGGGTATAAGGGTGTGACAAAGAATATGATCCCCTAATGGCTTTGCCCGGATGCAGCTATGTGCCTCGTAGCAGCAGTTTGGATGTCTTTTTCGTGTTTCAATTTGCAGTTGGAGTTTCAAGGAAAGAGCTGTGAGATGATCTGTTACTCGGGAGAAATCAGAGCTTCTCTGAGACAATACAGATGAGATGTCAAGACTGATGCTGCAACACTGTACTGGTGTAAGTACCCACTGTGTGCATTTGTCTGCTGGCACTTGTGAGGAAACACTTCTTTTTTCTTTTTTCTGAGAAAAGAACATCCACATAGGAAAATCAACAACAACACGTGTGACAAATGGCAACAGCGTCAACGGAAGAAGAAGAAGAAGAGAATGAACAAAGCTTTTCTGTTTAACCTTAATCCTGCCGACTGGGGTACCGGCAGTCCACATACTTTTAGTCATGTATCACAGGTGGTTCATTCTATTATTCCAATTTTGTCAATCAATTTGTTCCCAATGACTTCATCATCATTTCCTTTTTTTTTTTTTTTAAATTAGTGCTTTGTAAAAGTATTGAGGTCCTGGAGGCCCCCAGGCAAAAGCACTCAATTCTGCCTGTGCGGTTTTAGTAGATGGAACTATTTGCTGGGTTACGGTTTGCTGTGGCTCCTAATTTAAAGTATCAGTAATTTTGACGGAGACAGATATCCTCATGAGCTCTGTCAATGACCCATAACTGCTCCTCCTAAGCCAAGATGACGTTCAAAGTCAGAAATACAATACATCATTTTATGATGTCATGTTTGTGACTTTAAAATTAACTGTTTATTTTGTTTTACACAAGATAAGACTGTGAAATATTGTGTCATGCACCAGCGGCGGTGACCAGCGTAGGAGAAAGGAAAATTCCACCCGCTGCTGTGGACATGCAATGCTTGGCTGGAAAATGTACCTGAAAAAGCTCCTGAAACATGAACGCATGAAGGTGTACAGTATGTTTGCTGCGCCTGTCACATGACAGTATGCCCTGAGCACAGCATGAACCAAGCTGTGTGCTATAACTGCCTGTAGCATGTGGTATTCATAGTTCTATGTAAACAACACTTACATCATGCAAAAATGGAAAGATCTAAATTTGAAATACATTTATTCAAACTTTACTTTGACGAGGTGTCAATGCTGAGACCAGCGTCTCTATATATCTTTGTACCGAACAACAAATGAAATACAGTTGACTGTGGGTTTATTTGAATGATCTTATATTGGGGACACAATGACCCGGTTGGTTTCACCATATAAATATAACACAAAATATTTTACTTGAAATTACTGAAAACTGAGTGATACTTGAATGAAAGGATGGTAAATACGTTTATAAATAATAAAGTGGACTATGGCCTTTATTCTTTTCCTAAAATAATAATAATAATCAGGGTTTTTTTTCAGATGAGAATTTCACAACAACATGTTTCTGTGTGATGGATGGATGTCTCTAACAGTCCCCAGGGACCCCAGGCGATGAGGGTTAAAACACATAGACCATACTGTTTGTGCCCGCAGATGTGATAGGCAGAGGCTGGTATTTCATGGCCACTTTGTTTGCCTTTGCACTATCATGCATGCATACATAAGTGAGGCGGCACAGGGCCAATCTCAAATGAAGCTCATTTCAATCAACCCATTTCAAATCAGGCGAGCTGATGGAAAGAGAACAGCTTTCAAAAGGCCATGGTGCAGTCCCCATCTCCCATGCCGACATGACTATTTATTAAGTTGTGATGCTGCATCAGAGTGGATTATGTTTGCAGTCCCACTGAAGGTGAACTACAGCAACCTGCCAAAGCAACGGTCAGAGAAACAGCAGCTAGCTTGAACAGGCTGGAACATTCAGAGATCCTGGAAGGAAAAGAAGTATCAGAGGATAATAAAAACAATGTGAATGGTGCCTCTAAAAGAATTGATCTACAAAACCTATATTAATACCTTTTAAGTCAATTTGACACTGACATCTTATTACACATACTTATTCAGCTTTCAAGACAAAAAAGAAACTCCTCCGTACTTGTCCAGGGTTTCAAAATGAAATTGAAAATTTCTTTTTTAAAGAATTGCACAGTGCTGTTTTGAAGTTTGTCCTTATCTGGAAGGTATTGTGGTCTGTGGATGTCTAATTAGTCATCAAGGACTCTTCTGGTACCTTTTGAAAAATGCCATCATTTTATGTATTTGTTTCTGTTGTCAATGCTTTTTAGTTGTCATTTACTTGTGATATAGATGAAGTGCTTTGATTAAACGTGTTATAACGCTTTCCCTCTGGAAACAATGGAGGAGTTGTGATATTAGTTGATGGGTAAATGGGTTTGGTTTTATGGTCTGCGTAACACTATAATACACTTGGCAAGTAAAAGCATCCATCCTGAGTAAGTAAATGTATAAATGTCAGCTACACAATACCTTATTGTTTGACATCAGCCTGCCCCCACCCCCACCCCCAAGTGTGGCTTGTACCATCAGGCAGCCTCTGTTTCCTCTGCAGCAGAACAGTTATAGAGACGGAGATAGAGCACCTGCCCTTGTGCCTGAGCACTGTTCCCAGCAGCTTGCTAATGTCAACCTGCCTGATACGCGCAGCAGGGTGGGGACTCCAAGACAGCAGCAATTTTCCACTGCATGCGAATGAGACTGAGAGCAATCTGCTGGCCTAAGAGCCTCATAATCAGCACATCATTATCAGGACGAGTTGGTGCATGGGGTGGCAGCGGGGTGAGGAGAGAAGAAATAAAGGGAGGGAGCACACCAAATGAGTTCCTGGTAGCAATGAGGTGTAGGGAGGAGGGGGAAAGGGAAGTTGGTTTATTTGTAGTACAAAGGACAGGGGAACAGATTCACTGCAGGACTATACAAAGCACAGCGTACGAGTATCTGTTTATACTTTGAAAAAGCAGCCGAAGGATTATAGCTCATGGTAGCTTGGATGTTCCCTGTTAGTCAATAATACCGCTGGTCTTCAAAAACTCACAAAATCTAATGGCACACATGCAGGTATGCTTTTTTTTTCCCCAGGCACAAATATTGTTGACAGTTCTTTGAAGCTTACCTCGCCCAGCATGCGCTTTCCAGTGAGTTCAAAAGGAGCAAGGACAACAAAGCTGATATCACAGCCCCTGTGTACCCTCCTCTGTTTTTCAGAAGTGGCCACCATTTCTGTGCGCTCACATTTGCCTTTTATCCTTTTGTCAGTAACAGCCTGCTGCCCTACTTGATCTCAGAGTAATATCTGTATCACGTGAAATTGTTCAGGTGTAAAGCTTTTCCCTATGCTCTTCGTCGTGGCTGCTCTGCTTTTAACCACACCACACGGACAGGACTTGACTGGGACCAATGCAGAATAGATTTACACACCATTTTACACATAGTCTGTGACCCAGTTAATGCTTTATCCTTGGCAGCAAAAACATCCATTTGGAAAGATTTAGTTGTCATCAGGTGGTTTTGAAACCCTTTTGGTTTTAATGTGACAACAATCAATCATAGCTGTCTAAATAGATGTTTACTACCACTTTCTGCCGCGTGGTGGCAATAGCGTACAGACCACTTGTCCTGGTACTGTTGGGCTCCGGTGGCGGTCAATTCATTTAAGAAAAAAAAAAAGAAGCTGTATATATACTCAGTGGTCACCTGTAATGACAAATCACAATAGAGGGCGGTTTTTGAGCTCAAGAAAACCATTTTAACCTCTGTAGGAAGGTGGACTGAGACTATTTACACTTTCAAGCAGCATAACACAGCGCACACACACACACACACACACACACACACACACACACACACACACCTGGGAGCTACAATGCAAAATGCAACCTATTGCGGACAATGAAATGTACTTTGCTGAAGTGCCTTGCTCAAGGACAGTTACAATAGGAAGAAAAAAAAGAGAAATGACTCTTCTTTTGTTTTTATTTCACTAAAGGGTGACATGACACTAAGAAAATCCAAAACGCAGTCATTCAGACATCACATGAACTTGTGTAAGACTGCGGGTATAGCCACCATCACTTATCCCCCCCCCCACCACCACCACCAATCTCTCTGTGATGCATTCAGAGGTTATTCGGAGCAGTAATAAGATGATGTCAATACTCCGTCTCGCACACTTGACAGCCGAGCAAATTCAATTGGACTGACTCCGCCTTGCTCATGCGGGACTTGTCCACGGGCTTTTTCACACTACCGCGTGCCTGTCTGCATGCCCGGTGCTCTCTGAAGGAGCGAGCTCTGCCCACAATCCCCCAGTCACTCACCCTCATCACCAGCGAGGAGCCGTCTGACGCACAGGACCAGCAGCACACAGGACTCTTTCCGGGAGCGTGTGGCCACCGAGCAACATGTACCCAGCGCGGAGACGGGGAAGGCGCACCGGGGGCTCGACGGTGGCGCCGCGGACCATGGTTACAGCTGAACGGACTGGACAGGTGTGGGTCTCCTGTTGGATCCTGCTGTCGGCGACTTGTATCCTCAGCGCTCAGGCTCAAGGTAGGATGCGCAACAAGAATTATTTTGTCCACATATTGTAGCTACTGCCGATGTTGAGAAGCGTGCAAAAAAAGTCAGTGGTAAAGATGGTAGAGTTAAACATGAGGCAAACAAAAACTGACGCTTTTAAGGATCTGCCCATATACCTTAACTTAAACTAGTTACAGCACAATGCCTGACACCCACTATATGAGATTAAAACCTTCAAGCAAGGTGTGTAAACAGTCGGTTTCACCTCCACATTCTCCACCACAAGGCACAGACTGCCTCTGCAAAACTGAACACTAATGCAATTGTTGTTAAATGAGCCTCTATAGGCTAATTAGTCATTGTGAGCTGGAAGTCGTTTGTGTCTGTGACTTTAAATCTTCTAGATATCATATTAATTTCATAGTGTGTTTTTTTTTTTTTAAGGCTTGGAGCTAATAGTTATTTTGGAAGGGTCTTCATGACCTGTAAAAAATGTCTCCAGTGAAACCTGCAAAAAGAACCTCAGAACAAATTGTTTGTCTGCTTGTACACTAAGCAAACCCCTCCTGGCCCATAGGCCACCTCAATAACCCAGCAGAAGTCAGTCATTAACTTGTATGAATATGAATGTGGGGAAAATGAAGCAGAGCCATTATTTGAAGGCTGTTTTACATTTGCCTAGTGTCCACTCTTGCTCCCATGCTCACAG
Organism: Hollardia meadi; assembly: GCA_037974645.1. Lineage (NCBI taxonomy): Eukaryota > Metazoa > Chordata > Actinopteri > Tetraodontiformes > Triacanthodidae > Hollardia > Hollardia meadi. Next base: position 7,353,906 of record JBBPCS010000672.1, read on the forward strand.
GCTAGCTGTGCGAACGTAATTTGCAGAATTAATTAATCACAACATGCATGTTTTATTCACATTATCTACACTAATCATACAATTGCTGTGAAATTCGTCTGACTTGTCACATGTCACCTGTCAGCGGATGACCTGCTGACCAGTGAGAAGGTAATGAGATATACAGTAGATGGTATATCGAGACAAAAGGCCAGTCAGAGCAAATCCCTTACTGCCTCCCTATTTTATAATTGGAAGAGCAGAACTGTCAGTTTTCACATAATCTGAAGGTAAGTTGATAAAGGAGAAAGTGTATTACATGGGCTTACTGGACTGTGGATTTCATCAGCAGTCTTGATTTATTTTCATATTAAATGGCATTTAACCTCACGCTTCAGAATTCGACCACAGGGTCGTGGTTTTTATTACAGGGGGACGTGCAGAGCTGCACAAGAAAGGCGCATGTTTGACATACAAATTCTTGAGGCATTTACTTCAAAAGGTCCCAAAGGAGAAAAAAAAATTGTCACATTAGAAGTTGATCTTTATGAGACGTGGCTTCTCTGTGTACTTTCTGTCTTATAATCACAATGCTCAGTGCACCAAAGTGCTAAAAGCAGCATCATCCCTTTCCTTGTTTGTCTTTGAACATGTCGCATTTCTCTAAAGTGCTCGCAACCTTATCTGAAAAGAGTCTCAAGCATGTCTTATTATGCAGGGCACAGTTCCTTTGGCTGTTATTACCATCCTTTTTCGCAAGCTAACATGCCTGGAGTCTGTGAAGATCTGTTAAGCGCTTCAAGGCTACTTCACAGGGCTTTACCTTTCCTCCCCAAACAGACCCCTTTCTCATCCTTGCAGTTGGTATTCAGGCCCCTTAAATGTTCCCGGCTGCACATTAGCATTGGGGCGAGATTCACTCCTCTGTCTGTCTGCTCTTGCAATGGCGAAGGACCCCCTCTATAGAGCACAATACTTTAGTTTCTTTAGTGAAGATGCAGTTGCAGTCTTTGTCGGGGGTCCTCTCATGGGCCAGAGAGGGCTTGTTCGTCTGAAGTAGGAAGCAAATCTCGTCCTCATGGGGCATCCGTGCTTGCAGATGACTGGTAGTGCAGATGTGCCTGTGCATAAAATAAGAGACGCTGTAGTCGTTCCCTGAGAGCCGAGGACCTCTGAGGATATCATAAATTAAGCGACATGGAGGCGCACGAGGCCCCTGCGGAACCAGAGGTTGCATGTACTTGTTTTTCAGCAGGTTCCTACTAAGCTTCCTGCTGCGTTTAATACTGCTGGCTGCTCTAGTGCACAGGAGGATACCTGATAGAGTGCACGGGGGAATGTCTCTCCTGCCACAGGCTGTTCTCAGCAGGCCATTTTTAGACTCATTTAGACCCCCTCAGTGAAATAACAAGTATAGAGATGTGAGATTTTGTGTTTCTGTACATCTTAGTGTTCTCTGCGTCTCACCTTTCCTCAAAGCCTCTACTGTTGAGATCTACCAGTGTGTCTTGTGATGTTTGTTTATGTGCATCTTGTTGTGCGTGTGAAAGTGTGTGTGTGTGTGTGTGGGCTTGGCTGCTTGCTGATGCTTACTGTATGTTCCTGTCTATTGAGCTTTAATCTAGATAGCGGCATTGACATTCTGCCAACCGGCAGCTGCTATAATTTTCTGGACGTACGTTATTATGCAGCTTGACAGCTGTCAGCCATTTCCAAATCTTTAAATCTTATGATAATCCACCGTGCTTAAAAAAAAAAAAAAGCATTTGTTTAAAACACTCTGAATCCTTGTGTGATTAAAACTCCCTGCTCTAATGTGGGCACTGGATCATAATTCATCTACATCGGGGACATGCTAACACACACATGCATGCAAACTCATCCACAGGAATTTAAAAAAATAAATAAATAAAATCAATGTGTACAAGATTACACAACTCCATCAAGAGAAATATAATACAGTTGTAATAGAATCAAAAGCATCCCATTCCCGCAAAGAGTGATGACAAACCAGACCGTATGCGCCCACACATACAATACTCCGTCTCAAATAATAGAAAGCTTATTCTGTTTTGTATGTAGCTCGACAAAAATAGACTGACATACTCACATTAGTGCCACGTTGTCCTCAGGCATCTGATTTTAGACATGATTCTAAATCCTGAGGCCTGTGTGATGAAATCATTGCGTTTCCCTAAACTTCACGCACTTTCATCACAAGTCACATACACGCATGTTGACCCGGGAGTGCTGTAACGTCTCAGCTATCGTACCATAATCACACACAGTGCATATTTATGACACAGGTATCTCCCAATTTGGTGAAGTGATGTTAATTTAACATGTTTGCAGCTCCAGAGAGCCAACAGATGTCTGCTGAAATTTGGACTAAATGCTTGTTTTCTTCGCAGCATGGCTCATGCCCAGGAAGAACGGCGAGTGGCTTGCACAGCCTCAGGTGAAACGCGATGGCAGCCTGACTTGTGTGGCTTAAGCGCCTGCCTCCCATGTCTGACTGGTTGGCTGCTTTTTGCTCTGGCTGCCAAATGCTGTCTACACATGTTTATTCATGTTGCCACAGGATGCTGTATTCATCAAGATGGAATGTATCACTGCTGAATTAGAAAAAAAAAAATAATGATGCGCTCACTGGCAGCAACATTTGAAAGAAATGAATGAAAAAGCCTGATTTAAAAAAAAAAAGAATGCTAAAGTTTCAAAAAAAAAGACTGAAAATACAAGTTCCTCGAACCTGTTTAAGGGTGTTAAATGACTTTGATCTACTTTATTGTATAACAACAATAGGGCTGCTACACTGTCAAAGTTTTTTAGCTTCAGGAGGCCTTTAATTGGCTCAGTCGAGCAGCAAAACTGTGTTCATTGTTCATAATGGAAATGTAATCAAATTAACTTGTACCACAGAGTTTTGGCATTCAGCTCTTGGCCAGTAATTGCCATTTGCCCAAAGGACTATGGTAATGGCTATTTGCATGAGGCAAAGGTCTCCCACCATGTGTCTGTCATGCTGCCATATTGGGGTAGCTGACTGAAATTGTTCGTACTATGCAGGAGTTTAGTTTTGCTGAGCTTAATGGGCAAAGCTCTTGCACACAGTAACTCATACCTGGGTCCATAGGCGCCGATTTATGTTTTCGCCCGTGGGTGCTGACATCAAGTGAATACCACCAGTGATGACAGTCACAAAATGACTTTTGTTGCGCTTGCTTTAGGAGGCCTAATTAACTAATCTGTGGTGCTATCGCCGCTGCTGGTTCCTCCGTGACTCCTGCTGTCCTTGTTGATGGCACTGCTGCTACTTCAGGGATCATTCTTGGTGGAGGCCTCACTTTTACTGTCTTTGCATGTAGCAGCTCTTGGTTTCTTAATCACAAATTTGTCCATTCTCACCAGCCCACCATTTTTTTTCAAATACAGTGTATCTAGCAACGGAAACATTGGTTTACATTGGTAGTTTACGTTTAGTTTAGTTTAGTTTAAGTTTAGTTTACTACGGCTCCTTTACGCACACACGCACAGAACTGTTGCCATTTTAATTGGATGATACGATTCACAGTTAAGATGTACACCAATAATAGTGCCTGGGTCTGTGTAATGATAGGCTGGAATATACAAGGTATGACGCCACCTGTAGGGTAAGGCAAAATCTTCACCCACAAAATAATGTTATGCAGACTGATTTTCTTTACCCACAGACAGCCCTTCTTTGTCTTACTAGGTGAAAAAAAAGTTCCAGTTACTCAAATTACAGTTCTCAATAGTAGCAGCATTGACTGAGGAGGCAAGACCGTCGTTTGGGGGCAATTTCGATCACATAGCTGGGTGTGGTTTTGATTTCATGTCTCCTTGTTTACTGATGAGACTGAGGGGAGAAGCGCTATAGGGGGACACATTCTTCACGTATTAATTCTCCCGGCTAAAAGTCTAATCAGTCTGACACAGGACCAGGAGGCACCTCGACAACTACGGAGAACAAAAGGACATGTCTCGGAACAGGCTCCCCCCCCCCGAGGTGAGACAGAAACTGAAAGAGGAAGTGATCTTGGATAGGGAGTGGGATTCGAAGTCGCGCTATTCTCCAATTTGTCTAATATCATTTTGACAAGGGAGCAGAGATGCTGTGCATGCTGCTTTATCAAAGCACCATTCTAAGAAGAGATTTGAAAAGCGTTCAAAGTGGTGTCATTACTTTCATCCAGGGAAAAGAGGGATTGTACTGAAGCGGTATTCTTGGACCATACATCTGTCTTCGAGCCCCCAAGCTGTTACATGTAAACATTTAAACAACACAAAGGCAACTCAAGGAAAACTGCAGTGAGACACAATGCTTTTTACAGCATAATGTGCACACTGAATCTCTGCTCTCATTCAGCTTGCCCCTCCTGGGGACTGGTGAGTGTATTCTTGTGTTGTGAATAAAATGGCAAAAGAGCCAAAGAAACACAGGAATGGAGAAACCGTGTTGGGGGTGGTGGGCTCATGTTTTTTTCACCTTTTTCTAGTAAAAACAACTGGTTGTACCAATCCATTTTTCTTTGTCTACATTCACACGAACAAATTCACATTTGCTTGTTTGACCATCAAAGCGGCATCTTCCAGTTGACGATCCTTTCCCTTGCTGTTTGAAGAGAGCTTTTTTTTTTTTGTATAAGCCATGCTGGTGAGGCCTGTTTCCATGTATGCCATACTTTCTGTCCACAAGCAGGGTCTCGTCTGGGAAGAAGCAGCCTCCAACTGCAGGGCTGAGTTTGCTGCTCTGCTCAGGCTTGGCAGCACGCTACCAGTCCCACTACGGGGCCTGGCGAAATGCCTCAAGCTGCATCTCAGTGCCTTGTGTTCAGTATTGATTAGGACCAGAGCTGAATCTCACTCCACATTGTCCGCTTGTTGGCCACGTGGGATTCCATATCATGTCTGATATCACTTTAGTTTCCCAACACCTGCTTTCTCCCTCTTCCCATGGACAGGCAGAGCTCAAAATAAGGCCCCCCCCCCCCCCCTCCACTCCTGTCACTTTTTGACAGTACTCCACATTCACCATAAACAAATGGCTTGCAACAGAGATACCAGAGGTATGTCAGTGTGGATATTAAAACACAGAACATGCAAAGGCATCGAGTGAGATAAACCTAAAGGAATTCCTACCAGCAACCTCATCCAGCAGTGCTTTTGTCTTTGCTGATAAGGAGTTCCTGTCTGGTATGCATGGCACAGAAGAGCCCATTGTCACTGTGACATGGCAGCACTTTAATGTACACACATCTTTGATCACTGTCCTTGCCTCTAACGTCAGCAGAGTGACAGTTAAGAAGTGTGGTGATGATAGGAGCTGACAGCAGTACTGTGGGCCTCTGCTCTGTGGCTCATGTCACATCTGGATTCCCTTTCCGTGGGCCCTCAGCAGAAGCCATGAAAGTGCTTCAGGTGCAAGACTCAAAGCATATGGCGGGATTTGACCTCAAGTGAAAGCCAAGACAAAGCCTTCGTCGCACACTGCCTGCTCTCCTCTCCTAGGGAAAATTACGTGTAGAGAGATATGTGCAACAAACTGCAACAAAATGTCTTGAGAACACAATGAGTGGCAACATATTTGACCATAATTGTCTCTACCAATAATGTCCATAATCATTAAACCGATAACGGAGCTTTACAGGGACAGAATTGAGTGGTAACATTTAAAGTGCTGAATCTAAACAATGAACAAAGGCTCCAGGAAAAATAGGGCTGATCTGACAAATTGACTGCTTGAATGATTCAAATTATGTAAGTGTGCAGTACATACAGAAATCAGTACAGCATAGCAGCTCCTATTGAAATCAGCAAATTGAGAGACTTGTGGTGTTCTTTCTACTTCTGCATGCTTACAGGATTAATAGGTGCATTGCGATGGAGAGCCAGTGTTTGACAATGAAGCATGAATCTGCCAATACACAAATCGAGTCTGTTATGTGTTCTGCCTGGAATGATTTAGGATCAGTTTGGAAGAGCTCCTCGGAGGTTAAGCGGGAAGTCTGTGGGGCATCGCACCTTTGAAAGCAAGCAATACTGACAAGGACGAAAGAGATTCTGTGCAGATACAGATGCCTATTTATTTTCATTTCAAAGGCAGCTTGGAAGAGGAATCTAATAAAAGTGCCTTTATTGCTTTAATGTGTTTTAGCAGATGCACAAACATGCACACAGCAAGAGTGTGCATGTACACTAATACGCCAACACATTTCCTTCCCCTAACACTTGCATCCGTACACACACGTGCAGATTGTTTCATTACCGCTAAATGGAGCTTTTTCAAAAGACCAAACCAGCATTTGAATGCTGTTTTTCGGCACGACTAATGAAAGTGGGGCACAGCCACGGTGTCTCGTGTGAATAGACAAAATCAGAATCAGCTTTTTCAGTGTGAAGCGTCATGCTCGGATGGTCCTCTGTGCAAAATACTTTCCAATTTAACCTGTCTCCCTGCCATGTTGCAGTATCTGCCAACTGCACCGAGGTGACAGAGGGAGGGGAACAGATGGAGAAATGAATATTGCCATGGACATTGTAAGAAGGCAATGGGTGGTGGTGGTGGTGGTGGTGGTGGTGGTGGGGGTTAGGGTGGGGGCTGTCGGGTATTGATGGAGGAAAGAAAGAAGAGCGCTGCATCAGTGGGCTAGAGATTGCTGTGGTGTACAGTAGCACAAATCCTAAATTCTGTGCAGATCCGACGGTAGCTAGGAAACAGCTGACAGTAAAATGGGGGGGATCAAAGGGATTAGTGTGCCCAGTTTGAGCCCAAACAGTAACCCTTCCACTTCTCCCACTGCCAGCCTTTTTAAACATTCACCCTGTATTTCAGTGACGTGTTCGGCCTGTTAGCCACAACCCCTCTCTGGTTATCCTCCCTCAAATGTAATTGTTTAATTTGGACTCACCTTTTTTTAATGCACTCTTTAGCGGTTACATACTCTAACAGACAGGCAGTATGTAGAAAAGGTCACCATTTCAATTTTAGAAAAGAAGTGGGCCAGATAGAAAAAGACACGCTTGCTCTAACACACGCACGCACACACGCGCGCTACACATAAATACAAATGCCGTTACACAAGTGATCCAGACAAAACAAAGACGTTGCATCTGAGGGAAAAGGGATGCACATGTCAGACGCAATCAGCGCTGCCTTTTGTGATCTGAGTGAGATTTCCTGTCACTGGGCCTTGAGACACAGCCTGTTTAATTCTGCAAGGGACTGCCGTGTCCCAGATGCTTCGGTCACTGTCTCCTCATGTCTCAGAGCCAGAGAGACGTACCTAAACAAATGAGCCCAAGCGTCCCTTGTTGGGGACAGGAGTACTGTACTGCACCAGGAGGACTTTTGACAAGGTTGGCCCCCCCGTCACCACTCTGGAGATGCAGCAGACATGTGAATACACTCAAGGCTGACACAGAGCTTTACCCAAGAGAGCAAAGCCAAATCGGATCTGCATCACATGTGACGTACATATGATGGCTCAAAACTGATTTGTGATGCCTGACTTAAGCGGTGCAACAAAGGCATTGTGGTCACATGACAGCTGCAGCTACTCTGCCCCGTGTTGCTGTTGCAGAGGCTTCGGGCTAATGTTTCATTGTCGTCAAAGCTTTTACAAATTGCTGGTCAAGCCATTAAATTTTTTGCAAGTGGAGGACTTTAAAAGAGTAATTTCCTTGTTCTGTGAAAGGAAATATTTGAGCACATATTATAGAAATGCTGGACATGTTCTTTGCCTGTGGGGACAGCAGAAATGGGAGAGTCAGTGGGATTATATCAGTTTAATGAAGTTGCTCCGGCCGATGTTTAATTTCATGAAATTCAATTAAAAAGCTTTATTTCCATTTCACGGTAACCACTCAAGGGGTCACCATCATTAGATAATATAAAGGAATTATAAGTTGAAATGGCCAGTCAAAAATGTGCATGTTACTCTGATCTGCTACTGTCTCTCAAACATTTCACAGTGAACGTTGTGACTCTGTGACGTTTGTGACTTGTTACTGGGTTTAAGGTGTACGAAGATAGAAGTGCAGCCGTTAGACCTGGACTGTAGCACAGTGATTATCTTCCTCTGTGCACTCTGCTCTTGATGTTCTGATTTTATTGTTGAAGCTCCTCTGATTGCTGAATATGTTAAAATGGACGCAGTCCTTTTCATGACCTCTCAGTAAAGATGAGAAAAAGAGAACATGTACCCCACCAGCTTCCTTCACTAGTCTGCAGAGCTGACATATGCAAACTCAAAGGGTGGCGGTGTTTAAAAGCTTTAATCACACCACTGCTCAGAGCCCAATGCACTCTGCATCATTGAAAGCTTGTTTTATTAATGTTGTCCAGAGTGAAGTACGGTGGTATTGTGGGGAATGCATTGTGCTGTTGATTTAAAGTGGGGTGAAGCAGAAACAATGGCCATGAAAAAAACATGGCAGGGCTGCGAGAAGCAACCCACTTCCATTACTTCTGAAGGCACGGTGCCCAAAATGGTGCATGAGAAAGTGGGTGTAGAGAAACATTCGCACATGTCAAACACGTTGTCAACATCAGTCTTACTGGAAGCGTGGATTTCTGCCCGATATCAATCACAGAGAAAGACCGGACCCTCACGCGCTAGTTGGCTCGGCGTAATTAGTTCATCATGTGCCTTACGTGACACATACAAACCAGTCAAGGCAGAGTGTGCTGTCTTTGAGTTAAATCTCGTGTGAGTCTGATGCCTAATTGCTCTCATTAGCAGCCGACGTTCACACCAGTTATTCTGCACAATTAACCGGCTGCCACCAAGATGCTATGAGGCAGAATATTGCAGCGGGTCAGAGGAAGAAAAAGGTTGTAATTAATTCTCACTTAAATTAATGATTTCATATTTCAAAGGCTTGTACATTGTCATTTTTATTGAGATTCCCCAAGGGGGAGACCACTGATGAGTGTTTTTGTGTGTGCTGTGTAGAAATGAGGAAGTGCGCACAGTTGATGGAAATCAGGAGCCATTGTTGTTTGACAGCAGGCACCTTTGCAGTGATTGCCTGTGTTATTAATTTGTGAGATGAGAGGAGGCAGGCTCCTGCAGCCTCTGATGCTTACGCGCGGCATTAAAGAACTGCTGCTATGAATGACACTCGGGGCTAATGAATATGAATACATTTATAAAAATAGGCACGGGCTCCCCTCTCAGCACAGATTGGGAGTGACAGTCACATTGGTTGAGCATGGTTGATGAGAGAGGGAACCGCTGCCCCTGGAGATGGAGGATGTTGCAGGGATCAGACAAACAACCCACTCACGCACACACACAATCACACACAGACGAATGCCCCAGCGTGATGACATTCAAAATGGCTCCAGCATTTAAGAGTGACAATCTTGTCATCCCGTGATATTATTTACTCACTGGACACAAACAATCTGATGCATCAAAAGCCTGCTTCTACCTCGCTGAAATAATTCCATCATAGCTAATTGCTCTCTTTGTGCATGATGTCACAGCGAATAGATAATTTATGTCATGTTTGAAATATGGAGCAGGTGGGTGGCATGAAAGAGTATTTCTCCTATTTTTTTGAAAAATCCACAGGTGTCGTATTGTGAGCAACTGATTTATGCCACACAAACAACACATTTACTTGGCCTGTCAACCAATTTATAGACTGTTTCCTGTAGAAACCAAGTGCAGTAATTTATTGTCATTAATGCACAATTCATTACTTTCAGACTGACTTTGGGGACATGAAGATAAGTCAATTTATCTCTCTGTGGTTGGAGTTAGTAATTTAAACACAGTCATTACCTTACATCCATTAATGATCAACCAATGGTAACTGAAAGGCATTTGTTCATATCTAATACATAAGGGGGGATGCTATTAGTTTTACAGTTTGCCTTTATTTGCTGCCGCTGTTGGAAACCAGCAGCAAAAGTATGCAAACTTTATTTCTCCTCGACTCAGTGAGTAATCTATTACATGTGCAGTCCATCTTACATAGGTTTGCTTATCTAGAAATATCTAAGACATCAAATGACCTTAAAAAAAACAAACCCACAGTGATCTCAGCACACAGTCTTACTGAGTTCCTTCTTTAACACAGATGACAGATATGGCAAACAAGAATATGCAAATGTGTTCATCTGTTTTCCTTGGTAGGCGACAATTTTAATTGACTAATTGAAGATGGTTATTTGATTGGTTGCGGCTTAATAATCCAAGATGTTATTTGTCGTGCTGTTCAGTTTATGTGATACAGCGCTTCCACCCCCCCCCCCCCCCCCAAAAAAAGTTTATGTCCTTATTTTTTCCCCCCCGAGATTGAAGCACAGACAGGACCAATCTCTCAAAGATTTCTGAAGGACTTTGATTGAAATAAGTGGGGAACTCATTGGCTCTGACAGACGTAACCTTGGTGAGTGTTCTCTGGCAGCCACTTGAGGAGCACGGCAGACTGTGGGCGCCGGACACTGGGCTTGACTGACACTATGGTGCTAACCTTGAGCCAGGTTCCTGTAGAGCTGCAGCTCGGCATTTAAGGCCCAGAGAAAACTCATTGAGCGTCTGACTTAACTGGGTTAGACTGCACCCATGGATGCAAGCCATCAAACTGAACTAATTAACAGCTGAAACAACCTTGAAAGCTGCAGACAACAGTGTGTTAGCAGCATTTGCCCCCCACTACTCGACATTTCCCTCACCATTTTTTTGGTGCCTGTGCTGTGTACTATGCTACTTTATCCATTTACTTTGCATTTGCACAACAGTTACTTTATAATTTTCTTTTTTCTTCAGCTGAAATTAGGTTAGAAGTACCTTCCCATCAAACTGCTCTGTTGAAAATTGTAGAGGCATAAAAGACAGATAAAAGCTCTACATGTTGCCCCTGAAAAAACATGTTGAAGGGTTAGGGTTAGGGTTAGACACACAAATGCTCATCACTGTCAAGGATGCTCATAAAAACGGTGCTTAATGGGATGACTCATTTATTTACTTGTTATTTGTATGTTGGCATGTCTTTGTTCATGCCGTCGGCCTAGAAAGTCAATGTCTGTGCTTTTGACTTAAAACAGCCAAAAGGATTTACTCAAAGGAGAGACTCTTCAAATTCTGTCAGTTTTGAACTCTCACACCATTGAGCCCCAAGGATTCTGTTTGATTTCCCCCTGATTCAGCAAGGTTGCCTTTTTCTTCAGAGGGTAGTTTGGCGTCAGCTGCTGCTGGGGGTCAGGAGCCAATTCGACGTTATTGAATAATAAATAAATAGAAATGTGTTCCAGCTGTACTTGATCCCTGTTGTTTCTTCTCCCCTCACTTCCCTGGGCAAGCACACAGCAGCTGGGGCCTTGTATTCGCTGTAATGGCCTGTATATATGCAGGGTTTCATATTTCAATCACCGGCACGGCAGCAGAAATTGGTGGTTTAAGATGAAGTTGAAATTGGAAAGTGGCTATCGTGTCTGCATGAGGAAACACATTTGAATCCCAGTAGAGAAGGTGCATGGCAGCTTCAGACTGACAAGTCTTAGGAGTGGAGTTTAAGTTTCAGGCAGGAGTGCTCCAGCGCCTTTCATGCCTTAGCCAAATGATTTTTCAGCGGAGGTCGCATCAGGGACATAAGATTTGAGGAAGTATTTCATAATAGCCCCATAATCAATGATTCATCACTGGAAATATTAAGGAGCCATAAATGATGTATTTGACTCTGATGAGGTAGATCTACAATCACATCGTTAAATGTCACAGGGCTGTTCATTCATGGTAATAAGGTATTTGTAATAATTAATGTTTCTTGTTATTTGGCTATAAAGTCTGTATGGCAAGTGACACACCGCTGCACGTTTATTCGCCTTTCTGTGGTTGTGGCTGCTGAAAACGAGTGTAAGAATTTCACCTTTCATTTCTTGCTGTCACGCACTTCTGTTACTCACAGTCTCTTTTTCTCTGCTACATTAACTGAATATTCATTATGTGGCTAATAGTGGTGCCTTTGAAGAGGAATGATCATATTTAATTTTCTCGCCTGAGAAGGAAAAGTCAGCGAGGAGAGGGTGCAGGAGACGAGTGTATGGGAAAGATAAAGCAGAGGGAGTGAGAAAATTAGATCAAGCGATGAATGGAGTGGCAGAGGGGGCATGGAGTTTATGGACTGGCAGGGGTGGGATGGGGGGTGGTGAGTCTCCAGTTTACAATATGATTATATGAGTATTTCTGCCTGATGGTATTGATTGACCTGCACCTGTGTCTCCACAAGTCCTCCACCTCTCAACACCAGTTTGCCTCTCCTTCTTGAAAGAAGAGTTTTTTTTCTTTCTACATTTTTCCCCTTAACTCTTGGCAAGAAGGGATCAGATTATGATAAAAAAAAAAAAAAAAAACACTCAACCAGTGACCACGCTGGTATTTCTTCGCTTCAGCAGCTGCACTCCCTGACTGCGTTTATCGCTTTATCGATTACCATCACAAGACAGTAATTTGCCAGGACTTGCAGGGACATGATTAAAGATCTGCAAGCAATGCATGGTGGCTCAGGCTGGTGCTGAGGTGTCATGTTGATGAACACGCGCTGAAACACACACACACAGAGACTAACGCACTGGTAAAGCAGGGAGAGCTCAAGAGAGGTGGGGGCGGCGAGGGGTGCATTCCTGTCATAGACATCAATGGCTTTAAATCTCCCGAGCTAACCTTTTAATGCTCTCAGATCCTTATGGCTGGCTGGATAATTGATTGTGTTTGGTCTAATGGGATTAAGAGGCAATAGTGGCCTTGGGCTGGACACAGTGGTAGTGATGGCAGCAGCGGTAGTGGACTGGAAGATGGAAAGGTAGATATAGAATCACAGAGTGAATGGACGGTGGATTGAATCAAGACGGAGGTGTGTGTGTGTGTGTGTGTGTGTGTGTGTGTGTGTGTGTGTGTGTGTGTGTGTGTGTGTGTGTGTGTGTGT